>JAWZTD010000004.1:9127152-9242319 GCA_035221335.1 Echites panduratus
TTTTCTCTCTTTTCTTCTTCCCTTCTCTTCTTTCCTCTTTCTCTGTTTCTCTTCCAAGAACCAGCCATTGTTGCAAGCTCCACCGCCGGCCTGAAAGACCGCTGCCATCTCCTCCCGCCGCCAGCAACAACTCTGACTGCTGTTGCAAAACATGACACAACCGGAGGATTTTTTTTTTTAGGTTGTTATTGTCTTTTCAATTTAATTTATTTTGAATATTTTAATTTCAGGGGTATCCTTAACAAATTTAGGGGTGCATTTATCTGCACCCTTATATGATATTTTTACAATAAAAAATATAGAAAATTTATACTTTTAAAATAATAATAATGTACTTAATTCATTAATTAAAACCTAAAATTATCCTCTTGTCCTTTTATCCGTTGCCACCTGTCAAGTTTATTAAGTGCCATATTAAAATAATAATTAATGTTAGTTTCAAAAATCATATTAGAAACTGGACCAGCCTCAGCCCAAATCTTTAGGCCCAATTTAGATTCACTCATGGCAGCTAGCATTACGGGCCTATCATAGGCTGCTCATGCAGTCACGTTTGCTTTTTGTTTAAATGTGATTTAAAAAAAAAAAAGGCAATTTAAATATCTCTGTGTTGTCCAGAAATACTGCAATTTAATTTTCTTGGTGTGTGCAAAAATGATGAATTATGATTAAGAAAAATAATTAAGGGAAAAAAGGGTTGAATGAGAAATGAAATCTACCATCTTAACATCAATTTTTATAGATTTTAGTTCTAAATTAGTTATAATTATATTAATTTTTATAAAGAAAACATTAAAAATTTCAATTCAGAATTATATATATATTTATGACCCAGCAAATACAGATTGTTAAAGAGGAGGGTTAAACTAACTATCTAATTATTTATGCAGTCTCACCTTTAAATCAGCTATACCTATCCCCTTCCAGTCCCTATCCATCAACCAAATAGCTAGTAAAATGTGTTGCCATAACATTGGTAGATCGGGGCCACTCAATGCTAGTCATATGGAGTAGCAGTATTTCATATTTCTTGTTTCTAATTACTGTCACTTATACCCCCTCACCCCCATCCCACCCCCACAATTTGTGCATCATAATTAAATACATATATGAATATGTGGAGTTGAAATAATTAAATACACACGTCAACTCACTAGGTGAATTGTTATGACATTCTTGTGTTTTCAATTTTGTTCAACTTGAGTTGCATGTTTTTTGGTTGATTCTGACCTTTATTTAAATGTAATACATGATTCACATTTTTTTTTTAATATAATGTTATAGATAGGGTTGAATTCATGATCTTAACCATACGTTTATCCATTGTCCTAAATTTAAAAGGTGATACATCTCAATACCAATATAAATGTGCAGCTAGTTGTATTCTTCCATGAATTAATCCATAAAGATTCCCTCTATGATGGTTTGAACCGGAGTGCTTGTCTTGAACAATCATGCTAACCATGGAATCCAAAGCCCACAACTCATCTCTTAATAATAACATTTACTCTTTGCTCCATAGTATAGTAATGGTTTGAAATCCGATCACTGTCAAATGTTTGTCTTTTCCTGAGAAATATGCTAAGTTAGGGAATCCAGAATGTCAATTTGATGAGATTTGGTTGAAGGTTCCATCAAAAATAGTTGGATTAATCAGATTCACATAAAGTTTCCAACCAAATATTAAGGCATAAGTCACTCCGTAATTTCACCGATGAATTGTAAATATTTAAAATGAAATATTTTGACACGTAAGATTTTAAAAAAAAATTAAAATAATTTTTTTAAAAATCATAATCGTTATCTATGAATGAACATGGGATGACATTGGTAGAATTCGAATTCAAAACCTATCAAAGGCCGCATCATTCCATCCATTGGAGTGTGCTCAAAGGGACATGTATAATTTATGAAAGTGGGATAACAGTCTCGTTTGTAATTGAAAGATCTTAAATTAAGTTATAAAAACAATAAATTTTAATAAAATTATGAGTTTGAAAGTTATCTACTAAGTAGTTTGATTTGCATTATTGATCATTTCTTGAACAGAATCGTGTTAGGTGAATTATGTTATTGCAGCATTTGTTAGTTCTTGATTATCTTTGACGGGTGTTAATGAATGCTACCTTTATTATGGAAGTACTTTTTTACCCGTTAACCTAATATTGGATATGCAAACAATGATTTTTACCAAAATGTCCTTGGATTTTGTGTAAACTGTAAAATCACAGGTCAAGATTGTAAGCGACATTTGCATGAACGCGTGCAAGAAAAATATGAAAATAACTCCTAATTGGGGCAGCTAAATTTTGCCCACAAAAGAAGGTAGAAAATGCTGTTTGGGCTGTCCTTTTCTGTTGTCCTATAAATCTTCAACCATACATCTATATATATAAATAGTTTCTGTACAAATTTGTACTCTTTATATAGATCCAACATTTGCTGGTCCAAAAGGAAATGTTGGGAGAAAGATACATGATCATGGAGGAGGAGAAGAAGAAGCAGCAGTTAGCTGGTTTTCTTCTCTTCTTGGTTTTCTTGTTCCATATTGTTTCAGCAGAAGATGGGTTCGTCACAACTAAAGGGAATCAGTTTCTATTGAATGGGAGTCCATTCTATGCAAATGGGTTCAATTCTTACTGGTTGATGTATTTTGCTTCAGACAAATCTCAGAGAGACAGAGTATCCTCAGCTTTTCAAGAAGCTGCAAATCATGGACTTGTTGTTGCAAGAACTTGGGCTTTCAGCGATGGTGGATTTTCCCCTTTACAGTATTCCCCTGGTTCCTACAATGAGCAGATGTTTCGGGTAAATTTCTGTTCATTCTTCTCTGGTTTGTTTTCATTACAATATTTATCTCTAACTATTGTCTGGTTCTGTTTTTGGAGGGGTTGGATTTTGTTATATCTGAAGCAAGGAACTTCGGTATGAAGCTAATACTGAGCTTGGTGAATAACTATGAAGATTTTGGTGGAAAGAAACAGTATGTAAACTGGGCAAGGAACAAAGGGCAGAACTTGAATTCAGATGATGATTTCTTCACTAATGATGTTGTTAAAGGCTATTACAAGAATCATATTAGGGTCGGTAAACTAAATTGTGAATAAATTTTTGTTGCAGTCATCAATCATAATGCATGGGCGCAATAGTTATGATGAGAAATTGAGAAGTAATAATAATAACAGCACACTGCGGAGCTTACAAGGATGTTTCTGTAAATTAAACAGGAAATTCTTACAAGAAGAAACAGCTTCACAGGAGTAGCTTACAAGGATGATCCGACAATAATAGCATGGGAACTTATGAATGAGCCCAGGTGCACCTCTGACCCGTCTGGAAAAACCATACAGGTACCTCACTGACTGTAACTGGGGTGGCTATGATTTTTGTGGTTGGCTTTACTTTTGCCATAAAAAAAAAGGGAAGAAAAAGAAATGGAAATCGTGATTCCTTAGCTTTTATTGAGATGAGATGACCACCAGAAAAATTGAAGTCATTCCATTTTCAGTGGCCAGCAGAGCTTAAAACAAGTCACGGGACAAACTTAGGATTTTGGGTAGGATTTTGCATGAATCGACTTCTTCGTCGTCGTATGGCATGCATATATTCATTTACTGACAAGTTGCCGGACAAACTTGGGATTTTGGGCCGGATTTGCATGAATCGACTTCTTCGTCGTCGTGTGCCGTGCATGTAGTCATTTACTGAAATCTTTTAAAGAACCAGCTAGGAGAGTTATGGGGAAAGGAAAATTTTGTTGCACCCTCATATTGGTGCGTTATGCATACATTTTTTAAAGAGGTAATCCATCTACTACTATTTATTTATAAGTTATTAAACGGTTATTTTGTTAAAATTAAAATAATATTTTTTTGTTATGAAAAGAGATAAATATAGATAATATAATAAAAAAATCAATAAATACCTAATAAATTAATGAAAAGACTTATAATTAGGAATAAAAAAAAGTGAATTCAACTAACTTTTATAGAGAGAGGAAGTATTATATTATGTTTTATTGATTTATCCATGTTAATGTTAAAGATCAAGTCTTGGAAAGTTTTTCTTAAATTTTTAAGGTAATTTAGTTTAAGCTTAATGGACCATGTCATTGCATGTCTATACTTTTTTAAGAATGTAACCTTGTTTTTATATAAGTAATTTATAAATATTTTTTATTGAAGGAGTTTATATTATATATATATATATATATATATTTATATAACATAATGATTCTCAAGAACTTGCATTCTGGCTACTCAGGCATGGATTCTTGAGATGGCTTCCTACTTGAAGTCCATAGACAGTAATCACTTATTGGAAGCAGGACTTGAGGGGTTTTATGGGCAGTCAAACCCTCAGAGGCAGCAGTACAATCCAAATCTTCAAGTGGGAACAGATTTTATGGAGAATAATCAAATTGCAGGCATTGATTTTGCCACAGTTCACTCATACCCTGATCAATGGTGAATATCCAGTGAAACCTGAGAATTATTCCTAATAATTGGAAGTTCTTGATTGCTGTTGATATACTTTGTGCAGGTTGTTTAATGAAAGTGAGGATGCCCAGCTTTCATTTCTGAGAAAATGGCTCAGCATTCATATTGCAGATGCAGAGAATGTTCTTCATAAGCCACTTCTGTTCACAGAATTTGGAAAATCATCTAAACAACCTGGTTTCAGCATGCAGCAAAGAGACTCTCTATTTGATACTGTTTATTCAGCTATTTATTCCTCTGCCAGTGGTGGAGGTGCAGCTGCAGGTGGCCTGTTCTGGCATCTGCTACAAGAGGGAATGGACTCTTTCCATGATGGTTATGAGATCATCTTAAATGAAAGCACTTCAACAGCCAGTATAATCTCTCAACAATCACAGAAACTTAACAAGATCCGGAAAATGTATGCAAGGCTTGGAAATGTATCAAGATGGAAGAGTAGACGGGGCAAGAAAGGCAGAAATGCTGGAAGTTCAATTAACAGAAAACCTTAATATAAATAAGGTGCTTATACATACAGCTGCAAGTTCTACTGGATGATTTTAAGTGATTATAATGTAATGCACTTAAAGAAAATTTCATATGATGGTTCCATCTTTGATTGTTACATTCTTCAGAATGACTGTTATTCCAGATCTAATGTAAAATCCTTCTTCACCCCTATCTGCTTCTTCAACACCCTGAAAAGTCCATTAACATTTAATACAGTAGGCAGGCATTGATTCTAATAACTTGTACTACTAACAGAAAAGAGGATACTTACATCCTTATTTGCAATGGTCACATCTTTTCCAATCTTAGCATTCTTGTCAATAATACAGTTCCTTAATGGAAAATCATAAAAGACATCATTATTAACAATTCCCAAAAATCCAACTTTCAAAATGATGTTCTTGCACTATATAACCACGAAGATGCTCTTTGACGCCTTCATATCAACAGTGGAATCTTGCACAATGATTTTGTTTACCAATATAATTACTAGTCAATAATACTTGTAGTGGGCTAATGATGATTGGGACATGTTAAAAGTAAGGTTCTTTTACATTGCTTTCCTGCAGTGTTTTTTTTTTTTTTTTTTAAAGCTCTGCGGAGGGTTTCTATAAAATGAGAATTAAATCCTAGTAACGCTAACGGGTGGTAGGAAAAATGAGTGGCTTCTTATATACGATATTATATATACCTGATTTTCGTGTTCTGTCCAACACCAATGGGAACCTTCCCGTCAGCCAACAGAGAGGCAATTTCAGATTCAGTTTGATAATAATCAGCACCCATCATCATGGTATCCTGAAAAGGGTGGCAAGGGGGATGGGAAAAGGAAAGAATGACAGGTGTGACAATGCACCCCAAATTACTACGAAGAAAATATAATGAGAAAATGCAATTAAATTTCATTACACTTATTTGACTCTAGACCTCAAACAAAGATAATTATTAGAAAGGTACTGTTGGACCCTAGGGGTTGTCATTTCAATATTTAACTTTTTCTGTGCTCCTGTTTGGCAAAATGACTTACAATCAGTTCCACACCATAGTCTAAGCGTGATCGGACCCCCACTATGGAGTGCTGGACACTGCATTCTCTTAGAAAACAACCATGTGAAATTATTGCATCCACAATCTGAAAAAAGACAATATATTCTTATTTGGAGATAAATAAGGAGCTCCAGAGAAATGCTGAAAAACCACATACCCTGCATCTTTCAACTTTTGTTGGTGGTAGGTATCTTGGAGATGTATAAAATGGGTTCTTCGGGTCATTAAAGTCGAACTTTGGAGGCTGCAAAAAAGAATGTTTCATATTTAGCATGCACAGTTTAACACTCCTCTACCAATACTGAAAATTGCAGCAAACTGAAACAAGCTTATCTCCACCTTCAAGTGATTAAAGAGATGAAAGGATTAAATTAAGCATGAAGATTGTATTTTGGTCAACTTTTCTGTTGAACATAAAATACTCTTGTAGGTTGCAAGCAAGATCACCTGTACTTTCTCCATTCACGTATTTGTCCTTTAAAAAAAAGATATAATTTTACCAACTTTCAGGGATATTTGTTGTTGACTAAAAGATGTTCTCAGAAAGATGACAGTCACCTGCTCTGCTAGGGCCAAATTGGCATCGAAAAAAGACTTTATTGTTCCAATATCCTCCCAATAATCCTTAAACAGATACGCCTGAGAAGAAAAAACACCACAAACAAAATCATATTGTGACTAATTGTGAAATTCATCCATTTCAATAAATACAATGAAAGTTAAACGAATTAAACAAATACAAGTTAGATTTAACCTGAACGTTGTGATCCTTCACGGCTGAAGGAATTATCTCAGATCCAAAGTCATTGCAGAAAGGATATTTGCAGGTCAGAAGCTTCAATAGAACATCAGTTTTGAAGACATAAACACCCATTGATGCAATATAAGGGTACTCCAGTGCTTCTTTCTCAGAAAGTCCTAGAAGGGAGGTTTCAACTTTCTGCAGTGCAATAAAACATTAACATCAGAGCCATGTCCAAAGATAACTTGAGATACGTAGCAACTTGAACATCAGAATGTGCTCGAGATCCACCAAAGGCAAAAAAAGTATTGAATAAAGACCAGAACAGGCAAGAAACAGGTCAACTAAATTTGAATACCATTGCTTTCAATGCAGAGCCTTTTGGTTTCTCGGAGAAGCTGATGATACGCCCTGTCTCATCAATTTTCATCAGCCCATAATCTGAAGCCCGACTGCAAGAAAGAATATCAAAATGAAAATGCAAGTTTCAAACCTAGTAGAAGATTAGGGGCAGAAAAATAGCATAAGCAAAAACAAAATGAATTTTATCTATCAATGGATGTTCTCTAGATAACGAAAATGACAAGTCAGTTTTGAGTATACATTTTATTTGCATGTCAAAAGACCAAAAATAAATAGAAGTTGTGGAGTCTGATGGATTGGATATTTACGATAAATTTTCAAAAGAAACAAATCACAGACCTATCATCCATGGGTACACAGGAGACCGTAATATCTGCATTTGAATCAACATGTTTCTGCAAGCACAATTTGAACAGAAATATATTGATATAAAGCTTCATGAACAAGGGAGAGTTGATTAGATTCAACAAGTACCCAACAACGAACTGATACCTGAACAAAATCCATGTAATTCATCCTATAAAGATGGTCACCTGACAAAATGACTATATGGTCAACATTCTTGGTCTTGGCATCCTACAAAAACCATCCAAGATCAGCATCGATAATCTCTACAGGATCTCCCGTCTAATGGGCAATGGAAATAATGCTAAGTACGCACCTCGAATACCCATATAAATTGCCGAACAGCATCAGCAGTTCCTTGGAACCACTTTTTGCCTGCATCCCCTGGTGTTTGAGTTGCAGCAAGAACCTATATTCCAGGTAGAATTTGCCTTAAATCATCAGGGTGTTACTGTTTTTTACCAATTTCAAATAGTTTCCTCTACCATTATATTGTTTTGTGGGGCATATGATGTGGGGGATTGTAATAAAGTCATTTGGCACAGAACAGAAATTTTTAGACCAAAAGGAATTCAAATATTCTAATGTAGTTGTACCAAATCCATGCCTACTCTTGGCACTGAAGTTCTCCTTCTTTTCCTAAACTTGCTACCATAAATTACTAGTGAGTTACTTCAGGCACTACAGAAACATGTAAGATTACTCTAAAACACTGAAAAAGAAATAGACATACCTCTACAAATCCATTTCCAAAACTTACACCATTACCAAAATTGTAAGTTCTAGCAAGGTGACGGTTCAGGGAGAAGGAATTGAATTGAGTCAAAATGAAAATTTTCCGAATGCCACTATTGATGCAGTTACTCATGGGCACATCTATTAGCCTATAGCAACCTCCAATTGGCACCTGCATTTCACATGAAATGAACATAAATATTAGGAGTGTGACCAATCCAAATTGAGTCCCAAATATATTCAACTCAGCAGTGCAGTGCTTTATAGTCCAAATGAACCTTCAAAATAATCTTTAGAGCAAAAGAACATTTTTGTACGTGTACATCAGGCAAATAATTACACAAGGGACAAACAATGTCCCTCTTACCGCCGGTTTAGATCTTTTGCCGGTGAGAGGAAAAAGGCGAGTTCCTGCACCTCCTCCCAGGATGATTGAAGCTATGCTCTTAGGATCTACAGTATGGTGATCATCTTCAAACAATGGTGCCTCCCATTGCTAAAACCAATATGAATAATAACAAATGAGAAACATTTAACAAAAGAGCATTACAGAAGAGGGTTCTCGTCATGCAGTTGACAAGAAGATTAATTTGATCAATGGACCAATAGTATTAGTGAGAAACAAGATAAACAAACTCACCAAAAAGTCCTGATCTATCTCTTCTGTAAAAACAGAGAAAGCAACCCCAGGTTTGATCTTCCTACTCCCATTTAGACCTCTGAAGCTCTCCTTCAACTTGGTGCCAAAGATCTTGTTTTTGGAACTGCCCTTCATCTTCTGACCCCAAAACACCTTGTATTCTACATCAAAACCCTTTTTGATTTGCACTGGGTGCGTAGTGGCTTTCATTGAGGCACAGCAAGAATCCATTATTCATGCGACAAGCGCCAACCCAGTTACCAAATCCAAAATAATCACTCCCGAACGGAATCAAATATTTTAATATACAGAATCAGGAATATACTGCATAAACAGTATAATATCTTCTGATACCAAGGAAAAAATATATTTAAAAAGCAATATTACTTTCCGGAACCATCCAAGATCCACCGTTCACGTGTGCCATTGCCACTAAGAGAGGATCCCAAAAGGCTCAGAACTTTATTCTAGCCCAAATCATTTGCTAATCCTAAATAAAAGAACAAGCCAATTAATCTTGATATTCAGATCGAAGTTGAGAGTGATTGAATACCCGATCCTACAACAGAAAGGTAGTAATATAATTCACCAATGATTGAAAAGCTAAACAGTCATTTGAGACACACACTACTAAAGATCATGTATCTTTGAATTGAGATGAGGAGGTAAATTGCAGCCGGAATTCTCTCCAGGCAGCTCTATAAGTATAAATGTATCAGTTTTCCACGAGGAAGTGTGAAACTGAATAGAAGAGTGAAGGGAGAGATCTGCGAGAGCGATGGAGTCACTTGGACGGTGTGCAAGGAAATTTGCACTCCAAGTTACGAGGTCCACTAGCTTCCACTGGCACCTGTCCCACCCACGAATATGGCCTTGCGGTCAAATGTAAATAATTGAAAGGAATAAAATAATAATTATGTTGACATACTGATTAATAATTATAAATTTATCAAAATAATAATTCATAATAAAATTATATAAGATTTAACTTAGAGTCACTAAGTTACATCGTTAGATGTAATTTCACTTTTATTTAAAATAACATGTTATTAAATTAAAAAAGAATGAGTTTCAAATACTTTATTATTGAATTTTTTTTAAAAAAAAAATTACAAGTGATATTTGTATTAGGCTTTTGTTTGAATCCATACCTACCGTTCAAGCAAAGTCTATAAAAAAGATTAAATTGCTAATTTAAACCTCTCACACTCTTAGTTGAAAAAAAAAAATTAGGTGTTAGGTTGACTTTCAATTATAAAATCTTGTACTTTAATGAAGGAATTTGGTTGACTTTCAATTGCATATTTTTAGATAATTGTTTTTATGTATCTAATGATATAGAAAATTTGAATTAGCAAATTTTTACTTGGGCTGAAAATACTTCTGTGAACTCTATTATCATGAATGCTAAATGTCAAAATTTTTTTAAAGAAAATATCTTTATTACTATTTGAAAAATAGTTATTTATGTATATAAACTATTTACGATTCACTCATAATATCCATAAACTTTAGTTTCATCTATTTTTATACATATAATAATTTTCATAGTTGAATCAATACACTTTTTTCACTTGAGAGATATGTGATTATTTTTTAAGGGCAAAATAGTCATTTTAAATCTATTTCAACTAGAAAATAACAGTAAAACTTTAAGAAATTTCTTTTGTAAATTTTGAAAGTCAATTTAGTTTAATACAGACGATAGGTTTTGTTGTTATTTTTTAGTGGAAATAGATTTAAAATGACTATTTTACCCTTAAACAATAAGTACATGTCTCTATGTGAGAAAAGTAGATTGATTTCATCGTGAAGTGTGGTGACAAGTAAAAATAAATACATATAAATTCATTCATTATGTATAAAAGAAATGAAAATAAAGTTTATGAATATTATGAGTGAATCATAAATAATTCATTTATATAAATCGCTATTTTCCGTTACTATTTTTTTAAAAAAATTACAATACATTATGCAATTTTTATGTGATAGTATTGAAAAACTTCGTCTATATGGGTAAAACTTTCCCTTGGTGATGAAAGGGGCAAATTGATGTCTCTAGTGATTTTATTATCATATTTTTCATTTTTGAAGGATAAAATTGAGAATTTTGTAAAATAAATATAAGAAAGTGTAACATTTTATAAGTCAATTTAAAGATTTTCTGGGAGACAATGTTGTGATTAGATAAATCAAAACTTTTCAAGGGTCAAATTCACATGGTTTTGGCTAATGAAAACGAAGTACCAATTGAAATGGTCAAATGGGCTGAAATTTAGCACGGCTCCGATGAAGATACCTTAATTCAATTCAAAATAGTATTTTAACTTTTTTTTTTCAGAATTAATGTGGGAATTTATAATTAAATTATTATTTTTGTTAATTAAAAATTTTCATTAACATAAATCATTTAAATATTACACAAATAAGATAAAGTTTCATGACAGCGGAGAAAACACCACATTGAGGGAAGAGAGGTGGGGTGTGAAGATGAGGAAGATACAGGGGGATGAGAAGAGAGAAGAGATTAGTATAAAATAGGAATTTATTGAGATAATAATTATAAGTTTTTATGTGAAATTAATTTTATATTAGTAAGTTCTCAAGTATTAAAATTATAAGAATATTTTCATAATAAAAAATAATTTAACTTGAATTGAAATTAATCCCCATTAAAGTCGTTTCAATTTACCGACTCCTTCGTACACGGGAGGAGACCAGAAGAATGGATGAACGCATTCTAAGGATGCGATAGGAGTTTCAGAATTTTATTTTAATAAATTTATTTGGCGAGGGAATTTAATCTTTATTTATTTCATCGCATTAAGTAACCGACTTCATTTAGCAGGCAAGATGAATGAGCAAGGATAGTGCTTGAGATTAATAATAATTAATTTCATCCCTTATTCGGTTTCTTGGTTCCTCGTCCTCCTTGCGAACCCCATTTTCGTTCCTATTTCTGCTACCCGTGTGAAGTTTTAGCCTTGGTGGCAGGTATGCTCCGCTCTATCTGGTTTTCTCTTTGGTATGATTTTTATTTACTTATTTTGTTATTTGGTTTTGGATTGGAATTTTTTGTTACCCGTTAAAATTTTAAGGTTGAATTACATCAATTTAGTGGGAAGATTTGAATTGAGTTAGATTAGTTCTTGTTTCTTGGGCTTTGAGCTGCATGTGCTTGCGATTAATTGGATCTTATCCTCCTATTCTGTTGATTCATGATTGCTCATTTCTGCTGTCGGGTCTGTAAAAGAAAAGTTTCCATCTTTAATGAAATCAATGAGATAAGGATATATTTTCTTAGTTTTCTTTTTGGCAGTATTTTGAATTGTGAAGTTAGTATATCTAAGTTCTTTAAGATTTTTGTTCAGTTTCTTGAGCTTCCAAAGGGATTCTGATGAAATGATGTCTACAAGAGGGATAAAGGGGAAAAAAAAGAATTGACTTAATAAAGCACAAAATTTATGTTTTTAAAGTTACTTTATCTTTCCTTCCCAAATTCTGATGGGTTCTTCTAATGCTTTCTAATTTCTTCTAATGCTTTCTAATTTCTTCTAATGCTTATGGATCCTTTTCAGGTTAAACAATTTGTTTTTAAGATGTCATTGATGGCAAGTACAATAGCTAGCCCATCAACATTATCAATAGGTAAGCAAACATGTGTCATTTTCCAGTATATCCATCCATAGTATATCACATGGGAAACAGATAGTTAACAATGCTGAATATTGATGAGCATGCTCATTTTCAAATTGCTTTGGCTTTGCCAAGCATGTGAATGTCTCAATATTTGAGGTTGGAAATACCCTTATTACAAAACATTACTTCACTGGCAGAAAATTAACTACATGGTGTTAATCATCCATAAATATGCTGTTTCATTTGTTATTTATGCTTTCATACATGATAGAACCTGAATAATATTTAATAGGATGTGAAATTGAAAGTAGTAGAGTTTTATTAAATTATAATCCAGTGCATTTTGATGGGACTTCACATATGTATAAATGATAATACTTCATGTTTCTAGACGCTATCTGCACACTTTTCTAGTTTTGTTCTTAGGGTATTTCCATGGGAATCACAACTCTATCACGTTATCTCTCTTTTTTTGCAAGATTCAGTGTCCAAATTGCTCTAGGAGAGTATTTGACCCTTAAAAATTTTATCCCTACCCTTAATAAAGTAGGAGTTGTAATAATAGCCTCACATTGCCTTCATTCTCTGACTAATAATGAAATTTTAGAACCATCATTAGATTATAGATGGAGGGAGTATATACAGTCCAAGAAGTTTCGGAAACAATGGCTGCATAACTGTGAATGACCATAAGCTAGCATGAGAATTAGAGTTGATTCACCTCCGATATTTCTTTTTAGTCAACCAGACAGAGTCTGCAAAAATTAGTTACTTAATTAGCGCCTGCCTTTTGGTTTCAAGCATATGGAGAGGGTGAACTGCCTGACATTCCGTTCATCATTTTAATTTGATTTTGTCTGTATATTTCAGGATTTGCACCAAACTTCTCAAAGATCTATTAGCAGATTAACTAGACATATGTACTTGGATAAACTACATATGTGTGTGTATATATGATATATATGGGTTTACAAATATCAGCGTACTCTATGTAAATGTTTATTGCTGGCTTTTACTGTTCTTGCTTCGTAGTCAAGGTTTAAAACATTGCACTAGATTTTTGTGTGTGTTCAAGGATCTAGGCCATGATTTCAAACTTGATTTTTTCTCTGACGGTGCGACCTCCATAATTTTCTATAATCGGAGATAAAGAAACAAAAATCTGCTCACTTCTTTTGACTAACTAGGGAAGATAAATCAATTCCATGGAAGCTTTTCCTTACTCATCCTAGACTTTGTGCATACTCATCATGGAATCTGCATAGTGGTATTTGACCAGGATACTTTCTTGTTACTGTATCTTTATTATCTTAATTGGTCATCATTGTAGGGGAACATCATAGGCTCGTTCAAAGGAAATATTTGGTTTGTAAGCCTGTTGGATTCGAACCACTGGGAGAACAGTTTCATCCTCTTGCAACAAGAACACATCTAATACATAGAGCTAAGAAGAAGAATGCTTCCGTAATCTGTGCTACCGCTTTGGTAATTCTAGTTTTCATGAATATCGTTTCAGGAAATCTAAACAATTATATATGTTCATGGTCCTTTGTGAACACTTGGCATTTTTCTGTTGAGTGGATTTAAGTAAATACATGTATTGGGTTCTCTCTCCCTTTCCCTTCCCAACAAAACAATATGCTGTCTGTTGTTTGTCTGAGTCAGTGTCCTAGCATGTATCTTGCCAAATTTTAAGATAGATATAGCCATCTTGCCAAATTTTAAGATAGATATAGCCTAACTCTGCATGATTTTAGTTGGTCTTTGTCCTTTATCTTTTCTAGCTCCACTTTTTTTTTTTTTTTTTGGGGGGGGGGGGGAACGGTATGTTGAATTTGAAATGAGTGTGACTTCTGACAGCTTATTTTTGGTATTAACTGGAAGAAGATTAAGGGGATTTCAAGTTATAGCAGTGCATAACTGAGAATATGGGTCTCCTTTATTTTTTTTTTACGTATTAAACGTGTGAGGATTAGTGCAAACCTTTCATTTTTTTCTCTCAGAATTCAAGGTGTGCAGCTGAGCAAACCCAAACTGTGACACGGCAATCATCGACCATTACAGTTGCTCCTATTCAAGGTGACCCTTTTACACTTTGATGTTTATATCTATTGAATATCACCAATATACTATTTATTTATATTCTTGAGTGTGAGTTTTCTTCAGACATTGCTGCATCTGCTTGGAAGTTGAATTTTTTGACATGCTCCAAATTAGTCTTTTGAAGGAGTTTCTCTTGAGAAATTAAATAGTGTTATCCAGTTCACGAATTAATGTTACATCAATTTTCTAGCATGAATTATAAAGTCAATTCAAATGGTTTTTGTGAAATATGTTGAAATTATGTATCAAATAGTGAAATGTTCAATTTGGATTTTGCAGGGAAGGAAAAATCTCCAGAACTAGATGATGGTGGGACTGGGTTTCCACCCGGTGATGATGGTGATGGCGGAGGTGGTGGTGGTGGAGGTGGAGGTAATTGGTCGGGAGGCTTTTTCTTTTTTGGATTTCTTGCATTCTTGGGCTTTTTGAAGGATCAAGAAAGCGAAGGACCCTATCGAGATGACAGAAGAAGATAAAGAGATTGTCTTGAATCTCTTAAAATTTTGTTAATCTATGACGATCTGCTTTTTTATTCTTTGTGACTGCAAACAGAATCTGAAGGCCAGATTGATGAATAAGTTCAACCCATGTGTATCTGCAAGCTACTTGAGTAGAATATAGTGTACGTTGCAATTAAGCTTAAAGAAATCATATTCTAACCTGTCGCGAAATAGGCTTGTATGCATGAACAGATTGGAAAATGATAAAAATATTGATGATTCAAGGGACTCATTTTTCACATGTTTTTGGCAATAGGATCACTGCTTCTCACTAGAATGAGGCAAAACAACCCTTTGTCTGCATTTCTGAACATCTGGTAAAAATGATTGTCAGTGGGTGGGGGAAGAGAGGAGATCAACTAGAACTGATAATTGATATGCTATCTCCTTTTTCCATTTGCTTTGTCTTATCTCTGCACGAAACAGACACTTTGATTCCATGTTTTTTCCTTTGGCAAAAGTGGGCTTTGAGCCTCCCATAAAATTGGGAAACTTGACAGGCGAGGACAAAGGAACTGGCCACCCGATGGAGACTGGTTTTTCTGCTGGAATCTGAAAATCAGAAAAGACCCCAAAGACTTAAGTGGCAGTTCTTGGACAAAACAAGTGTCTCCTCATCCACTAACAGATGCCTATATGGGGTGGAAGAATACTACTATTACCAAAAGAGAAACCGAATATTTGCATCACCTTTATTGAGGATCAAATTAAAGGACTTTCGGAATGTCACATTTGACAAATAGTTTCTTACCTTCTAAGGATTCTTGAAGATACAACGGATCCCATTTTAATTAACCCTTTCATTTTACACTATGAACCTTGCAAAGTCTTTCTTGAGAAGGCTCAAAACTGATGGAATATACCGAGAATGACAATTTTCTTTTCTTTTGGTTAAATTAATTGTGGTGAAAAGATATCTACTCACAATCCATAAGCATGCTATTATTCACTAGAAAGTCAAAAACTTGATGCTTTAATAGATTAGTAATAATAATACCATAGTTTAGTTTAAATAAAGGTTGGTTTGCATTAATCAGACAGTTAAATCTTGAAGTGATCACAGGGGATTAGCTTTTTGCTTTTTCGACACTTTTGTTATTTTTTTCTGTTTAGGTGTCAAAAAAAGGAACCCTTCTAGTTGTTTTTCCACACCGGTGATTATCCACTTTTTCTCATAGTATATTCTAATCTAATAATCTGTTGTTACTTTAAAGTTCCAACCAAAAAATGCTGAGGAAATCATAAAAAAATTTGTCCTTTGCATGACAGTACTGTACTGGTTTAATTAGAAGCGTTGATAGTGTAAGAAGATTTCCAAGTGGCAGTTCAAGAAAATTGCCTATCGAGTCCAATGAAGCTTCAACTAGTTTTCGAATTCATGATCTCTTGTAATTTAATTTGTATCGCAAGACATATGTCTTGTTTATATATATGAACGTGAACTTTGAAGGGAAGAGATACTATTGAGATTGAAACGGCAGAGCTCTTGGGATCCAGTGGAGTGCCCACAATGCAAGAAGAGTGGGAAGCAAAATGATTTCAAGGAGCATGATGAAGATTAAAAGGGATTGGAAATGTTTTTGAAAAGGTCCATGATTGGATTTTGATGATATAGGGTAATCATTTGGTTTTGGTTCTTCAAATAAACCCTAGAGATATATATATATTATCAACTTTTTTTTTCCTTTTTGTTTTGTTGGGACCGGGCCTTTTGAATGGGTTATTCTTTCTAAGCAAAAAAAAAAAAAAAAAAAAACACCGGGGTTTCAGCCATTTTTGATCTGCCTTTACTTACCTAATTTCCAATCACTGTTTCATGATTGCATTGCAGCCGCAAGGCTTGACTATTTTGATTTTCTCTCCTTAAAACATTATCTACTTGAAGGGAATTACCTGAAGCTTTGTAGAGAAAGAAGAATGGTTCATATTTTATAGCTTTGCTTTCCATCCAACTCCTTTGTTTGGACCATTTCAAGATCAATAATTTCCAAGTAAATTTCTGATTTTATTATGTCTTTTTAAAATTTTTCCAAATAAAAGTTAACATCAAATATTAATCTTTAAAATTATTGGGATTTTTTTTCAAGGCGCTCTACGATGACATTGATATGTACAGCATTAAGCAGATATTACAAGGTAAAAAGTTTCATAATTCATCTACATAATTGAATGGTGGCCATGGGATAGGAATCCAAGATGAGAGGAACGGTGGTGTGTTTGATGGGTTGCCAATGTATAAGCCATTCAAAAATGAGCAGAACACAGGAAAAGCAAATGAAAAAGTGGAAGTATTAATGGCTTTGCTTGCCTTGGGAGGGGAGGGGTAAAGTGGAAAACTTCTGTTCACTATGATGAGGGGAGGACTTCTTCTTTGGTCTTCTTTTCTAAATTCTAACCCCGTCAAACACTTCCACTTCACCATTTCTTTATTCCTATGTCTATCATCACTACTCTGTTCTTTTCTTTGGGTAACAATCAATTAGTTTCAATTCACGTGATCCCATAACAAAGGATTCATCTTTCTGTCTCTCGCTCTCTTTCATTATTTTTCACTTTGCCGAAAGGTTGAAAGAAAAGATCAATTAAAGAGAGCACCAGGGTTCAACCGTGAGTTTCACGCCCTCACGGCATGAAGAAGAAGAAGAAGAAGAAGAAGATATCATGATGACGGCGATGAACTATATATCTGCACACGGGTTTCATGAATCATATGCTTTGTCTTGTCACTTGGGGAAGTCACGTAATGTAATAATAGAACAAGAGAACAGAACTACTACTTTAGCTTTAGGCTTTCTTTTTGAGCAGTTTATCAACTAAAAGTTCGTGACTTCTCCATGCAGAGGCAGGGGCCGGTTTGCTCATTCAAACTCTTCACGTACCATACTGATAAGAATATTTAGTACGTCCCAACCAAATTGGAATTGATCATGAAATTCTTAAGATAAAGGAATGGTGGGAAGATCTTTTAGTTGGGAAGAGTATAATGATTCTTTAAAATGCAGTAAAAAAATTTAAGGCTATATTGATGATGGTGACCTGCAAGGAAGAAACTAGGAAAAAGGACCAAAAGAACAAAAAATAAGTTACATATAGTAACTTCTTTTCTTCCTAAAGATTATGATATGTTTTGTGCTCAATTATTGGGTCCATCAGTAGTAATATAGTAGAGTAAGATAAGATTTGACTCCCATTTCAAATCATACAAGTGCCCATTCGTAATTTGGCTATGTAAAGATTTCGTATTATCAGCAATTGGGGCTTGCCCTATCATTTGCAGCAGAGAAGGGTATTGTTTTGTTAGATTCCGGAGGATGATATTACCACATTTCACATAGATTAATACCTCTTTGATTCTAGAAAGGGTCATTATTTGGCATGGATCATGGATGTAATGTGTTGTACATTTTAACTAGTCATTAATATTACCACCAATGTGCAATACTAATTTGTTTGTATTGGTTAGATGATGATAATAAATAGGGTTAGTTTCAAACTCAAAAAGTGGTGTATCTTTTGATATTTCCTCAGTGAATTTTCTTGATCTCTGTCTCTCTCTCACCCACAATCTTTTGTGGTCCATGGGTTATCTTTATTGCCCTTCAATCATAAAGAGAACCCTGGGCTATTATTATTCTCAGTAGCAACAAATGCAAATCCTCTAAAGAGGTATAGACAGTACTACTAGCTAGAGGTCAAGCAAACTTGTTTGAAACCCCTTTTAAGTATGAGACTACCAAGATTAATGTAGATCCACCTGGATTAGGTCTCTTCCCTAAAGAATTTAAACCTCAAGCCTGTCTCTTCCCTAAAGAATTTAAACCTCTAGCCTTTCTGTTGAATACTATATATACCTTCCTTAAAATGTAAGATACAATAAGTTGAGAAAGTTGACAACTATTATTATCATAAAACATTAGCATAGAATCTAAATTCACGAAGTTGAATTGGGATGAATAATTGATTTACCACTTTCAAAAAAAAAAAAAAAAAAAGATAAAATGAGGAGCAACATGAAAAATCTTCCAAATTATTATTAGGCAAAGATGTCTATTGTCATGTAACAGTATAAAACGTGGCTAGCAGCCTGTCCTAATCCCCACACAAGACACTCCTACGGACAAAAGACAAACCGTCCTTCCTTGCTAAAAAAAAGGCTGCCCAGAAACTAAAAATTTGTAGGTACCAAGCCACTCGTGGGCTTGGTCCACCTCGCTGCCCTGCCTGTCTTCCTCTCTTCAGCGCACTTCACTCTGCAAAACAGTGCAACTGCCTCTGCCTCTTCATTTTACAGGTTCAAAACTTCAACCAATTTGTCATTTCCCAATCGCCACCTCCCGCGCCCAACAAATTCCCTGCAAAACAAAATCGTACGAGTTAATAATATTAACTAAATATCTACAAATAATTTACTTTTTGATGGGAATTTGAATATGCTGACTATGTAATTTAAACGATTCCATCCTAGTTCAATTACTACGTGTTGCATTAGCACTGCTAATTGATGTTACATTAGCACTGCTAATTGAATTAGAACCGTATAAATTCTCCTCTATCCATTCCAACCCCCCCCCCCCACGGTCCCTGTCCTTGTACAATAAGACGGGTACTATACTATTTATTTTCTTTTATTTTGACAACTAATTACTGATTTGATTTCTTTTTTCTATTCCCTCACAAAAGGGAAATTTTCAAAAAAAATCCAATGATAATTTAATAACAAATTTGGAAACTCGCTTTTATGGACCACAGCGCTACACTAATGCCTATAAAATCGTAGCTTGCCGCACAAACTTTCCTTCGTCCAAACAATCCATTCTCAATATCTCTCAATTTCCGAAGGAGAAATTCCTAAAGATCAGACCTTCCACATAGTGAGTGTGTTTCAGTGCGTGTTTTCCTTTTCTGTGTTTCTATGCATACGATCTCTGAATCTACAATTACATGCATTCCTGCATATTTCATTTTCTCCTTCCATTTTCTCTTCTCTTTATTTCCTTTTTTGCACCCCCGAAAATATTCTTTCGGTGATTATATTCCTACCCCGAATGATATCTTTCCATTCCTGAATCCCCCACAAAAACCCTCGCTATTAAACGGAGAAGATCGAGTGACACTTAGCAGTTGCTTAATTCGAAAAAAAGATCCACAAGACGTTTTGGTTTCATCCCCTCTCTCTTGGTGATTTCCTTTCCTTTGTCTACTGCATTTTCTGTGGAGAAATGGATCCTCGTGAGGAGTCTGTGTTTGATAACGTGAAGTTTGAGAAGGAGAAGGCGATCGCTAGGTTTAATCGATTTCGGAAGATAACGAGGATTTTGCAGTTTCTGGAAGTGTTGCTGGCACTTATTTTGATCTCCTGGACTTCGACAAAGCTTCCTAAGGCTGTGAGACTCTCTG
Source organism: Echites panduratus (assembly GCA_035221335.1). Classification (NCBI taxonomy): domain Eukaryota; kingdom Viridiplantae; phylum Streptophyta; class Magnoliopsida; order Gentianales; family Apocynaceae; genus Echites; species Echites panduratus. The sequence goes on from JAWZTD010000004.1 coordinate 9,147,652, forward strand.
GAGATTTCTTGTTTGTAGTTGCAGGCTATATTTTCAATCCGCACGTCGTTTTCCTTATCGGAAACGCCATTATTGTCTCTCTCTTTTTTCTTTGCCGACAAAACTCCGCCGGAGGCCAGAACTCTGGCTCTGGCGATATCTACGACGAATATGTACGTCACAGCCAGGCTCAACAACCGAAAGTGTCGGTCTCCGACTCCGACAAGACTTCGACTCCACCATCTGAGACAAAGGAGACGACTTCAGCCTCCGTCATCGACAACGGCGATGACGAAATGAAGCAGATCGTCTGCACAAGCACAGAGGAGAAGGCAGAGCAATGGGACGCTGTGACAACCGCAATCGAGAACGCGACGAGACAGATAGAGAAATTCCAAAGGACGCAATCAGCCATTCTGAAGAGAGAGATCACAGTGAGGCCACAAGGAGAGCTCCGGAGATCGGAGACGGTGATTCGACGGCACGGAGTAGACAAACAAGTGGTGATGACGTCAGTTGACTCTATGGACAATCTGAGCATCGAAGACTTTAATCTCACAGTCGACAACTTCATCAGAAGAATGAAGACTCCAGAATTCCCCAAGAATCAGAGATTAGATGAAGAAGAAGAGTCAACAAAATTAACCAAAATTACCAGTAATTCTACTCCTGTTCATTAGTTTACCTTTTACCCCATTGAAGAGGAAAAAAAATGAGAAAAAAAAAAAAAAACCGGCCAACGTTATTAGTACTATTAATTTTTCTAGTGCCAATTAATATCTATTATGTACTTACATGACTTGCTTGTCTAGGTTCTCTCTATTTTCTATATGGAATTTGCAAGCAACTTCTTTCAAATTAGTATTTAAATATGGCATCATTTATTTGTTTTCTTTCTCATTATTGATATGAGATGAAATTGTCAAATGAACACCGCATGATATGGGCAAAGTTAGTAGAGGGTGGGGGGAAGGACCACAGGGGTTTAGCATAAGCAGCAGCAGCAGCAGCCCTTTGGTTCTCTGTGTCTAATTCTCTTATCTTCTCCATGGCAATAAAGTAAGATGGCCGTAATTTTTTGCTTATTCTAGTAGCATGTCTGTCCTATAACATTGATGGGACTTGAGAATTCTGCACCTAAATAATTCATGTGCTTAAGAATCTTAGCAAAAAATGGGGTTGTTTATGGATTTGGTTTTATGTTTGTCATGGCTTTTTATCGGTAAGCAATCAATGATTGATTTTTATTGGAGTGTTATTATTATTATTTTTTAATTGCATTTTTGAATGAAAGTTAATTTTTATGAAAAATATTCAACCATGTTAGACTTTCGTTGCTTTTTATGGGTTCATTGTTGAGAAGGTTCTTTCTTTTTCTCTTTATCCTTTCTCTAATATTCTGTGCCAAGAAACAAAGAATCATTTGATCATCATCATCTTTTTCATTTTTGAATAATGCCCTGTTTTTAACCCTTTGTCTGAGAAACATAGTAGTTGTATATAAGAGAATTTGAAATCATGTCCAGATAAGTTCAATTTCATATGAGAGCCCTAATTTTACTAGTTAAATCATGGGTTGCTAATCTCACACTAAACAATGTATCTGATGTTGGCCATGACCACAATGAAAATATTTCCTCCGGAGCTCTTTTCATAAAAGATAGATCAATAGTTTTCCAATATATGAATTATATATATTTTTTTTTCAAAAAAAGGGGAAGAAATATAACAGCTAAGATTGAAAATAATTGATAAAATGTTCTTAAAGTCCCAAACTGTACAATCAAATAGTTCAAAGGTGAACCCTGCAAAACGTATATCATAGTTCATTAATTCGATTCGATGTATATATAGACCTGACTCTATTTAAAAAAAAAAAAAGATAAAAATCCCAAACTATCCTAAAATAGAGGATAAGAGAAACCCTCATCAGGAGGAATTTATTGCTGAATGGCATTTCTTTCAGTAGTAGTACTAGGATTTGAAATTTAAGCTAATATTCTTAAATAGTAGAAACGCAACCCTAGCTTTCATGTGACATTAAAATTTTCACTGAGAGAATGCTAACTCTCTTTAGCTCTGAAATTTATTTTTATTAAAATGACATGACATGACATGACATGACATATTTTCATTTTTCTTTTAAAATTGAACTTTGTTTTTGTACCTAACATTGTATATAGTAGTAAACTGTGAGGTCTCATGTGCGGAATTTGTTAGTGTGTATACATCAATATCAATCTCAAGTGCTATACTTATTTTAGAAGGAAGGGAGGAAGTACTATAATATATGGGTTTGAGATATTCTGTCATGATTTCTACACACTAATTTGCTTGCAGATCATGATTCTTCAGTTTTTGATCCCAACTGGAGGATGTTATGGTTTTAAAGGTCCTTCCAGATATTCAACTCTTCTTTGGCAAAAAAAAATTTTAATTATGATTATGATCCTTTTTTTTTATTTTTTATATTAAATCTGGCCAAGATTAAAAATGAAAAAAGAACTATGGGCAATGAAGACATCAGTACCTATCTCAATGCCCACTGGACGCTCTTCCCATTTATTGTCCGTAATCCTTCTTTTTTTTTTAAATCCAAAAGGTTGATTTCTTTTGAATATGTCAGATTTACTTCAAAAATAAAAAAAAATTCATAATATAATTTAAAAAAGTTTTGAAGATTATAAAATGTGAAAAAAAAATAATCTGGAGACCATAATCATCAAAACTTTAAATTTTTAGGATGAAGTACATCAATCTTTCTTTTTTATATATAAATCAACTAAAATTAATAGTACTACTCTCTTAAAAAATATAAAATTAGTAAATATTTATACCTATATAATTGTATGTAAATTTCACAAATAATCTCATATATTATATTAAATATATAAATGTTATCAAGTTGACTCACAAACTAATGAGTCAAGTCTATCAAAATTTAAACCCGCACTCGTCTATTAAACGAGTTCAATTCTTTAAGGTCAAATTTAATTCACTTGCTTACGAGTCTAACTTATTGATCTCTTAACTATCCGTGAACACCTCACGAATCAGGTTATCTAATTGCCACCCCTAATCATGAGAGTAATTGATTATTTAATGATGAGGTGATTGATCCCCAGCATCACTCCGGTTTCAGTGGCTTTCTTTAAAGTTCGGAACCCTTATTTATTTGTTTGTAGTTCTAATGTGTTTACTATTATGAGAAAAAAAGGCACTTTTTAAATAAAAAGTTTAACCTAAATTTTACACGCAGAATTCTCTAAATTCACGAATTAAATTAACCCCTTCTTCAACTAGCCTTCACTATATGACTAGAAAATTGCAATAAACATTCGCAGTTCTTTATCTTTATAACTTCATCTCCAACTTCGTAAATTATTGTTCCAAAATTATAAATTTGATTTAATACATATACCTTATTGGATAGAGTCATAAGCAACGCAGAATATATCTTTTTAAGTTCAAATTTTATCAATATTCTTCTAAATTAGACTTTATGCATATTCTAAATACTATCAATATCCTTTATGAATTAACGCAATTAATCTTATCTTAAAAACAAATCAATCCATCTTTCCATAACTTTGCCAATTGCCACCTACCGAAAGAAAAAAGAAAAAGTAAAATTATGGGAAAAAAGAAAAAGTAAAATTATGGGCCATACCTAAAAATGCAGCTTCCTTGGTTATCTTGCAATGTCTGTAGAGAAACCATAAAAAAATAAAATCCCATTTGAAAAAAGTTTGAAAGCATGACCATTGAAGTTGCTGCCGTCTCTTTTTTACATATAATTTTTATAGATTAATATACGTTTTCTTTTTCCTGCCAAATGCTTTAAATATATATATTTTAATTTACAAGTAATATTTTTATATACGTATCTCGATTATTTTGAATTATTTCGTTTGAAGTTGAATTCACCCTACAAGAATTCATATCATATAAATAGATTTATTCAAGATTAAATTTATAAAAAGATCAAATTTAAATATGACTATTTGTTAAAATAAAGAAAAGTTTCATACAAAGATAAAAATCTTATAGTATTTAAAATATTTTTAAATTATAATTATTTGTCACTTTTATGACCATAATTCAATTAACAAATTAACCAGTACCAAAAGGGCAGAATAGTAGGACTCTTGCCGCCATGGTGCTTGTAGTGATGACTGATGACAGAATTACCAACCTGTTGATTGTTTTGTGCTTTGTGCCATTGAATAGGGGAGAAAAGATTCTATTTCTTCTCTCTTTGCACCATAAATAAATTAATCAATAAAGGAGAAAGAGATATATTAAATTTTTAATTGTCGTAAAATCAAAATTTAATAATCGATTTGTTCAGACCGGTAAATAAACCGATCTCATCACTCTCTCATAATCGAGAGATCATGAGATTCATATCTTCTATTATTTGTTTGTTACTTTTTATTATATAAAATTTTTTTTTTAATATGTATTTAATAAGATCAAATATTCTTAAGATTTAATTTATAAAATATATTAAAAAATTATAATTAAATACAATGTATAAGATTTTTTATTAATTAATATCTTATTAAAATAAAAATAATGTAAATATGTAATAAGAGAATCGAGTATAAGTTGTATCATTTGTAGTATTTGTTTATTTTTTTTGGATTGGTGGGGGCTAAATTAAAATCTAGCGGCTTACTCTTATCCACTGGTGTCCGTGTTTTGCTGCTGCTAGAAAAGGGGGGGAGAGGTTAGGAGAGAGACAAAGTTTAAGGGTGTCATCTTATTTATTTCTTTAAACTAAAGAACACACCACACCCTTCTATCTACTTTAGCTTTTGTTTGTTTTTTTCGCTTTGTTGTACTATCAAGTGGAATAGGGTACCACTCCCCACTACTCTCTTTTACCATCATCAAGTAATAATATCTCTCTCTGTTTTTTAATTTTTAATTTTATTTTTTTCGTCTTCTTTTGAAAAAAAAAAGACTCAAGATTTCATTTGACAAGTCTCATAATTTGGACTCCAACTCTTTTCACTTAAAATCATGTCTCCATCTTTGAATGGCTATTATGACTTTTTATTAATAGCATTGAATATCTTTCCATCCCAAATTAAATACATTTATTATTCTTTTTTATATTTAATGTTTTATTTTAAAAGTAGCTAAGATTTTAAAATGTAAGTTGATATTTTTATATTAAATATAATTATTATTAGGTCATTTTTCTTTTCTTAAATTTCATTTTTATATATAAAAATATTTGGTTTCAAATAAAATGAATACTGTATATTTTGCATTTATATTTTACTTTAGTAATTTAAAATTGCAAGAGTACCAATAGGCTCCCACCCACTAGTGTGTTATATAGTTTTGATGAATATTTCTGCCTTCATATTTCATTTGCTTCTGTAGGTAGATAAAGTAAGAGGAGAGTTTGATTCCTGTCAAATGTAGATATTGGTTCATTAGATTAAATGACTGATTCTTTTTTTAATCTTATTAAAACATATTCTTTGATTTACAATCTCTATAACTTATAAATGGGAGCATCTGACTCTTATTTGATGGTTAATCATTTCTATAAATTTTTTTTTTTGAAATCTTCAGTCAAAATGAATGTTGATGTGATATATTTGGGAGACCTTTCAAACTTAGAATAAATTATACCATTCGGTCATAATAAAGCCACCGGCCGAGTTGATCTTTATAATGGCGATGGATAAATTTTGTATGGAAAAGAATGAAATATGTCTCCTAATTTCATCGTTATCTTATCTCCCACAAATATATTCTTCTTCTTCTTCTCACACTATGCTTCACCGCCGGTCAATTATGTTCAAAGAATGAAATCTCTGTCTCCTAATTTCATAGCTATCTCCCGCAAATATCTTCTTCTTACACTACATTTCACCGCCGGTCAATTGTGTTCAAACTAATGGCACCTTATTTTCTTAATTTCCAAGTCTCCCTTTTATTCCATCTGATTTTCAAGAATTGAGATGATTTTACCTTAAGATAGTGACCCGCTTCCATTGATTAAAAGCTTAAATTAAGGTAGGTAGCAATTTGTTCAGGTGATAATTAATAAGCGATATATAAAGAGATCTCAAATTTAAGAAATCATGAGGGTAAATGACTTATTAATTCTCAAAAGAAGTATATAAAAGATTATGTGAAAAAAAATCATATATTCTTAAATAATTAAATATCAATAATAAATTAAAAATACCAACTCTATAAAAGTTTTTAACTTTACAAAGTTCATGAAAACTTCAATGAATAGTAGGGTTTTTTTTTTTCTTTTTTTTGAAGAGTTTTTATAAAGGGAAGAGGATATTTAATCCAGACAGTAGTACTCATGATGTGTCAATAAATTGAGAAAACTGCCTTTCTATCATTAAATTAATCTTAATACAAGGGTTTAGTCAACATCACCAACAATAAGAAACGGCCTCGTTTGGGATCAATTTAATGCATGTTTGCTACCTAAATTACAACAAAATTTTAATCAAAAGTAAATATTGACCCCACATCTCTCTCTGTCTCTCTCTCTACAAATATATATATAAATAAATATAAATATATATTTATATTTATATATTCAATTTAAAAGTTTCCCCACCTGTCCGGTCCATCATCCACTTTTCAAGTCTTAACGACAATTGTTAATGTTTTAAGTCAAACATGGGGTTGGCAATTTGCACCTGTATTTGCGTACTCCCATGATTTCAAAATACATACGTTCTACAATCGTAGAACAATAATTAACATCATTCCCCATCACCATTTACAAATTATTATCATTATTTTAAAAAATTAAAGTTATATGTATTTTTTTTTCTTAAAATGTCTTTATGTTATTTGTATTCTAATCAAACTAATAATAATAAGAGATAAATAGTAATATAGTAAAAAATATCAATAAAATATTTAATAAATTAACAATGAGAATGATTTATATTTAGTGATAAAGAAAATTAATTCAAATTACTCATAAAAAGTGATGAAAGAAACAATAATTAATTTTTAACTAAAATATATTTTATGATGAAGATACAATTGATTAATTATTTACTTATTATACGTGAAAATATTTACTATTCCCTTATTACTATTTATAAGTTATTATATCTAACTTTTCTTCTCACCGATTATAAATTATTGTTATTAATTTATTAGGTATTTGACTAGATTTTTTTCCTTATTATCGTCTCTCTCTTTCCCTTTGATCTAGCATAAAAGGTATTTTAATAAAAAATTAATTTTCTTTATTTTTAAAAAATGATAACTGATTATTCATAAATAGTGAAGGAAATAGTATATAATAGTACTATCGATTTTTTTATCTATATTTATATTTTTTATTATTTTTCACCTTGATAATGTAAAAATTTTTGGTCAGAAAAATAGAAAATAGAGAAAAGAAAAGACAGGGTTGGTGATGAAACTTGAAAGATTATATAATTCAGATCCTGACAGCTGAAAACTATAAGGGACATCAGCAAACAGACAGGAATTATATGAAGGATTAAAGAATATTGAAAGGAATCTAAGTGTGGTTTTCCATTAGTTTTATCCAAATTCTCCTACCCAACGCCCCGCACCCTTTCCTTTTTTCTTTTTGGGAAGAAGGTCCAAATTCTCCAAGTATACCTAATTTTTTCTCCCCACTAATAGAACAACAGAAAATAAAAAGGAAGAAAGTCTATGAAGGAAAAGGGAATCGAAATTGTGGGGAAAAAAAAGAAGCTTTATCATAATACGTTGTGGGAGAATTTATTCTTCCTTGGATTACTTGACTACTCCTCATGAAATTGAACCACAAATATCAAAAAGGTAGCCATACCACTCTCGTACCTATATGCTTTTCTTAATAGTAAAGAAAGTTGTGAGTTTTAATTCTCCGGATTACTCTCATTACAAGTGGTTTTCGTGTCTGATTTCTTAATATTAGCGGAATATGTAAATCATTGAGATGTATATCACTTTTAGGGTTTTAGAAGGAGATATTGATCTTATCTAAAATTTATCGCACAAGTTCATATTTAACAAAGTTTGAACTTAAGCCAACTAAAGGCTAATATAAGTTGTACATTCCCATTTGATAATATGTATGGTGCAAATGTTTTTATTTTTATTGTAGGATATTCGAGATCGAGAGTCTTTTTTTCTAAAATAAACCTATTTTTTAAAAGTTTTATAACAATCTTGGTTTGTATTTAATATTAAGGATAATTAGGATTTCCTAATCTTTAGATTAAATTAAAAGTTTTTTTTAAAATTTATTTACAAGTGGTATCGGAGTTAGGCTTACGTGTGCACATAGACTATAAAGACCTAAATTTAGACAAATTGACTAACCAAAACTAAAGTTTATATAAAGATTAAATCGTTAAGGAAAAAAGTCAAACCAAAGAAATGAGTTAAGCAAGCCTTAGCTTCTAACTGCCAAACCCCTTTATACTAAAAGTAAATATTTTTGTTTTAGATGAAAGGGGTATAATTTATTCATTTATTTAGTTCGTATAAAAGTGCTGGCAAAGAGTTGCTAGATTGCTTAGCCGCACATCCACCTTAAATTATACGAAATGTTTCTCAGAAACTGAGAGAAAACGAATGTCAAAAGAATAAACCTAATCCCAACAACAATAAAATAAGAAATCCAAGTATTAGTAATTATAAGAGAGGAAAAAAAAAAAGAAAAAAAAAGAGACATTATTGCACGTAACAGAGTTACCAACCAATCATATATTTCTTGAAAAGTTAATGATCCTATGAATTATTAGATGAAATTGTTTTCTTGTAAATGTGGAGACATGGGTTCCCAATCGACCCTACTCCGAGAATTAAGTTTGGAAAGAATTAGGAGTTCATTCATGCTTACCTCTAAATGGGATTTTTCTTTTCTTTGGCCAAACCCAAGAGTTGGACAGCTCAACTGCACTGCTCGTCTGTCTTGCAAATGAATCATAGCCCTTATTGTATTAGTTTTATTGACGCAAATTAAATCATTCGTGTAACTCAATTGCTAGCTCGGTTGGTAGTAAGTAAGCTCTTGTATGTATTAGTAATCAGTTCCTCTCACAAGGTGTTGAGCCTCAGATGTTGAGATTACTTTAAGGATGTGCATTATCTGAATAGGTGAAGATACTGATCTTATTCAAAACTTAATACATAAGTTCGCATCTAATATAATTTGAACTTATATCAATTAAGAGACAATACAATTACCCCTCTTTATCTTTTGCCAATGAGTTTATGCGGGGCAATCGAACTAGTTCAATGAGCAATTTGATGCCTTATATGGAAAATTTTTTTCAGTGTGATTTTGCCTTTGGAATTAGGGGTTTACGAGAGTGGAAATTCTTGGCAAAGATGTGGTGTCCTTGTCTCATGCACCCTTAGATTTAGGGTACTGTTTTGGGCGTGCGTCCACATACGGGTGGTTTGTTTTCAGAGTGTTGGGCTGGAAAAAAAAAAGGTGTCTTTACTAAAAATAAATGTTGCTGAAAGAGCAAATTCTTGAAAAAATCCATCATGGTTTGTTCGGCATATGCCTGAAAATTGCAAATGGCCAAGCTGCTCGATGTAGTGTAAACGTACGTAGGTGAAGACAGTTTCAAAGGTGTGATCATCAGTGCATCATAATATATGCACTGAATTCATAAGGCCCAAAAGCGAGGCTCCCGGAAATGAATGCAAATTTAAACCACTTCTTCTCCCCACTAGTATTAATCTAGCACTACTACTACTAGTACTTTTGGCATTATGCATACCCCTTGCAGGCAGTTCCCTGTCCCACTCTCCTCCCTTAATATCACAAAAATATATAGAAGTGTGAAATATGCCGTGTTAAATTAAGATTTAAGAATTTAATGTACAAATTTATCCTTAACAGAATGTGAAATTATATTAATCAAGAATTAAAAGAGCTAACACACTTACTTATGCCTCATCTTTTATCAATCTAATCCTTATCTTATATCGGTTAATCTATGATCATTACTACTAGTACTCTAAATATTGTAGATGAAGTTATTTAAAATTTTCGTGGTTTCTCAAGCCAATGAATTACTAGTAGCAGTTCAATTGTTAAAAGTTTTCTTTTACTTCTCCGACCAACCCAATAGCCACCATTTCCTCCGGTTGGGTGGGTAGGTGGTGGTGGTGGTGGGGGGGGGGGGGGGGAGGGGGCTCAAAACTTTTGCCGTCATGAATATTATTTCTTGATATGGCTAAATACAAGTTGCTGCTGCTGGTAGCAAATTCAGCTGCATATTTCAATAGATTAGTGCAATGGCTCTATCAATGCAAACGTACGTACAATACTCTGTTTGGATTGTATATGGTCATCATCATCACGGAGCATTAGGTAAAAAAAATCATGCCTAACTCCCAACTATAACAAACCCATTTCATCAAGAAAACGATAGAATAGTGATCACCAAGGGGTGTTACTGAAAAGACCCATATGCCCTTTATTGGATTCCAACTATCCAGCATAATTTTCTTTCATATTCAAATGGACCTTTCTTATTCTGGAATTGGAAAGAGTATCTGTACATTATTTATATATATAGTTACTATATATAGATCCAAAATATCTATTTATTATTACTATAATTCTTGAATAGGCTGTAGTTAGTTTAATTTAGGGCATTGATCCGCAAGTGGATGGTGGATGATGTTTGTAGAGCAAAAGTCATCGTCTTTCACACACATCACACGAATGGGACAACGGCTCCTTAGTTTTAAGAAAAGTGCCCATTTTGCAACTCTTGGATCTTTGTCTGTCACTTCCCACCTGATCCAAACAAAGAAATTAAAACTAAATCAAGAATCAAGATGGGATTTTCACATCTGTTCCAATGATTATAACAATCTGGTAAGTAAATATTATTTGAGTAAAAAAAAATAAGGTTTAATAATTTAACTCACCTGTACATGTTTACTAGTCTGTGGAGAAACACAAGCATCATGGCTTTAGCCAAATTTAATCCCAGACAAGTTCTCCCACCTGATCCAAAAGCTAAGAAGCTGAATGGCTTGGGCTCATCCTGTTCTTGGTAGAGAAAAAATAAGTAGGAAAATCACTGAAAAGGTATTCAACTACTAGTTGAAAGTGTAACTGATATAATGTTTTGACAATCATGAGTGTAACTTACATCAAACCTGGAAGGATTGAACTTATGGGGCTCACTATAAAGTGATGGATCAAAATGAACAGACTTGGCATCAATGTTGATACTCCAACCTTTCTTGATATTGTACCCTGTAATTCAAAAATGGCAAAAAAGAAACACAAAATTCTCCCCCGTCTCAAATTGAATATTTTAAATTATCACGAGTAGTATTATATATATGTTGCTTGAGCTCAAACCTTGAAGCTCACAGTCTTCAAGGGGTACCCTTGGCAGCCATGGAACTATTGATGCCATTCTCAAGGATTCTTTCACAACCTATTCACACATTCATCAGAATAAAGCTATATCTATAATGTCAATTCAGGAAGAAGAAGAAAATCTTTTATGTAATTCTCTCCTAAATGAAACTGTAAAAAAGATTTATTATCATCAGTTAAGTTAAACCACCTTAGCAGCATATGGCATATGACTAAGGTCTTCAAGTTTAAGATATGATGATGTTGTCCTGTTATTAGCTGCAGCAAGCTGCTCCTCCTGTGAACACAATTACAATTTTACAAACACAAGTTAGAATTTCATGGATGTTCTTGATTTTTGTTGTTAGGAAACTATACTGGAAATTACCCTGAGCAAGTTTAGAACCTCTGCATTATCATCCAAATATTTGACCATCCATGTAATTGCACTTGCTGTTGTGTCCTGTCCTGCAAACAAAGATATTCATGATAAGAAAAAAAATTGAAAAAAGAAAAAAAGAAAGAAAGAAAGAAAGGTATACCTGCAATGATCATGGTTAAAATGTTATCTTTGAGCTGCTCATCACTCAAAAACTTTCCTTCCTCAGTGCATGATTTTCCATTCATACTCAAAAGATGATTCAAGAAATCTTCATGATCATGTTCCGATCTTCTTCTGTCATCAATTATTTTCTGCAACATCCCCATGATTCTTTTTCTTGCCTGACAAAGTTAATTCAAGAAACTCGTATCATTTAACAATTGCAAGAATCACATTCATGTGTACTCAACTTATCCGACCATGAAGTAAGATTTTTGCTTTATCTACCTGGAGGCCCTTGTAGAATCTAGTTCCGGGAATATTCAAAGGAAATGCAAGCATCGCATCGCAAACAAGAGAGACATCATTTTGCAAGATCTCAAGTTCATCATCACTTTCTAAACTCATCAACATCTTGCACATAGCTTTGAAGGTTATCTACACTCAACATAACATTGTTCAGTCCATTCTTTTCATGTCAACCCCATATATAATGGGCTGGCCCAATAGTAGTAAGTAACATATTTTATATATGGGCTCCAAAAAGGATAGAAAACTGACCTTGAGGGCTTCATCAAGGACAACGATGGAGGAACTTCTCTGCTTCCAGCTACTAAGGCTCTGAACAATTAGTTCATCAAATTGGGTAACCAGAAACGATAATGAACTTGTTGAGAACAAATGATTCAAATGGCTCCTTAGCACTTTATGTTGTTTTTGAGATGCACAAAGAAGGCTTTCGGGTCCTACAACTGCCGCAATTGACCTGAGATATTTCTTCGTGAATCTCCCAGATTCATTGCCCAGAACTGTCTTAGAGGATTCTGTACTCGATACGTAAACATGCGTTTCCCCAAACAAGTTTGTCTTGAAACAATTACCAAATCTGCATCAAAGATCAAGTTTATAAAAAATTTTCAAATCCCATAATTTTTTGTGAGGAGGGCTCTTGAAAGAAGCTTTTAATTTACAGAGGAGAGGAAGAGTTACTTGAGTCTTCGAACATGTACGAAATCATAAAAGCCTTTGTCACTGTTGATGGCGGACATGAACTGAATCGTTTCTCCGATGAACGGAAGTTGTCTGTTGCAGGGAGGAACTTTGGCGTTCGAGTTCAAACCCTTTTGCCGATTGTTCTTCGCAAGTATTTGCCAGAGTAGCCAAAGAAAAGCTACGTAAAGGGTGGCATAACAGCAGCTACGTAGGCAATCCATCAGATGAAGCTCAAGAATCTGCATTAATTCCTATGAAAATAAAATTCTTGGTTAATTTGTATGCCTCAGATTATCGATACCTTTATATATACACATAAATCATTAAAGTGTGATTATACATATATTTATTATCATCTATAAACTCTTCAATTTTAATATTAAAATTTTACTATTAAATCAATATATAAGGTTGTACGTATCATGTACATTGAGTTTTCACCTTTTACCTGTTCATTTTAAGATTCATTTCACAAAGTATTGTATTTGATTTGATAAGCTATGTGCCTACACTTGGATTCATTAAATTTTTATATTTTTTTAAATTTATTTTTTCTATTCATGTCTTAAGTCATTTATTATAGATTAAATTATTTATTTAAAAATTATTTATACATGTAAAAGTACTCAGCATTCTCGTATTCTATATATTAACCACATCCTCCGCAGCATTAAGCCAACAATATGATGATGACAACGTCCCACGAAAGAATTAGAAGTAGAGAGCTCTTTTCTGGCATTTGGCAGACAGGCAATTATGGAAATGCAGGAATTGGAACCTCCCAACACTCGAAATCCATTTGACCATTCTCTACGGCCATTATTATTATTGCACAGAGCCTTCCACAGTACTCCCAATATTGGCGTTCAATTTTTGTTGCATTTGCCATTTTTGGTTGCACTTCATCGTTTCCTCCAACTATTTAGTGGGACAGTGGAAGTGTTTGATTGAGTTTGACGTGACACAACTTTTATATATATATATATATATATATATATATATAATAACATTTCTACAAATAAGTTTATTTAATTTTGTGTATGTGTTTAATTTTCATTTATATTCTTTTGAAGATAAGTTAATATCTAATATGTTTATAAATAAATATCATCATTCTGGCTCCAAAAGTTGAAATCGCTCATCTAAAGCATCCTTCCATTACATGTCCCAAGGCATGTGGTGAGAAATTAAATCATGATGATTCAGGATATTTTTGACACGGAAGGAAGGATTCGACTCTTGCATCTTGCTCCAAATCCTCAACCACTGAGCTAAGGGGGGGCAATAAATGCCATTATTCTTCCTTCTCCCATAAGACATCATCGTGATTATATATAAATATGATTTTTATTATTAGACAACCATATATAAAACAGGTTAATTCCTCCTCATGAAATGATGGGGAAATTTATCAAGAACTAGCCAGTAGTTACATTTGGAAGCAGCAGGGACTTTCTAGTAAATGACATGATCAAATTAATGTAGATAGGTTTAGCCTTGGAGAAGTAGTCATCAACCAATTCTGCATATTTCACAAACAAAGCATCCATATCAATCTCTTTCCCAAAATGGCTTTCCAACATTGATTCAACCACTGCTCTAATTGTCTGGGCCACCTTCTCACCCCTACTTAGTCTATTAATTCCCTGCAGCTCTTGTGAGTCATTTTGGTTATAACCGGCATCCCACTCGATTTCATGGGATTTCAGACAATTGATTTCAAAAGAACCTTCTTCTTCAACGGCAGTTCTTACTTCCTCCATTGATGGAGAATAGTACGGAGCGTTAAATGAATCGATTTTCTCCCCTAGAACATGTCCCTGCAATATTTATAATTATAATATATATATTAGAGTAAAATCTAATATGGACTAAAAATATGGATCATTTGACACATATCCCTCTATCCCATCAATTAATTTAATTAGAAATGTTAGACATTCTTGGTGCTAAAGGATAAAATTACATTTACTTGACATGACTGAATATGAAACAAGAGATTTATATGTCCATTCCATAATTAGAGAGGAAGAATTCATAAATATACAGTACAGAATCTTGAAACGATTATTAGTATTACCTTATTAGACAGGCTGGTGAGAGCTTCTGCTAGTAGTTCCCACTGGTAGCAACCATCTTCGATGGAGGGATCGGGGGAGCTTCTGCCAAGGAATGAGAGGACCATTTGGCCGCCGGAAACCATCTCCTCCGAACGTGACCTGAGGAATTCTGAAAAATCTTTCTGAAACTGGGAGCCATATGCATTCCTGACGCTCTCTGGGCTGGTTTTGGATATGTAAAGCTTGCCTTTGTTTAGTGGTACGCTTGCTTTGCTAGCTAGGGAAGGGGCAACCTGTTTATTATCATGTGCATGTCATTTTTTTTGCTGATTTAATTACAAATATTCTGACTTGATTAAAACCATGCAATTATATAATTATGCCATTATCATAAAAAAAAATATATGATAATTAAGCTGAATTGAAAGGAAAAAGAGGGAGGGCCCGTTTATATTGCTTCATTTTCAGGCATATATATACAGTGAAATGTCTGCCAAAGAATCACAAGCATATATAATTTTGCAGTGCATGATGTCGACTTAATTCCAATGTGGAACATTAAGTCAAAACAAATGTCACCTTTCATACATCCCCTTCAAAAGCAATATTTTGTTGCCTCATGCAACCTAATTGTTACTGCTACTCCATCCTCTGTATCTATTTGTAATGATTTTGTTAGTATTGAAATAAAGTTTTTAATTTTAAAATATTCTTATATAAAAGAATATTAAAAAGAAAGAAAGAAAAAATATTTCATGGAGAGAATGAGTAACATTAAAAAATCGAATAAAATATTTTTAAATTATTAATAATGACTTATAATTTAATAAAAAAATAAGTGAAGTCAAATGATTTATAAATAGGAACGAAGAAGAGAGTAATATTGTCACTTTTTCTTGAGCATGGTTTAAATATTTATCTACAAATTGAAATTAAAAAATAGCAAGTTGATCCTACCTCTTAAATTCGTGAAGATCGCATGAAAAAAACATTTTCCAACATGTAATTTGTGTTGGCTTAAAAAATGTTCAAATTGAATTAATGTCTCTCTTTCGGTCAAAAAGTCATGTATTATTTCCGAATAAATAGAATATAACATTTGAAAGAGGAAAAGGTAATCGTACCTGAGAAAGCCAATGGAGGCTGGAAGAAGAGTGAATGAAATGCATACTACCCTTTGGGAATAGCCTCCCATAAAAGGAACCCGGTACCCCTGATATGAAACAACAGTTCCTAAACCCTTTCCCTTTATCTTCTTCCCGCTTTCCATGGAATTCAGACAAGGACATGAATATATTATTGAAGTCATTTCCAGGAAGATCATTCAGACAAACCCTTAACTCAGGCATAGTTTTTCCCATTTCAAGACATTTATTGTATACTTTGTCAATAACCTCGGATATTAACATTAAAGTATTGGGCCCAGATGAACACCCAAGATCTGCAATTCCCAGGCAATCCGCAGGAGAATTAATCTTGCATATTATTTTGTCTATGGCTTCTGAAATTACTGGGTTTCCAAAACTTTGTATCTTCCTCTGCATGTGAAAAAAAAAATTATAAAAGAGAAATTTATTGACCTTGTGATTTTGTCAATTAAACTGACCTGAACGATGGAATTCTTGGCATAACTTGTCTCTCCTTTTCCTCCATTCATGCGAAGAACTTGAATGGATCCCATTTCTGAAAATTCAATAATTTGTGTCATATGCGCTTGCATGTGGTGTTGTGGTTGTTGCTATATAACAGTGCTGCAAAATTATTCGGGACCTCGTTTTGAATGCTGTGGTGGTACCATGAATTTGGGATATATATATATAACAAAAGGAAAGAGCATTAGTTTATATGAGATTTCTCTGTCAAGATGAATTTGTGGTCAGACGAGGCACTTGTTCCATCAGATTTCCTAGTAGAAATTTTCCGTCTCCTTCACCTACAAGT
This sequence comes from Echites panduratus, assembly GCA_035221335.1. Taxonomy (NCBI): domain Eukaryota; kingdom Viridiplantae; phylum Streptophyta; class Magnoliopsida; order Gentianales; family Apocynaceae; genus Echites; species Echites panduratus. The sequence goes on from JAWZTD010000004.1 coordinate 9,164,531, forward strand.
GTTATAGAATACTCCATCCCTTCCACATTAGTCTTCTTTTCAAATGGATTAAGTAGTTTTAAATGTAATTGTATTATGTCAAAAATATCAATTTTTCCCTCTTTAATTATATTTCTCTTTTTTTTTTACAATAAAATGAATTAGTATATTAATGGAGAACAATAATAAAAAATATATCATAATGATATATTGATAATTAAAAAATAACTTCTGTTATGAAATAAAGGAAACACTCTAAAAAAAAATATAGGAAATTGCATTAGGATTCTGTTTTGAAGAACGAGATGGAGGATAAAAATTAATTAAACTATATATCATCGAGTTATACAAAGGTAGTCACATTTGACAGAGACAGATGGGGAGAGCTATAGGAACATCATTCAATTATTGAGTTAAATTTTTCCTTTTGGAGGGGAAGGGGGATTAAAAGCCGATGCCTATGGCTATCATTCTCTTCAAAAAGATGAAATGCTTAAAGTCTTTGAATAAAAGCTACTTGATTGGATACCTGATATAACCACATATACATATACATATATATACATCTATGTATAAAACCACTTTAATTATAACAAAATATAAATGAAAAATGATTTATTCAAGTGTTAAAACAGTTTTATTTGTAATATTTGACTATATATATATATATATATATATTTAAAGCCATCCTAATTAAGCTTAAGAAATTTTCATTCCTTGAGTATGAAAAAAGATTAAACAGAAGAATTAACTCTCTTCTAAGGGATGTTTTTTTCTCCTGCCTCCAGCATAAGAATCATGTGAAATGCAATTTTCTCAAGTCCCTAGACTTCTGTATTTAGAGTGACTTAAGGTTTATCACAATAATCACTTGAATGAGGTTTTGAGTTTAAACCATAAGAGGGTGACGAGAGATAAAAACCTCAACCTCAATAAAAATAAATAAATAATTACTGGATTAAACCTTAAATCACTCTAAACACAGAGGTCTTGAGTCTGAGGAGGGGACGAGCGGCAGGAAGCTCAACGTCAACAGTTACCATTATATCTATATGCCCGGGAGTCAAAGCAGAACAAGTTCGAGAAAAGGAAACATAAGAGCATGCGGACAGAAAAGAGGTCCTCGAATCTTGTAAAAGAGAGACGAACGAGCATTGCAGACACCATTTCTAGATTTGCACGGTAAGGCTAAGCTGGCTAGCTTCTGCCGGATTTGGTACTTAGTGTCGATCGGTACGTGGCAAATTTAGAACCAATATATATACTTCCAGTAATATTAATGATCTACTAGAAGGAAATGTTTATTTCATTTTCCAATCTTCTTTAATTATTAAGTTCCACAATTCCTTCATTCTATAAAAGGGATCGATCGGTTGTTTAGTAGCAAGGAAATGTCTATCTTATCGACAAACTTAATTAATGCACAAATTCGCCTTCATCAAAGCCTGAACTTGTCCAATCGAAGGACGAATTCAATTACCTCTCCACAAGATATTCATGGTACATATATTTGACATGCATCCATATGGCTGCAGATTTTGTGTTGGAAATTTTAGTGTGAATTTTAATTTAGAATGAGTTACAATATTTAGCTATATCAAACTTCCATATGAATGAGCTATTTGCTACTTAAATTATATTCACTTTGTTTGAAATTGAATGTCTCATTTAATAATTTGGTTAATATGCTATTTAAAAAAATAACATTTCAATGTCAAAATTAACTAAATCAAACATTTTTATTAAAATGCATACAAGTCATATTATGACATTTAATTCCGAACAGAGGGAGTATAATTTAATATTATAAGTAGGCAATATTTTGAGGTAGCTATTCATGAAATGAGATGTGTCTTTTAGTTTAAGACATACATCTAGTAGTAATATTAATAACAAATTTTATTAATAAAAAGCTACAAAAAAATTTATTATGTATTTTAACTAAAAAGTCCCCCATATATAAATATGGATTCCTCCTGCCCAGAAGCTCTCAAAACTTTGCTCCTATTTCTTCACCATCGCCTCTTCAAAAGCATTATTCAAAAGGATGAACTTCTGCTCTTGACATGATTTATAATCTAGTTGATATAATCTTATCTGAATATATATAATAATATTCAGGTTTTGCTTTAATCAATTTTATCATGATCTTTAGAATATATATATATATATATATACATATATTCCTAAAGTTAGTATATATATATTAATTAAGAATTGCATGCTATTGTTATATTTATTTAAGTTTTAAATTTCATTTTTAAACTTGTTTAATTATTGAATTGTGGTTTTATTTCTCGTCTAACTTTATCCTATAATGTCACGACTAATTTACCAAAAATATCCCAACATGAATTCTGCTAATTAACATGAACCACAATTTTCTTCGGGGTACAATGTATTACTTTAAGTTGGTTCGATGTCCGGCCGACTAAATGGGGTATTTGTTAGGTATATCATTAGTTCTATAAGGCACCAGAAAAATCACATGTCCCTTGGTCATAAGCATGTACACATAGGTATATGTACTTGGATGCATGCATATAGGTATATATATAATATATCTTTCTAGCCAAATCATAACTCTGCGGATTTCTTGGCTACAAATACACCACGTAGTTTAGTTCTCATATATAATATGAAACCATGTAATTCGGGTCCTCTGCAGTGTGAACCCTTTGATCTATATTAGGTTATGTTAAAGTATCAGTACATTTTGTTTTTATCTCTGTTTAAGTACTTATTAACTTTATATGAATCAAGAAATTCATATGATGTTCTATATTAAACTTTACATTTTTCTTTTTCAAAATTTGTGTAAGAGAAGCTAGTCTAGCAATGGTAAACGGTCCGGGCCGACCCGTCCGGCCCGCCCCGTCCCGTCTGGAACCCGTTTGAACAGTAACCAAACCCGTCCGGACCGTCAACCCGCCTAGGAACCGCACGGTTTAATTTTTTCCCGTCCCGCCCCGTCAACTCGTCTCGACTCGTCCCAAAACCCGTTCTCAACTCGCTCAATCCGTTCCAAACCCGTCTAACCCGTTCCAAACCCGTCCCGACCCGCTTCAACCAGTTCAGAACCGCCCGCCCCGCCCCGTGCATGGCCGCCAACCCGCCGGGCCAGTATTTGTGTACCATGAACCGGCCCGACCCGTCAACCCGTCCCAACCCGCCCCGTCTGAATTTGGAGGGTTTTCCAACCCGTCTAACCCGCCCGGGCCCGCCCATTTGCCATTGCTAGTAGTCCAAATTACTATTGTTAAAGCATTAGCAGTTAGCATGAATATTCCCCAATCGATTGATGGATAACCTTTCCCCAAAAATCAAGCACTTATAACTAACTTGTATAAATAAATAGAAAGTTAAGTTCACTTTCATTACATCTTCTACCCATATTTGGTCCGAAGAAAAGGAGAAATAAGAAACAACCATTCATGTTGATATTTTCATTGCGTGTTTAATTAGAAGAAGAACAAGTGGAAAATCCTCTTTGTTGACCTTTTTTTTTATAAAAAAAAAAAAAAAAATTCTTTTCCTTTTCTTAAGATCCATTATTAAATAGTAATAATATATATCCACGTTTTGACTAGTCAAAATCTTATTAATTTAATGATAAATGATACTCATTCCGTTCCACAATATAAGGCATTTGTAGTCATTTCAGATAGATTATGGAATATTAAATATATTTGTGTTATGTCAAAAATAACCCTTTCTCACTCCTTCTGAATTACATTTCACTTTCTTTGTAATAAATAAATAAGTTTATCATTGGAAGGTAAAAATGAAAAAAACATCATCTATTGATAATTGTAAAACGACTTATATTTTGGGATAAAGCATAAAATGACTTATATTTTGAGACTGAAGAAATACTGTTTACTTTTCATAAAGATAATTTAGATTTCTTTTTTCTTAATTTTGTCATAAATTATAGTTTAGTTTCTTTTTTTAGGAAGATTTAATTATCATCATTAATTCTTTCTTGATATCTAATATTTTCAATTCTGATAAATTAAATATAGATTATAAAAGTAAAATTATTCTTAAAAATAATTATATTAACTATGATAATTAAATTTTTCTTAATATGCATAAAAAAACATATAAATTATGTTTACGAAAAAAAAAAATATTTAAAATAAAAAAATCACTAGTTTCAAATGAAGGATAAGGTGGAAGAAGAATAAAAAGCAGATGTTTAAAAAGGAGAACAAGAATAATTTACACATTTAAAATTGTTTTCACGTGTCCAATAAAGATAAGATTTTTTTTATGAATCTTCATGATGATCACATCCAAGAAAAAAGACTTAAATTGCTTTGGGCTACGGCCACCGCCAAATCGGGTGGTTATGAAGGGGTCCAAATTGTCTCCAAAATTTTTTGCAAAGTATTTGAAATAAATAAAAGTAATTTTGACTGGTCTAGTTTTAGTACTGCCTTTGGATGGCAGACCCACATTATTAATTTGGAGGTCCACTTGTGTTTGGTTCTTAGGAAAGTCTTGACTTTAGGCGTCAAGTCCGCTTAGATTTTTCTTCTCTTGGAAAATGATCTTTTTCTTTTACTAATTTGATACATAAACAATCTATGAGTGTATATATATATATGTATAACATTACTTATTTGATAAATGTCTATATTAAAATCTTAAATTGTTAAGATTTAGAATGTTGATTTTTTTTAATCTTTATTTATTTATTATTTTTTCAATTTTGAAATAAAAAACTCTTGTATTTATTGGAATATAAATATGTATATGTATATTCTCAAAAATATATTAATCTCTCAAAACTAATTTTGTAAATTATATAGAAGACGTTTTTAATGACGTTAACACTGAATTAATTATTCAAAAAATTCAAAAATAAGAAGTTACAATAACAACTATACTAATTTATTTTATTCGAATGCAAGGGTATAGGAAAGGGTGGGTTTAAAAAAAAACAGTACTTTTTTTAAAATAATTTTGTTTTCATGCATACTAAAATAATATCATTTATACATTTTTAATTTTTTAAAAATATTTATTATTAAATAGGTGCTCTTCCTAATATTTAGAGTCTAGCTATTCTACTAAATTTGAATAATCATATTGATTAAAAAATAATATCAAATAAATTACAATATTCATTTATTATATATACATGATTTTTTAACCTTTTAAATCATCATTTTTTCCTTTAATCATAAATTTCAATTAAAAAGTTTAGAATCTTGATTATTGAGAAAGAATTCAAGACCTATACCCACACCTCCTGAGGACGGACACTTATTCCCACTTATTCTTGTCGTGTCTGGAATTCGAAATTTCTCCATCTCAAGTGCTAACCACTTCAATGTTTGACCAAAATTGAAAGAATAAAAGAAAAAATTGACAAAAAAAAATTTATGAATATTAAGTGTATTTTTAACTTAAACTTCAGGTATAAAAATGCCAATTTTCTTTATTTGCCTCTTGAAAAATAATTGAAATTACCCTATAAATTAACAACTCAATATTATGATTTTGACTATGGGTATCATTTCAATCTATCATAAATTGTTTAGATACTAAATTGATAAAAAAAAATTTATTTAAGAAATAAACACTGGTCAAACTTTATATAGAAAAATAGTAATTCAAACCTTTTCTTTTCTTTTGGAAAGTGTTTGTATGGATAGTCGCTTTGGACTTTTTGGGTCCATAGTTTTTTTTTTTTTCCGGTAGGGAAGCGTATGATATATGTCTCATATCGTAAGCAAAAAGGTGACTATCCCCCTTTTGTCTACACTTACATTATTTCAAAGCTTTTTGGCATATCGAATCAAATATGCTCTCATAAAACATGCATCACATTTCATATTAAAAATATTCCGTCTAAACTTTAGTTAGAATTATTTTATTTTCTCTAAAATCACAATAAAAAGACCTTTAGTGTATAGCCTCGTTTTATTCCATCCTTTGGCCCAATTAGAAATGAATCTGAAGAGGTGTGCCTCCAGCTCACAGCCCCCAAAAATCCAACTCACTAAAAAATATACATCAAACCCACCGAAAGAAAGAAAAAAAAAAAAAAAAGGGAGGAGATGGTACACATATTTGTATCGAATATCATCCACCACCTCTATTTCAACTTATATAATAATTAATTAATGGGACACATGTCCAATATCCTATTATAAACATATGTTCCCAACATAAGAAAACCTAAATGTCATGTCAAATGCTGAGGTTTATCAACAAGAGAAAAAAAAAAAAAAAAATCAAGCTGCTCAGCCAACTATAATGAACCAAAGCCTTCATGTCATTTATAAGTATCTGTACTCCCATAAAGAAGGTTCTTTTTTTAAAATTGAATAATTTTAAAAATAATTTTTCTTTTATATCATGTATTAAATTTATTTAAATTGAAAGAGAAAATTAATTATGATAATTTAATCTTTTAATCCATAATTATCTCTAAAAAAACTAGATTATAATTTAGAATAAAAGAAAAAAGAAATCTGAATTATATTTATGGGACGTAGGTTTTTTCATAAGATCAGATAACAGATTGCAGAGTAATAATCAAGAAAGTAGAGAGAAACTTCAACATGGGTCAGAAATGAAGTTCAAATATGAGCACAACAATGATACAGATTCCAAAGAAGCATAATTCCTGTTTTCCGAGGACAAAATAGAAGTTAAACAACGATAATTATTGAGGAGGGAGAATACCGGGAAACATGAATGAAACAACCTAATTATAGGATGTTACAAGGGTGGTAATTGTAATAGTCGTCGTTAATGACATACCAGACAGCACATCTCTGACATGTTCTGGGAAGAGAAGGGATTGCATCTTTCTTTTCATCTTTTTTTGCATCTTTCTTCTCATCCTTCTTCTCTTCTTTTGGAGGACCAATGCTGGTTATTTGTGCACTTCTTCTGAACTTCCTCACCTGTTTAATAATACACACAGGATCAGCTTCACCAATAACTGTCACTGTACTTTTGGCTGGGTCAAGGACAATTGAATTTATCCCCTCAACTTTAGATATCAACCTCATAACCTTCCTGCTGCACTTCGAACAGAGTAAATCCACTGACAGTACTGTTTTCTGCAATGAAAAGAGAATCAGTCCTCATTACTATCTTCTGAACTGAAATGACAGAGGAAAGTACTACAAGAGAGTGTCAGAAGAAGCAGGAATGGCATATTCCACGAATATTTAGTAAAACAAGAAATGACAAATACTAAAATGATCAAATGCATATTTATTCTTCTAAGCCTAACTATAAGACCTTTGTGATGAATGGCATGGTACCAAATGTGAGTGCAGTGTTCAATTGATAGGAGAAAAATGTTGTGCTGTTCTCAAGTTAATCCGGGAGATGCTTGTCCTATCTATATTCAGTTCATCACTGAGTTATTATGTTATAAACCTAAACATATTTCCAAAGTCTCCTTTTATTTCCAAGTCTCCTTTTTATTTCCAAAATTTCCTTTCCTGTTGTTAGGTTAGTTATTTATGACTAGTTCTTTTCTCATACAGATCTAGCAGTACTTGAGAAAATGAACTGACAGTGCGTGTTGGTGACTAGGAGTAAATGCATGTCGGAAGACCATAATTCAGTGATTACCACATGGACAAAACTTTACCCTTTACATTCAATGTGGGACTTCGATCCATCTCTTTCTAAACAGGGAGGCCACCTCTATCCCTGACGAGAGAATAACTCAAGAGGATAGGAAATGGTAAGTTACAAGGCTATTAACAGAGTCATGTAACAAGAAAGTTGACTAATGAAATCGCAAATGCTTCACAAAGCACACTTCCTCTAACCACTTGTCAAGTAGATGATGATCATTCGTGGCCCCGGGTGCAGTGGTATAAGAAAATATGGAACAACATTGAATGAATCTTTTGAAAACACAGGCAAATAGTAAATGCAATCCCAGAATCGATTTTTTTACTCCAGAGAGAATTAACTTCTGTATCCATTCTGCAAAAGTTTATAATCCAACCTTACATCTGGGCATTGAAGTATGTCCTAATTCTTCATAGAGAGAGAGAGAGAGAGAGAAACCTCTGAAGTCAGGGAATATCCAGCTACCAGACAGCACAAAATTCATCAGCCGCATGCCCATTCAGGTACTGCCTCTCCAGATGGTCTGGATGACAATGTGCTTCTGCATCTCAACATGGCCAATCATAATATGATCTCGCACCACAATCAACCAAATTAATAGAGCAAATAAACATTATATAAACAAATCTTGCTTTTGTTGTTGCGGACATAGACTGAAATCAACTCCTACATGTAAGCTTCATCCTGGAGACTGGATCCTGGCATTTAGCATTATACCTCTTGTGCATTTGCCCAGTATTTATAAAATCCATCAAGAACACAACCAGCCTATTCAAAACTCCAGGTATCGAAAGTTAAATAGGGGCCAACTTAAACACACAAAATCAACATTTTGATTTTCCAGATAGGAGATGGTTCTATCAAAAAGAGAGATTTAAAATCAGGTTAGTGCAGATTCCAACTTTGGATCACAGCACAACGTTCCCACTTCCAAAAAGGTTCTGTCCAATATAAAAGTGGTCGTATAAGCAAGTGATGACAACATGTTCACCTCTGAGAATTCATTTTTTTAGACTACAGTAAAAATTTTACATATTTTGAGGCTGACCTTCAATTTTGATGCATACATGTAAAATACACAAGATTGCAAATATGTGAGACTTGTGAGTATAGTCACCGAGTGATTTTCATATATTCTTGAGACTGGACTACTTTGGAACAGCATGAAAATCCTCATCTCAAATTTATTCACTCTCCAGCTGTTTGGAAAAAAAAAATACATAGCGCACATATGGGCTTGGGATGGTAAGGAAACATAGTAGTTGGTACATCACTTTCCTTGTAGGGAAGGACTGATTTGTCTCTTTATGCATAGGTCTTCACTTAATATCTGATCTCTGTAAAACTAGAGTAAAAGCCCACCTTGATTCTTTTAGTCTCTTAATCCCCCCAAGTCCCCACCATACCCCCAACTGTAGTCAAATGATCCTTGATTGCAGTAATTCAAATCCATATAAGACAATGGTAATGAATTTAATTAGCAGTTCCACAATTAGAGGATCAAGTAAAGTAGTTTCCAAGTTGATAAAAAACTCTTTTAAGATATTTACTCAAACCACCTAAAACCCCACTATAGCCTCTCTGCCCAACCTAACGGGAGGGAGAGAGGGACAGAGAAGAAGTAAGATGAATAAATGTGCAACTAGAATGATCTTTTCCCACCTTCTCTCTCTCTGTGTTTATATTAATTAATAAGCAAAATTAAAGAAATGAGGAATTTTTCTGACTAAAAGATAAACTACTCAAAGCTAGCAATGTAAAGGATGATGTTTGGCTGGAACCAGGTTTTAAAAGATTAAAAAAAAGCAGAAGTATGGAACAATTATAAAATAGGTGTCCCAATTATGATGCGATTAGTCATGAATAGAAGCCAAATCAGAAGTTCAGTGATGTAGAAATATCACTCTGTGGATATACTTAGCCAGAGAAAACTATACAAATTAATACACACACACCGAGAGAGAGAGAGAGAGAAAACAGTCAAAATATTCTTAAAAAGTGGACTAATTTTCCATAAGGCAGGAAGATGTATACAGATTCAAACACCAAATAAAGGGGTCAATCCTAATCGAAATGACTAACAGTCACAACAAAGCAGCAATACAGATATTTTTGTAAAATCTGAGAAATCAAAACTCAAGACCCTGTTACCATTACCTGAAGCCTTTTTGGCATGAGAATCATCTTTCACTGAACTCCCCTTTCCCAGACACAAATTTTCTGCAGTGTAAGTGCTGTTTTTAAGGAAACAGTCCTTTTTTAACCATGTGTATATATTACTGAACAATCTTCCAGTCTAATTTGTAGTAGTACTCCATTTTCATCAAAGGTTCATGTCCAGATATATAAAAGAAATCTGAATGATATGTCTGAGTAAAAAATCTTGCAAAGATAAAATCTGATTGCGGAAATTTGAAAGTTTCACTAAATTTTGCTGGCATATCAAGCTATTAAGCTAGCAGGAAATGATAGAAGGTTCTTAACATGAAATTTGATATTGGAAATTTCCAAACAGATCAGAAAAGGGCCATAAGTAACAACCATGGATTTTATGCTATTCTCATCATTCCCATGAAGTAATGCAGCATAAACAGCATTTATTTCTCATAAAATAACAATAATGAGTTCTTTTAGTTAAGACCTAACTGAAATGAGAGAATACTGACTCCAATCTAGCTTGCAAAAGATCTAATTACTTGTTTAGCAGCCACAGGCATAGAATGGAAAAGGAAAAGGAGAATACCATTCAGAAAGCTAGATTGGAGTGAATATGCTATGGCTTTGTGAACCCTGGCTTTAGGAACTTTCATCTGATATGCTATTTCAATTATCCATCATATTCACCTATTTCTGTTATCTGATACAGAAAAGGAAAACATACTGCAATGGTACAATGGATAATTGCAATAGCATATCAGATGAAAAGTCCAGAATGTCCAAAATCAGCAAAAATGTCATTTCCTTCACGTAAAATGGCAAACCAGTGATGTTCGCCTTTCCTTCATGCAACTTTAGAGCCTGGAGCATCTTAAAACAAGTCAAACTTCTTTTAATGGCATTTCTTCCTCCATGTATTCTGACACTGGCAAAACTCCACACTTGGGCTGCTTGAGAAGCAAGTTCAACAATGAAACTCTTGAGTTAAATCAAGAAGGTCAATGCCATAACAGGCAGAAAGGTAAAAGAAAAAAACAGGAGGGAAGGAAATTGATCTCAACAGAGAAACAAAATTCCCCTTCAAGTTAACCTGAGAATACCAAAATTTAGTCAGTACAAATAAAGTATTTCTGTAAAATGAAATAAAGTAAAAAAAACTAAATTTTTGAAAGCATGTGAATATATTTATATCTAGCCAAACAATTTTCAAGTTTTCAAGCAAAAACATCAAACCAAATAAAGTAGAAATTAGATAATGACTGAAGCAATTCTCTTCTATGATTGTAGTTCTGTGCAAAATTCTAACAAATACTGACAAGAAAATAAGACTTGGATTCAATACATTCTTTTAAATCTAACCCCCATTACCCATCTTTCTCCCCACTTACCCCAAAAGAAAGGGAAAAAACCTAGAATGGCCCTTCTCATAACGAATGAAGAAATTGAACAATCTAAAAATAAATACAAAGCACTAGGAAAGGAATGATATAATTAATTTGGATTTTCAAGGTTCTCATGTCCCACACTTGTGTTTCTTTGAGAATAAACATTGTGAATTGCAGAAAGGAAAATATATTCAGAATACATCTGATGTAAATAATTGGTTTTCCTTGGCTGACAAATGGAAAACGAAACACCAATACTGAAGAGGAAACTTTTTATCCAAACGGTAAGGGATAAAGAAATACAAATGAGTTCCATGCAATGTAAGTGATTTTTACCACTCGAGAAAAATAGCTAATAGATCTCCATGGTCCAAGAACACAAAAAAGTGGAAACAGAAACAAGAAAAATTTAGAAATAAACAAGTTCCTCTCATATATCTTTGTAGATATTCTTCCTCTTTCTCAATATTGTAAGCTTTTAAACTTGGTAATTAATGTCTCCCTTAGTTCTCCCTCCTTTTATCACTCGGTATACACAAAAATTTTATCTTGATGAATGTCTTGAAAGGTTAAAATAAAGATGATTGAGAGGAAGATATCTTTCAAAAGGCACCTTTGCGGAAAACTGAATAATCGGATATCATCAGAACAGAATCGGCAAGGAGATTAAACCAGGAAGCAGTAAACCACCAAAGAGGACATTGAGAAAGAACATTCTTCTCAACTGCGTGGAGGAATTCACAGGATACATGTATATGCATCTGCAAGTTGGTGATACCGAGAAAAAAGTATCACAAAGATATTTGGAGAAAGAAAATTTGGTACATGCACGTCTACATAAATCTGTTGGAAAACATTTTACACAACAATTTATTGCATGGAGTCCTCTATGACTTCCAAGTTCTTAGTTCTTACACACAGAAATATTACAATGTAAAACACAACCTGTGAAAGCAGATGGAGCTTATGAATCATGAAACAACCTTCAGCGCATACCCTTAGAAGCAAAGCATACCCAAAGATAATGAATGTCAAACATGATGGATATGATTAACAGAAAAGAATTGAATATAACAAAATGAAATTACTGCAGAAAATATTGACTGCAAAAACATTCCCCGGGATCAACGTGTTCAGGACCTAACAGCAAGCACATTATATGCTTTACATACATATTCTATCTCAGCAATTTCCCTTGTTGGGGCTGATATGAGTTGTTCTGCTTCTTTCCACAAGAGGGACTCGTACAATGTTAATGCTGGATGTCCATTCTCGCTTTGAGATCCACATAACCTTTTTTGTATTCTCAACACTTTTCCAATCTGTCGGAAAATTTGTTAAAGAAATAGAAATGAGATACTAAAGAAAATCAAGAGTTTAAAATTCCAGAAACTAGAAGAATGATACACCCCAAGAGTTGAAGGAGCATTCCACCGTTTGTAGAAGCAAAAAAGAAATTGAAAATTCAATAGTATTCGGTAAAAAATGGATACTATTCACCAATTTTTATTTCTTTATCTGTATTCATCTATCTTTCATTTTCTCCGCCTCAGGCTATTAATGTTTTTATTTTATTTACCCTGCAGTCTCAGTGTCAATGTTGTATACTAAATCACAATGAGTCACTTTCAGACCCAATAAACAACCTTAATCAACCAACCAAACATTACAATAAGAATATAAAACATTTATTCAGCAACTAACTTTTCAACTGTTACAAACTCTCTACAGTTTTAGATTGACTGTTCTGTACCGGCAACATGAAGAGTAGAAAATGGTTAAACCTCCACAAAAATTATGCAGTTTAAAACTCCAGTCAAAATTTAAATTTTGATTTTCCATTTCCCAACATTACGGTTATGTTTTCACAAGAAATTCACCTCGCAACAAGAATTAGTTAGACTGATAAAAAAAAATTTGGAAAAGAAAAAAACCTAAAAAACATACATGGTGAGAAAATTTTTAAAAAACGTACAAAATTAGGAGAATTGCCAGAATAAGAGAGAATTAGATTGACAGGTCCTTCCCCTCCGTAACGCCATTAACTAGCGTGCTTTGCGGTCAACACCACCGCCATCAACTGCCAGTACGCAGAACTACAAACATTAAAAACACATAAGCATTGGCTAAAATGCAAAATGTAGGAAAGAAAGAAAAAGCAGAAGGCAGATGATAGTTACGAGTAGGTATGGCTTTCGGAGTGGTCGAATCCCTAACTTCTTTCTGTATTTACAGGTGCAATGTAAATTGCCGGATGGTAATAGCAGCGGCGAGCGTCTAAAGGGCGACGCTGCCCCAGAATTGATGATTCCAAACTCACCACGCTGCGATAAGTACATGAAACTGTGGGCCATATGCATCGCAGATAATCACCGCGGATTATCTCGGCATGGGACACGTGTCTAGTCCACGTTAGTAGTTTTAGCTCCCGTGTAAGAAGGTTCGAACACGGAGGACTTTATTTATTTTTTTTTCTTTTCTTTTTTTGAAAAAAAAATCTCATCTAGAATTCTTTTCTTCTTCCCGGGCAAGAAACCAAGAAGTCGTTTTCCGATTGACTTCTATAAGTCAGTCAGCAGCAGCAGCAGCAAGGCGGCAAAGAGAGAAACGATGGTAGTTTTTTCTAAGCAATCTCTGCCTGCTCTGGCTGAAATTCTAACAGTTGCTTCATATATCGCCACCTCTGCAATCTTCATAAATTCTGTCGTGCCCAAATCAGTTGAAGAATTCTTCTTTTCTAGTTTTCAGAGGCTTTCCAAGCGATTATCATCTCGACTCGTTGTTGTTATAGAAGAGTTTGATGGGCTTACTGCGAACCACATGTTTCAGGCAGCTAATATTTACTTGGGCACGAAGGTTTCTCCTTCAACGACTAGAATCAAAGTGAACAAGACAGAAAAAGATCAAGATTTAACAATCGCCATTGACAAGAACGAAGAAATCGTAGATTTGTTTGAAGGAAGAATTAAGTTCAAGTGGACTTTGCAATCTGAAGCTATAAAAAAGACCTCTGCTAAAGATGACAACTCTAGGACTGAACTTCGATATTTTGAGCTGAGTTTTCCAAGGAAACATAAAGATGTTGTCTTGAAAGCTTACTTGCCGTATATTCTGAGGAATGCCAAAAAGATCAAGGAGGAAACCAAGGTGGTGAGGCTGCATACAGTTGATTATAATGGAACAGACTATTGGAGTTCAGTGGCATTAAACCATCCTGCAACATTTAGTACAATGGCAATGGACCCTGAGACCAAGAAGGAGCTGATTGAGGACCTAGACAGATTCATAAGCAGGAAGAATTATTACAGGAGAGTTGGGAAGGCTTGGAAACGTGGGTATTTGTTCTATGGACCACCTGGTACTGGGAAGTCCAGTTTGGTTGCAGCCATGGCTAATTATCTCAAGTTTGATGTCTATGACTTGGATCTAAGGGAAGTCCAGTGCAATTCAGATTTGAGAAGGCTACTAATTGGTGCATCAAATAGGTCAATTCTCGTGATTGAAGATATTGATTGCAATGTCGGATTGCAGAACAGGGATTCTGGTGGAGTAGCCGATGATGACAAGGTTAGTTTTCTTTTTTTTTTTTTTCTGTATGCACCAAAGATTCAAGAATCTTGAGCCATGGAGTAAATCTGAAATCTTTCAGCATTTACCTTTAAAAAAAAATCTCTTCTTCAAACCTGCAGGTGTAGATGTTATTCAGTGATTTTTGTTCTCTGATTCTTCTTGGCAGATTACTCTATCTGGTCTACTCAACTTTATTGATGGCCTGTGGTCGAGTTGTGGGGATGAACGGATCATCATCTTCACAACTAACCATAAAGACAGGTTTGATTCAGCATTGCTGAGGCCTGGTCGCATGGATGTACACATTGAAATGTCCTCCTGCAGTTTTAGTGGTTTCAAAACTCTTGCATATAACTATCTTCTTGTTGACGAGCATGGGCTATTCCCAGTGATTGAAGAGCTACTTTGCACAGTTCAGGCAACAGCAGCAGAAATTGCAGGAGAGCTTATGAAGAGTGACCATGCAGATACTGCATTGCAGGGCCTTGTTAAACACCTGCAGAACAAGAAAGCAGATAATGCTCGAATGACAGGAAAGACTGCTTGAAGCATGAATGGAGTGGGGAAATATGACTGATCAGTGTTGAGCAAGAGTTCATTTTTCTAGGACTTCAGCCAAAGATATTTTTCAGTCATAGAAAATTTATTTCTAATTTTATTGTATTTTTACCATTATAAAAACCAGTTCTATAACCAGTATTCTTTTCAGAAATTATTATTGTCAATTAAGTTTGAGCACAAGGCCAAACAAAGAACTGATAGGAATAGAGTATTCTTTGGATATTAAGATTTATCTAGATATAAATTTTTATAATTTTTCAATTGCAGACTTGTTTCATCTAACAAGGGATTAATTAAGACAATATATATATATATATATATATACATAAAATTAATTAATTAATATAAATATATAATGAAATAAATATCATTTAAGAAACTGAATGTATCTGGAAAAGAAACTAAAAACTAAGTGATGTATATATCTGGAACTATAAGGAATCCCTATTTCATAAATTTATTGTATAGCTATTTCTATGAATCAATATTGGCTCCTGTATTCTTAAGGTTTGTATTGCGTCACTATCCTGAGAACCAAACGCCACGAAAACTTGGGAATCCTGATGTAAGATCTTCAGCTCCTGATTCTGATTCAACCACACATTCTTTCTGTAACAAGAAAAGGGGAAGGTATCTTTATAAGGCTAAAACTTATCACAGATTGACATTAACGGAATCCCAGAAATAACAGAGGAATTAACATGAAGGCTGATGTAGAATGTACCTGTGATTTCTTTTTACCTACATCTTTACCCTCACAGTTTTCCCTTTTCAATGTCTGGATGGAGTATTGAAGTTCACCAGTAAAAAGCATCTAGAGAGAATGAAACAGTTTAATCCTTTTGAATATGCTAAGTTTCAGTTGACAAATTAAAGACCATAAGGACAACGTTTTACAGAATTTGCAGAAGATTTGAAAGATCTGCAGATAACCTATAACAGAATGAAAATTTCACCTTTAACACACTTGGATCTTTCCACGGCCCTTTGTCTGACTTCAAACAACCACCCTCATTGGCACAGGTACAGCTACCACCAAGAAATTCTGGTAACTCACTGAGAGCAGAATTTGGATCAGCTTTTGCACCCCTAGAAAAAGACTGCAAAACTAAAAATGACAACCAACTCACCTATCATCAATAATTTCAAGCAATTTCTTGAGGTAATTGGTGCCAAGAACCTACAAAAAATTAATAAATGAATAAATCATTGATCCCAGAAAAAATTCATTTTGAAGTACAGAGCTCGAGATAAATTATCTGAATATTAAAAGTACATGAATTTTGGAAGCTGTTCTTGGGTCAAGAAAGGGCTTTATTGTTTTCCAGATCAACCTAAAGCCAGGACCAGCATTTATGATGAACATCCGATCAAGTGTCTGAAAGTCCATATTTCAAACAATCTAAGTTACAAATCTTGTTTGATTTCCAAAATAAAAACACCTGAGAGAAATCAAGATAACATTGAAGCCACTTTAGGTATTAACTATGCACACACCTCAGGGTAATTGTTGTTATCCATCTTCAACAGCCCCCAAAAGACTTCTCGTGCACGTTTACAAAAACTTTTTACTCCCTGAAATTGGAAAGAAAGCAGATAAGGATCATTATACAGCTCCACTTCCAATGGACCAGTGAGTAACAAATATACACAGAAGAGAAGAATACCACTCCCTGGACGTCTAAAATTGAAACACTTGAATATATATGTCTTTTTGCAGCTATTGCACAGGCAGGCAACCTTATGGAAAGTGACTTTTCAAATTCCTGAACATGGTATTTCAAATACCGAACTTCAGTTGTCACTTGCATAAGCTTGTTGATATCAACATGTCCCAATCTTTCTATATAAACAGGTCTTCCTTCCTTGTCTATCCCGTGATAACCCTGTGGGTAGTACTGCAGAACTTCACCTAACTCTTTGAACTCAAAGTCCTGAGTATCACAACACAAACTAGACTATCAACCAGTAATATAGTGGATTACAATTCTATTATCACAATTTATTATAAGGAAAGAAACAGATGCCTTGAGAAATCCTGACGGACACTGCTATGTAACATAAAGGTAATCAAATAAAGATTCTTTAGAATTTTAGAGCATACTTGTTGTTGGTTGAATGCAACATCCCTTTCTTATTATACCCAACTCCTTTTTCATTTACGAGGTCCACCAGGCAGTTCAATGATTAGTTATGGCATCTTCCAAAGATAACCAGATTCATCATTCCAAAAGTTTAATGCTTGGTGTTGACTCGATTATGTTTTTCATTCTCAAACCATGGTACAAATTACATTGACGTGAAAGAGTTGATGAAGAGAATGTTTACGCTGGAATGAATATCTATGAAAGCCAATCACAATAGAAGGCACACAAAAGAACATAAAGGTATTGTATTCAGATTACCTCCAAGATAGTGTCAGCACCAAATTCTTTCCTCCATTTCAGCATTTTAGCCCACATGTGCTTGGCTTTTACAGTATCAAACTTCCTGGCCTTCAAAAACCTGACATTAAATGAAAACAATATCTGATTTCCTGACATGTGGGAAGATGTATTTAGCAATCTTCAGCAGTGAAGCAATAGAAAATCACACGGTACTGCAAGTAAAGCAAAATGAAAGCATACTTGGGACACTAAGAAATAGCAAATGGCATGAGTCAGTGAGAAGAACACAGCCTTTAGATTCCTGATATCCAACCTTTTGATTCAATGGAATAGAACCCTTTATAACAACAAGTAAAGCTTTACCAAGACATGCAGCTACCCTAATCCATTGGATGTTTTCAGATCAATAGTGAAACGAATTTAAACACATACAATGCACAACTACCGGAAATGTGAATGATGTAAGGGCTTGAGACTTTAGTTATCATAGAAAAATTATGGTTTCAATTTGAAAACAAATTAGAGCACCTGAGTCAGAGCCTATACATTGGCAAAAGAATTCATTGCAAGAGATGCTTTGTAACTGTAAAAGAAGTAACTGACGTAACCATACAATATAAATTGTTTTGAATTTATAAAGAAACAGATTAGATCACCTCAACATCATATGATAATCGTCATGCCTAGAGGGAAGCAAGTTGTCTTCAACCAGAGCTTTCCGAAAAGTTCCCACAGCCATCTGCTCTTTAGGATCCTGCACATCCTCAATTGAGATAGGGCTAATATCATTACAGTGCTTCTCAGTCTCCTTAGGATTGGTAAAGTCAATACCCGACAAATCTCCCGTTGTCTTCATACTTTCATCCTTCAAGGTCACAGTACCTGAGTTCAGCTCAATGCTTACAGTATCATTGCTTTCATTCTTCAAGGTCACAGTACCTGAGTTCTGGTCATTGTTTTCATCCTTCAAGGTCACAGTACCTGAGTTCAGCTCAATGCTTGCAGTATCATTGCTTTCATTCTTCAAGGTCGCCATACCTGAGTTCTGCTCATCATTGTTTTCATCCTTCAGGGTCACAGTATCTGAGTTCTGCTCAATGCTTTCATTTTTCAAGATCACATTAGCTGAGTTCTGTTCAATGCCTTCGTCCTTCAAGGTCACAGTATCATTACTTTCATTCTTCAGTGTCACAGTATCACTTCTTGAGTGCTCCTCAATGCTTTCATTCTTCAAGATCACATCTGAGTTCTGCTCAATGCTTTCATCCTTCAAGGTCACAGCAGCCGGGTTCTTCTCAATGCTTTCATCCGTCAAGGTCACAGCAGCCGGGTTCTTCTCAATGCTTTCATCCTTCAAGGTCACAGCAGAGGGGTTCTTCGCAATGCTTTCATCCGTCAAGTTCTGCTCAATGCTTTCATCCGTCAAGATAAGCTCAATGCTTTCATCCTTTAAGGTCACAGTACCTGAATTCTGTACATTGCTTTCATCCTTCAAGATGAGCTCAATGCTTTCATTCTTCAAGATCACAGTATCTGATTTCAGCTCAATGCTTTCATCCTTCAAGATCAGTTCAATGCTTCCATCCGTCAAGGTCACAGCAGCCAAGTTCTTCTCAATGCTTTCATCAGTCAAGCTCTGCTCAATGCTGTCATCCATCAAGGTCACAGTAGCCAAGTTCTTCTCAATGCTTTCATCAGTCAAGCTCTGCTCAATGCTTACATCCTTCAAAGTCACAGCAGCCGAAATCTTCCCAATGCTTTCATCTTTCAAGATCAGCTCAATGCTTTGATCCTTCAAGATCACAGTACCTGAATTCTGCTCATTGCTTTCATCCTTCAAGGTCACAGTACCTGAAGTCTGCTCAATGCTTTCATCCATCAAGATCTGCCCAATGCTTTCATCCTTCAAGATCTGTTCAATACTTTCATCCTTCAAGCTCACAATAGCTGCAGTACCTGAGTTCTGCTCAATGTTTTCATCCTTCAAGGTCACAGTAGCTGCAGTACCTGAGTTCTGCTCATTGCTTTCGTCAGTGTCACGGGACACTTCAGAGCCTGATAATGATGAACCACATTTATTGCACTTCTAACCATAAATGATTAAACTACAGCTGATTACTACTTTCAATATTATTACATGAAGAATATGATGTGTGGCAATTGGCAAATCCAAATGGTACTAAAGGTAGGATCAGGACCAATATAAGGATGTTGGCCAATGGCCTGTGGAGGGGAAACTTCTCATATACCACTCATAAATGTTAAAGTCTCCCTAATGCGAAAGATCGAGAATGCGGCACTGTCCACTGAAGGAATGTGCTACAACTATTACCTACTGCCGGCATCTTGGGAATTGGTAAGTCATTGAAAAGGATGCTTATCTAGTTCAGTTCTTCTAATGTTGCCTTGACTCAATTTGTTTTAAAGACTAGAATCCTTAGAATGATTCTATGCCTCTTTTGCTTCTACAAAAGGTGAAGACTTTCTTTACGGTAAACCTTGCATAGTCTATCTCTAGCATTCGAAAATCTGCTGGCATCCCCGGACCCCAAATACATTAGAATAAACATTTGGGACGGAAGGGCCAAAAAATAAAAAATCCAAACTGGGGTCCCAGCAAAACTTCACTTCATTATTTGATTCTTGGACCCAAAAAGTTTCAAACTTTTAAATACGCACACACTACACTCAAAGAAAAATACTAAATTTGGACAGGAAAAAAAAAAGGGAAAATGCGAAAGATCAACATGTTCTTACCTGGCTTAGAGTCATGATTCTCTGACATTTTTCTTTTCAAGAATTTCGACTCCCGAGAGTCAAACAGCAAACAGCCCAGGAACAAACAACAAATGAAAATGAAAAACAGAAATTCTGAAAGACAGTCTTGTGAATTGGCTAAAAGAATGTAACGAAATAAAATGAAACGAATCATGGCCGCAAAGGGAAATCAATCGGATTACTTAAAAAGGATTCCATAATGGCAAGAATTAGAGTTCCTCTACCATAAGGTTACCTGGGAGATTGGGACGTCGCGAAGCTTGTGATTATCTAAACTCGTTCTTTTGGCGGGAATATACCCGTTCCTCCTCTGCTTATTACCTTGTTTTCTAGTGGACGTTTTTATTTTAAAAAAATTGCAATTTTAGAATAATTTATTATATAAAATTAGAAACGATCCAATAAGTAAGAAAAATACTGATATAAGATACTCTTGTTAAGTTTCAGGCTAAAAGAAATAAGGACGAATCAGAGTTTTGCAGATGAAAACAAGATAACCTGTAATCCTTGTATGCAATTCCGAAAGGATTATTCCATTATCTGTTGAATTATATGCTTCTATTTATGCCTTCGTTGTGAAGTTTGTGTCATACACTACCATCATATCATGTCATAGAGCAGCAAGCAACCATCACTATCACTCCCCAACCATACCACTTTGATTTAGATGATAATAATAATAATATAAATGAATAATTTGCTACATTTGGTTAGCACCAGCCCATCACCCCATTATTCAATCCAATTTTGAATTTTTTATTTTATTTTTTACTCTACATTTCTATTAAAATTGTATCTTTTTACTTTCAAAAAATTATTCATATATAATCAATAATCTTACTCCCATTGTGAAAGATTCCTGTCCCTAATAAAAACAAGACATTTAAAAAATATATATTTAATTAACTTAATTTTAACAAAATAATCAGGAAGAAATACTTTTTTGACCTTCTAGCTCCAAATGCGATTGTCACCAATTGGGACCTCACGAAACGTACAAATGCAGCTCGAGGAAGAGGAAGAGGAAAAGGGTTTTGATAATGACCATAACAGACAAGTATCTGCTGTGAAGCATGTATCACATATAAAATACACACCACATTGTCTCCCTGAGGTCCCATTATCAGCATCATTTTTAGCTAACCTTGTGACAAGATTCAAGCTTTCTTGGCATAGATTCAACAGGGAATTCTATGCTTTATCATAAAAGTAGTTCTCAGGCCAAATGATATGGTGGCTGTAGACTGGCCAGGCACAGCTATAAAAGCCAAAGAAGCCATGTGGGGCTTATTTCTTGCATTTCAACAGAAACCGTCACATAGATAGGTCTACAGATGAAAGAACCGACACAGAAAGCAGTATAATACTAGATACAGTTCAGAAATGACTTAAAGTTCACAGAACTCATCATTGCCATTAGAGTTTTCAAACTATACAAATATGCACAAAGTTTTGCTATATATATTATATAGTTGAGGCAGAGACAGAAATGATGAAATAACAAGGATCCAATTTCATCAGCTTTCATAAATGAGAAGCAGGTTCTATGTACAGATATTATATCCTCGTCCAACAGCTGGGTCACGCCATCAATTTTTTGTAGCTAAAGCACTTTAAAAAGATCACCGAGTTAGTCATGCGTTTGTATGAACACAAAGGAGATAGAATAATAATGGATAATTTGTACACATTAGCATCATGCATATCTTACCTACTATGTCCAATTCCTCTTAGAACGAAGTTGGGTGAGTTTATCCCTCCACAGAGCTGCAGCATATCACAAGAATAATTACCACTCAATAGATTTCATCAAACAACTTTTTGATACAATATGATAAGACTGTTGGCACAACGTCACCAGTAATTGCAAAGCCAATGGTCAAGTAATTTGGAAAAATGAACTCCACATGCTATTCTCAAGTAAGCCCAAGATTGATTCAAATTTCACCATAAGAGAAGTACCACAAATATGATCAGGAATTGTACCTGCATCCCTGTAGCGTTCCTCAACTGCAGCAATCAGCATGTTGCGAACAAGATTAAACTCCTTTGTTTCAATGCATGGCTGACCACTGGGTCTGAACCCAGAAAACAACTTATAACTCTTTTGCATCTATAGCAAAGTGCAGTTAAAACTAAAAATTATGTCTGCATTAAAATCAGGCCCTTTTTTTTGTTTCATTCTGTGTGTATGTGTGTTCGAGAAACACAACCACTGTCTACTTAATTTCTTGAACCACCTTTACTACATTGTCTACTTAATTTCTTGAACCACCTTTACTACATATTGCTTGCCCTTATAAAAATATCAACTCTAGAAAGTTAAGATGCCCTACATCAAACAGTCACAGGCATACCCTGGTAATAGCCACAATGCCCAAGCAATTTTGCATCTATGAAATATTAAGCACACTGTTATCCATGCACCTAGACATCCCACAGCTTGTAAGGTGTAAAGGCTTCAAATTACCTGTCCAATTCTGTAAACAACAAGCCATCTGAAGCTGTGCTCTGAACAATTGGCTTTGCAGATTCAATCACTCTCATACCGTCACTATATGCCAAGTATTTGTTCACTTGTATTGGAACCTATAAGAACACAAATGGATTCAGCCATCCAGCCCATGTAAAACTGTGGCTTTTAATAAACAATATATGGGATAGCATCTCTGAACTACATGCTTCATAAGCTAGTAAAATTTAGGTTCATTTATCATCACAAGGATTACCATTGAAACTCATGATCTTCAAAAGTAACAAAATACAAATAATTTCAATTAGTGAAGTACCTTGTTCACAACAAAGAATTGCCAATAGCAGATTACACTAATTCATACCAAGAAAAAAAATTTTTGATTGTTTGTTCGTGCTCCTAGGAAGTCTGGGAGCAAAAGAGAGGTGGGGAATGCAAAAGATTTAAATATCGGTAAATATCTTCTCTAGAAGAAACGCAAATCTTTCGATATCTTATTAGTTTTATTTACTTCTAAGACACATCTAATCATATCTGATATTTATAAGGGAAGCAAACATGCAAAACAACAGGTATCGAAAAAAGCATTTATTTATCCTTACAAAGTTATCCAAAATGCCACAAATAATGGCGATTATCAGTACAAATGTAATGATCCTTTATTGTATGGCCAACACAAACAAAATCTAAGTCTAACTAATTACCTTGCATCTCACTGCAATGTTAATAGCATCTGAAGGACGAAGGTCAAAGCTAATACTGTCCGCTTCATTATCTAGCTGCAATCACACAGATGATGTGAGTTGTGAATAATAAAACTTACTCAAAATTAACAACATAGGAATGGTTGAATCAAACAGAAATACCTTAGATAGAATTAACTGAGCAAAATACGCTTCATGCACTCTCTTGGTTACTCGCACAACTTTCACCTGAATAGGAACAATAATAAGTAGGAGAAAATATGTGCAACATTCAGAGCAACAAATCAATCTTGGACAGGCAGCTGGAAACTTACTTCATAGCCCATCTTCTCAATCATCTCCTTCACCACTTGATAAATGGTGGGTCTAGCCTGGACCAAATGACCATTTTGTTATTCACATGCAAGGGATAACAAAATTCAAGTGAATACACCCTAAAAAGATGAATATAAACTCACAATCTGGACATTTCGTACAGCCGCCATGAGCAATACACTAGGCATCTCCACTGGCATAGAGGTCAAGTTAGTTAGAGCTAAAACCAGTAGAAGAAGAGAAATAAGATTCATCAAATGGAAAATAAAAATAGTCTCAAAGGTCAAGTCATAATGTTAAATCACTTACAAACTATTATGGGTAGCAGTAGACCAGTCCCATCTTCCATCTTCAGTACTATTGCAGGGTGAGGAGAGTAATCAGGCATATGTCCATTCTGAGGGTTGTTATGGATGCATCTCAATTGTCTTCCATCCCTCATTTTGATCATAAAACCATCTGGACCACTCCTCACCTCAACTATGGAAAATACGTCAACAAGACAATAATGGAGAAAAATTCGCATATCATAGAACTGTTGAAATGAATCAAATTAATGCAATCCCAAACAAAAGATAGACAAACCAAAACAACAGGATAGATACAAACAGTATATGTGACATCGTGTATTGGGCGCCACGTGTGACTTTGAGCCACTTGTAACTTTGCTCCGCGAATAACTTACAGAAAATCGACAATCCAACAGTAACTTTGCTCCGCGAGAAACTTACAGAATATAGACAAACCAAAATAACGACAATCCAACATCATAATACTCCCTTTTCAAGATATTTTATAATTTAAAACATTTATAAACTAATAATCCTTAAAAAAAGGGAAGAACATCCAAAGTTCTAAAACGGCTACTCCAGAATGACAGTAAAATAACCAAAAAAGGTGGAAGTTCATTTATTTGCACCATTGAAACAGAATACACCAAAAATCCATTAGTTCAGATCATTAGTTCCCTAGCGACCTGAATACCAAAAATTCATTACAATATTTACCAAAGTATACAACTTTGTTTCTTATGTTTGACAAAAGGAATGAAAGGATTAAAATCTAATTTAAGAATTGAAAGACTAGTAATCAAACATATAGAAAAAGAGGACAAGGGGAACCATTGAACAATATAAATAAAAAAATTAAAAGAAAAACACACATACCAGCTTCCACAACACTGGAATTCACATAATCAGCATCATTCTCATTTGAATTTCCAGCCATGCTACCATTTCCATTTGATGATGAACTGAAAGTACATTTGATTGCCTTGTTTGTCGGCATACGTGTGTGAGGAGCTACATGAACCATATTGATACCTTTAAGCCCCCAAAATCCACTTCTAATTAGATGTGTTGCCGTCACTGAATGTTTGTA
Organism: Echites panduratus; assembly: GCA_035221335.1. NCBI lineage: Eukaryota > Viridiplantae > Streptophyta > Magnoliopsida > Gentianales > Apocynaceae > Echites > Echites panduratus. Next base: position 9,189,837 of record JAWZTD010000004.1, read on the forward strand.
AAGAGGCACACCGCATGGTCCAGTTTGTTTTGCACGGACAACAGGACAAATGACTGGCCCTTGTAATGAACCCATCGCCAATCCTTTGAGAATGTTCATGAAAGAATCAAATTAAATATCTAGCAGGAAATGTTACAGAAAAAATATATATTTATATATATATTGGTCATTTGTGCTCACTTTCACATAAGTGCTCGTATTGTTTATGAGAAAAGGGTGAGGGAACGTCAACATGTGCTTGAAGTCGTAGCCATAAGTTGAGTTCTTAAATTGATCACATTTGAGTAATATCAATGAAGATTGAATAACTTGGTTCTATGATTTATTAATGCACCCTTATATCTATGTGAACTATAAGATAAAAAACAGCAGATTACAGAAAAGATGGGTCCGTGATCACTAATCAAATCAAACGTGAAGGAAAAAGGCAGACGAAGAAATTCAGAGCAACCATGTTAGGGCTGTTCTCAGAAATCGACAGATAAAATGCATAACATTTAATAGTTTTCTATCTTCGCGGTTAACAATATTCTGCACAATCGGACTTTCTGATTTAATCTCAGAGCCCGAATCGTAGACGTAAGCGTCAACCTTAATCTAGGTATCTCCCTTTATGGCACAAAGAAAAACCTGTTGAACTCTTGTAATTTCATTCTTCAATCGATCAAATTCAAACCCGATTACAAAAGGCAAAAAAGACTGTTACTTTAGCAGAGTTGCGACAAATTTCAGTCAGGTACAAGCTCAGAAAGCAGAATAAAATACCTACCCACCCACCACACACCGAAGTTAGGTGAAAACAAAAATCAAGAATTTCCGAGCATGCAAGATACAAAATTCAAAACCCACAAAAGAAGTAATACAAAGTTTCAATTTTTCTCAACACAAATCAAATCCAAACCTGAAGAAAAGAACTCTCGATCTTTCACAACCCTCAACCAATCAAGAGCTTCAGGTCAACACTTATTCTGTAAACAGTAGTTCTCCAAATTATCTCGCTAGTAAACAAGTGAAAAATCAAGAAACAAGAAAAAAAATAAGAATCCAAAAGAAAGATATTCGGGATGACTGAGCAGAGGAAGTAGTCGTAAGATATAAAAGTACCGACAGAGGGAAGATCAGGATAAACCGGAGAGCGAAAGGAAAGAAAAAGAAGAAGAAAAAGAAGGACAGAAGACGAGAGAACTATTTAGATAAGAGATTCTTTTCTTTGCTTGCAAATATCCGAGTCCAGAATGGAATACAAATATCCTCCGATCTACTCTCTGTACTCTGGTAACTGTAGGCTAAATTGCTTAGATATTAATTCAATGGGCAAAAATCAAGAGTGTTTCCATCAAGCCCAGTCAGATCAATGTAGAAGGATGACCATGATGTTTGACATTGCTTTTTGGCATGACATTAAATATTAAACCACCGAGCAGAACCCCCTATAGTGTGCTCCTCTGCTCTGCCTTATCTGTTACAGTTCACTGATTCAATCCGTAGGTCAATTCGCTTAAATGACAAGATTAGCCTTATCAACTAACAAAAACTAGAATAAGGATTCAATGTTTTAGAGTAAGAGGAAAAAAAAAGGAAATTATATTTATTGTTAATTAATCAATTACTCCTTTTGGAACTGAATTGAATTTTTTATTTTAATATTTTTTTTCTTAAAATATAAGTCAATTGATAATATATTTTTTCTCATTTATCTTGAAAAATTATTTTTTTTTAATCATCTAATTTTTCTTTACCATTTTCATTTCCTGTATCTAAAATAAAATATCTCATTTTAAATAAAAAATTGATTGAATTCTTTTTTCACATTCCAAGATCAAATTTTTAATAAATTTATGATTATTTTATAAAATAGGATGTACAATTCTAAATAGTTTAAAATAAATATTGGTACATTTGATTTCATACAAGAAAATATATTGTTATTAAAAAAAAAAAGAGATAATCAAGCTTTTAGAGTACTTTACTCTTTATTATATATAATGCAATCATAAAATATCAGATTTAGTTCTTAATTGAATTTTTAAATTTTAAAGTAGATTCTAATGATTTTTTTTTCCAAACAGATTTTAACTTATAAGGTAAGATCTCAATTTATATAAATATTCTTAATTAACAAGGATATAATTAACCGAAGACTTATATTTTAGAAATATATAAAGTAATATTTTGATACATTAGAATATATATTTAAATTAAAATTGAACATCTATGCATGCTAAAGCTCATGAACCAAAAAAAGCTTTTGTCTTTTTATATTTTGCCAAATCATGTTGGATTTAAATAACTTTTTTATTGTGATGAATTTTTATCTAGAAGGGCATTTTTGACAAATCCGGAAAATGAATGAGATTTGTTGGTTCCGCGTTTGGATGGCATTAGCCGACCCGCTCGACTGACAGAAGCTGCTGCCATGCCGGCATTCTGACTCCAGGTGCCTAGATGCATGCCACGTGTTCATATAACCACTACTGAAACTTGGATAAGGCTGGTTCCTTGAAGTCCTATTTTTTCCAAATTTAGGTCCTCATCTGCAAGAAAATTTCACTGGGCCCAATTTTAAGATGCTAAAATCTCGTTTCCTTCTGATCGTTACCGGATCAGTGGATCATATAAAATGACAAAAGCTTCTTTCCCTAGGTATAACCACAGAGGATTAAACTTTGAGGTTTATTTATTTATTTACTTCTTCTGCTTAAACAAATATTCCACGTTGTTGTCCTTCCAATACTTGAATTACTTAAGTAATTATGATAAGGAAATTAAGCTAAATGCACAATAGGCACAAATATATAAATTTAATGTTATTAATTAATATAATATATATGAAGTTGAAATATAAAAAATATTTTGTTATCAAATTACAATAATAATGTTATTTAAAATAAACTCTAAATGAACAGTACAATTGTATGTCTCTGCCCTTAACCCCTCCTTGTATTGTTATTCATCTTTTTTTTTCTTTTTTTTTCCCTATCTAATTATAGATTATTTTCGAGTAATAATCCAATTACATAGACATAATTAATTTGGTTTGTTCCCTTCATTTTTTTATTTTTTCATAAAAATTAATATAGGAAATCTAAAAACTCACGTTTTTCAAAGATATAATAAATTAAGTCATCAAATTAAATATTAAAATTTTAAATAAAAAAAATTACATTAGAAATATATTAAAGTCACCTAGATTTTTTAATAAAAAATTTGAAATGATTGAAGCAAAAATTAATTCATGAATTACAAAATTTCTTTTACTCATTGATGCATAATAATTTTTTTAAAAAAAATATTATAAAAAATCAAAAAATAATAGTCTTTTCCAAGGTAAGATGAATTAAGTTTGATATTTATATTAACAATAGTGGTTATTGATTGGTTATTTAATAACACGTTTAATCAATCTATACTTATATACATCATGTATCTATAATATTTAAACAATTAAAATAAATTATAAATCATTAATATAAGCGTTGTACCTTTATCACCATATATATGGGCATATTTTTAGTACATGTGGATCTTAATACATATTTTTTAATGACATTCTTTAATGCATTAATAGAAATCTTATACGTGTTTGTAATTATTTTTTAAATATATTTTTATTAACTATATAAAAACCTTTAAATATAAACTAAACCATTAGAGGTATTTAATTTTTAAAACATATGGATATCTTTAATGTAGTAGAAATTATTACACGAAAATATATTAAAAGATTTGTAGTAAAAATTTGATGTTGTAATCAACTTTAGTAAAGTAGACACTAAGCTTTCTCTTTAGAGACTTTGAAGTTTGGTGTTCTTTCCTTCTGGACAATCTTATGTGGCGTGGTGGTTTAATTAAAAAAAAATATTAAGAATACTAATTAGAACATGAAATTTATTCATAAAGAAATAATATAAGAAATTATTTTTAAAAAAATTAAGATATAATAAATTAAGTCATTCAAAATTTAAATAAATAAAATGAATAAAATAAATTACATCTTATATATGAATTAGAGTCACCTAAAAATTCCTTTAATAAACACAATTAATGATTGAAGCAAAAATTAATTATGAATTGCCAATTTTCATGACTCTTTGATGCATATGCAATTTTTTTTTTAAAAAAAAGATGAATTATAAAAAATTTAAAAAAAAACTAAAAAGATTTATAGGATTTGACAAAATTACAACTTTTGTCTTTTCCAAGGTAAAATAAATTAATTTTTATATTTATAAATAACAACAGTCATTACTAAATATTACAAATATATAAAACACATTTAATAATTCTATATACTCTTATATACACCAGGTGACTATAACTATAAATAAAATTTTTAAAATGTAAATCATTTACAAAAGAGTTACACATACCTTTTTCACCATCTATCACTTAATATTTTAATTTTCTCTTTCACAATATCGAAATCTGTGTTTAAAAAAATTAATAATCTGCCAATGTTGTAATTAATATTGTTTATATATACACGAAAATATTATAGTGGACACAATTATTCAAGTTATAGTGAGCAATTATTAAATATTGGATGAAAGACTTAACTCCTTCTTCTAAAACCTTAAAAGAATAAAATAAATATTATGGGTACTTAATCAAATTTTAAAACATGAAAATAATTTTTTTAATTTTTTTTTAATAGTGAGTTAAGTCTTTCATCCAATATTTAACAATTGCCCACTATAAAAAATTTAGCCAACCCTGCCCACTATAGAATTTATATATATTATATTTGATATTTTTAATACCTGCTTGGAAATTTTGTGTTGTAATCAACTTTATAATAAAGTATGCACTAAGCGTTTACATGTGAAGTTTAGAGACGTATGAAGTTTAATGTTCTTTCATATTGGACAATCTAATGTTAATGGATTAGGGTCAAGCCATTACCCAGGGTCAAACGGGTTCTCGTCCTCATAAAGTTGTAAGATGTCACATGATCAAATCTGGGTACAAACATATATAATGCACTTATAATCAGGTTTTAATTTTAAACAAAAAAAAAGAAAGAAAAAAAAAGGGATGGGGGTAGGTTTAAATAAAAAAGGTTGGGAGTTGGAGTAATATTAATGAAATCAAAATACGACAGGATTAAAGTTGAATTATAGATTGTATATTATAACTCTATACCTATATGATCCTTATATTATTTTTTTATACTATAATTTTTATATATAACATATTACCTATATAATATATTGCAATATATAAATATAATGTCAGTTTACTTAATATATGTTCATTCATTCTCTTTATTCTCCAATTTAATAATCTTTATTTTTTTTTCTTTCTTAAAAAATCCTAATTTCAATTGCAAGTTTTACTTCTTCGATCTTCCCAATGCTAATTGATACATCAAAGTTGCTTCTTTTTTTAATGCTAATCAATTTTATGAATTATAAATCTACTTTAGGTATGAATTAAACTAATAAAAATAAGTTAAAATTGATAATTTTTTATTAAAATTTTTTTTTTTAGATTGTGAAGAGTTTATCAAATTAACCCGTCAGACCAAGGGGTTATCATGAGATTAGGATTGGGATTCAAATTTATTTTTATTAGTTGGATTATGGATTTAATCAATGCCATCCAAATCCCTACATTGTATATGTGATTTGGTGGTTTAATAAATAAAAAATACTATTAAGAGTACTAAGAACATGAAAATTATCAATGTGACTAATAATGGTGACAGGTTTGGTAATAATAATAATAATAATATTTGTGATACATTAACATGGCACGAAAACGCCAACGTACACAGATTTCTTTATTCTGGCCGAGATTAGAGTGATTTGGCAGTTTTTTTTTCCTCTGATAAATCCAATAATGGAATGAATTATTATTATTGGTTGGTGGAACTCTTATGTTTTTCATAATAGAAATTAAAATAAAGAACCCGAAAATGACAACAATGCAGTTATATATATATATCTGAAAAATTAACCAACTAAAAGTTCATAATTATTTAACATAATCCAGAAGTATCTATCGTTTTTTTTTTTCCATTACTGAGAAATTGGATCAAAGAAAACCTAGTAATAGCCGTAGGTTAATGGATCAAACTTGGTCCGTTCTAGACTCTTAGCTTCCTCCAAGAATGACCAAGTTTGCTCCATCAAAGCATTCTATAGGATTGAAAAGACATCATCACCCTTCACTGCAAGATCACTATTTAATTAGGCATGCACATCTTACATAATATATATATCATATGCCCTATAATTAAAAAAATTTGTTTAAAGTAAATAATAATTAATTAATTAAGAAGCCCGGCAAACCAAATTATTATTATCAATGGCTTCTTCAGATCCCACGGAGTCATGATCAAGTTCCTTCTCCGAAGTTAGGTGGCGGCCAAACAGCTCCGCCGCTGTCAGTCATATAAGACAGACATGACAAGGGGACAAGGCACAACCCTCGGCTTTTGAGATCACGTCTTCTTTCTTCACTTCCATTCTCTGCTGCTGAACCGGCCTGCTGTTTCATCAAGAAAGTAATTATAATAACAATTCAAGAACCCAAATCTTGATCCAATTAATTAAAAAACACATTTTTTTTCCCAATCAATTCAAGAACCCAAACTAAATGTTTTTCCTTTTTTAATATATATAAAAATTTATATATATATATATATGTACTGAAACAGTAGTTGTTGTTACCCCTTGTACAGCTCTTTGAGTCTTGTTGCGTGACAACTTTAGGTATGGAACGCTTAAAGTCTGCAAATATATACACACACTTAAACTTTAGAGACTCAGAACTTATAAAATGTTCCATTAAATGCATATATAGACAGTTCCTATTATATGCATCCATATTATCAACACACAGTCAATTTCACTTAAATACACAAAAGAGTCTCTGTACAGAGAGATCGAAGCCCTTTTATACCTATTCACATGATCAATTCTGTCCAACATAAAAAGTAATATTCCACCTATGACTTTGAAAATAAGTTTCCAACTCTTAAGTTTAGGTATTTGATTAATAGACAATTTGTAATCAAAGGCACGAAATTAATATATATATATATATATATATATATATTTATTTATATTATTTTGAACGAAAGGAAGAAGCTTTTACCTCAACTTGGTTTTGAAGGAATTTGATATATCCGATGGCCTCCATTAGTACGGATGCAGTGTCTGTCTGAGATATAGATATATTCTCCATTAATTTAATTCATCATCCAATGTGCAACATTAATTAATTGAAATATTAGTACAGTTCATCGATTGATGAAAAACTAAGGAACAAATAAAGAAATGTTTCTGCAGTACTTTATACTGTGTGTGTAGAATTAATGTCTTAACTCCTAAGCATGAAATGATCATTTTCCTTTAATATTTAGTTCTGAGATTCCTCCTCCAAGTTTGAACCTTTAATTGGACCCCAAAACCGCAGGGGGAGCAGGTCTTATTTCGGACGACTTTCTAAGTTGTTGGCTTTTTTGATTATGGTAACTAGCACATCAAACATGCATGCAGATTTGTCATAAAATTTACAGAAAAAGATTAGCAAATAAAATAAAGAGAAAAAAAGGATAATTAATCCAAGAACTATGACATGGAAAGATGCGTAGATATAGATACACACACACTTCAATTTCATCAATCTCTTTGACTAGAATTTATATATCAAAGTTTTAACCTAATTAAATTTGAACCTGAAACTTTACAAGTGTGAGATAATATATGGGCAAGAAAGAATTAAATGTATATATATACCTTGCCAAAGGGTGCTACTAACTGTTGAAGAGCAGCAATTCTATCTCCTAATTTCTCTTTTCTGACCTACAGGTTGCAATGGGAGATTCAAAGGAAAGGTTAATTAATAATTAACATAATGGTGAAGTAAAGAAAGAACATATTTCATCAATATAATCAGTAATATTCATGAAGGGCACACCTTAAAGGGAGTGCAGGTGGAAGCACGAGATTCCAATCTTGATCTCTTGTTATTTGCTGCTGCCTTTGGCTCCAAAAGAACTTCGTCGGATCGTTTTGTTTCTGCAACTGATCCACCACCGCTGCAGGGTGTCATCTTCAATATAACAAGAAAACATCAATGAAGATTATTAATTTGAAGTCATCATGATACCCAATCAAAAAAATGAAAAGAAAAAAAATCCCAAAAAGATATATATATATATATATAAAGAGAAATTAATCAAAGATATGTGCATGCATAATGTATAAAGCTGAATTATTCTTTTATTATTACTAAAAAGGAAAAATGTCTCCTCCTTTAGGTAACATTTTCATTTTTGACAAAAAGGAAAAGATCTGTAAGCTTTTTCAATTTACTGATGAGATATTATATATTCCACATGAGTTGAACAGTAGTAGTTTTCTGGAATCCCATAAATTCCTCATATATATATATGGATTAGAAATAACCTTAAATATATACTCACATTGTTGTTAGATGTGACTGATCTTTGAGTTGTTTGCTTCACATAATTATAATTATCGACATAAGAGTGATCGTGCATTAATTGACTGCGGAGACTCCCATTGATCAATCTTGCAGATTGGAAGAGATCCAAGGCCTGCAAGTTCATATCAAAAGTAGTGCCGTTTGGTAACGATGCCGTTTCACTGAAGTTTGAGACGTTTATGGTTGGATATATCTGACTTGTACTCAAGGTCGTTCCTCTAAGGGGTGGAACTGCAACTACTGGATCAATATGAGGTGAAGTAGAAGTAGAAGAAGAAGGACTATATGAGTTGTAGAAATCTTCTGGGGTAAGAATCTGATCCAGAAGAAAAAGTTCTGAGCAATTACTATTTTGCCCTCCTGATCCAGAAGAAAGAGTTCTGAGCAAAAGTTTGACATTCATGTCATTTATGTCCCTCATTTGCTGCTGCTCCTTATTCTTTGCATAGGATGTTGCTGTAATAGCCTGAATATGCATGTCCTGATCATCCATTTCATGACTGAATCTGGGGTAAGAATCTGCTGAGAGCAACTCTCTTTTAATCTGGTGGGAGCTCATGAGTTGCAAATCATGATTATTGTTGGTGAAATTAGTAGTATTAGCAGTACTACTACTACTTCTATCAGCAGCAGCAGCCCATTGAAAGCTTAAGTCTTGGGTCATGGATGAATATGAACCAAAGGCCGCAGTAGAAGAATTCCTGCACAATAACCCAATTAATTATATATATATATATATAAATAAAATGTATAAAGCTCACATAAGATAGAGAATCCTATAAACCCTAGCTAGTTCCTGCAGTATTTCACAATTAGTTAAAATGTCAAAATTTTTTTTTAACATTTATTTCTAGCTCAAGTGCCTGGAGTGGGAGGTTTGAAAGACTTAGGGGTGGATATGTATATATGTATATAGATGTATATATAATAGAATTAATAATAGAAGGGAAACTAAATATGGAGGATTGCACTATATGTGATTGACGCAAATCAAATCAATACAAAGTAGATGAAAAAGAAAGAAAGGATCAAAAAAAAAAAAAAAGAGAGAAAGAGAGAGAGATGCCAAGTGCGATGAATAGATCATAATTAATATTGGGCAAAGTCTCTTCTAGAGTCAAATTTAGCATCATTGCATTATATATATAACTAAAGGCAAAGAAGCTTAATATTCATGTGGTAGTTGTGAAAGAGTTCCTTTATCTATTTACAGATATATATATATATGGATGTGAAAGAGAGAGAAACTTACAAGATGGGATTTGGGGTCCAGCAGACATGAGCGCTTCCAGCAGTAGCAGCGTAGTTGGAAGAAGAAGATGAAGAAGAAGAAGAAGAAGTAGAAGTAGAAAGAAGGTTATGAGAATGTTTTGCAGATTCCATACTGATGAGAGAGAGAGAGAGAGAGAGAGAGAGAGAGAGAGAGAGCAATAATAATAAATAAAAATAATAAATATTTTAAATGGAAGCACAGGCACTTGTAATTGAAAATCCCAAGAAGATGAATAATTAAAATTAAGTAGCACAAAATCAATTTAAAGCTCCCTCTCTCTCTCCAACTCTGGTAGTACTAGTACTCATAATATACCTTCGTCTTGTTTTTAGCAACTTTTCATAGTTTCATCCTTACTCTTTCATCAAAGCATCCTCGAAAAGAAAGAAAGAAAGAAAGAAAGAAAAGTGAGAGCTTCAACATATCTTATAAGTATATCTGCTTCTTGATCTCACGAAGAGGGATATCTGTTATTACTATTTTTTTTTTTCTTTTCACTTTTCAGACAACTTTTTTTCTCACAAAAAAGAAAACAAAAAAAGAATGAATTTTTATCTCTGTGTGTGTCTTTCTTGCCCTTCCTTCTCAGCTCCTTCTTCTCTCTAGTTACCTCTCTAATTATAAGCTGTGAGGTGTGTATTCTTCGAACACTACTACTGCAATAACAGGAGGATGATTAGCCGGCCATGATTAATTGAATTGGATCGGCCTGCCAGCCTGCCTTCGATCCCAAGGCTTTCAAGAAAAAAAAAGCCTGAGAAAAGAGAAATGATGATGCCCACGCTCTGATCATAACCACATGTTCTTCTCTCTTTATATAATTTTCTATCTCTCTCTCAGTTTTGATATAATGCAGTAGTAGTACATATTGCCATAGCTCCTTTCCTTTGTATTGTCTTCCTCTCTCTCTCTCTCTCTCTCTCAATATGAATATCCCCTTTGTGGTCCTCAAGAGATGTTGCTTATTTGTAATTTCTTCCAACAACAGGGGCCAATTTTTAATTAAATAATCTTATCTCATTTGAAAAATCAATTTCTGGGGTCGGTTTCTTCACTAGATGGACCCCTCTATTTTATTACTACATTTTTATTCTTTTAACTAATATCTCATAAAACCCTAATAATCTCTTTAATCGAACTTAATAAAAAGTCTGCCTTCTCTCTGGTTTTTTTTCTTAATCTCTGAAAAGGTTCCCTTCTATACTTTCATATATACAAATATATATATATATATATATATATATATACACATACTCTTTCACTATGTTTGATTTGACATTCTCTTTCACAAAATAAAAGAAAAGTGTGCAATAATACCATCAGAAAGTAACATATCTGCCATTCCAATAATTCTAAAAGTAGCTCAAGCATACTGTTCGTAAATAAAATTAAAGCATTGTTATTTCTTAAATTAATTAATTACAGTTTTGCAAACTATATATATATATATATATATGAAAATGTAATAATAATAATAATAATAATATATCATGAAAGAAACACTCGTGGGTAGTACAATTCAGAGATAAGGGGTGTACCATATAACTTGACAAAGGTCAAGAAACCAATCGAAAGCTGCATGGGACCTTTGCTTCCGCAGGACCATATGTTTTATATAACTTGGCAATTACATGGACAGTCGGATTCGGTATACTCAAGGGAAAAAAAAGATGTTGTACTATGAATGATTTTGGAAAATACCATACGAAATGCATAAAAAAATACAATACAAAATGCATAAAGTACAACTTCTTAATGCATGTAGAATTAGAATACGATACCCTTGTTTGTTTCCTCTTCTAGCATATATATGTACATTATTTTTTTAAGATGATGTACCTTCATATCTAATCATGCATATGTATAATATTTATGTATGGAACTTTCTGGAGAAATGCAGCAAAGCACAAAATAGTACAAAATATAATTGATATCATATATATATATATATGACATTATTCTCTATACTTTGTCCTACGTTATGTATAATGCGTACAGGAGAACTGAAATGGAGCCAAATTTTGTGCAGAGAGAACCTACAGAAGGTCTTGAAGAGCCTGCATTTCCACAGAAATACATATACACCCACCCAAAGAAGAATGAACAAAATTTCATGAAACACATCCATTCAAATGTATATGTCTGTATAAATAGGGGACCATATATGTTGGGACCAGATAATAATCATATGAGTCCATGCATGTGTGTGTTTGTCTATGTACTTTGATGTTAATACTCCTCTATCAATAATTATAAGTTATTTTGTCAATTTTTTTCCAAAATATCCCTAAATAGAAAGATCACTGATAATGTACAGAAAAATATAGAGAGATCAGTGTGATATTAGAAAAAATGAGTAAAATATCTATTAAACTATAGACTTATGATACGAGACAAAATAAAGTAATTTTAAATGAATTATAATTCTAGGAGATGGAAATATATTTTTTTAAGGAATTAATCTACAACACCAGGTATGACAATCCGCGAAATATAAGGACAGAAGCAATTGGGATCACAATAATGATGTCAAATTGACCTTTCCATGACATCATCATTCTCTTAGGGTTTCTGGATCATCTGTTTGGCTCCTTCTGGTCAAGTACTGTCCATGATTTCTGACCATGGCAACAGCAATCTAAAGGGCCAAGGGTGGTGAAGGATTTACACATTGCACTTGCTGAGTCTATTCTCTTATAATAAATCACCCCTCCCTCCCTTTTCTTTTGGCCTATGAAAAGACAAACTTTAAATAGGTTTCCAAAGATTTTGCCTAGCTAGCTATCTTATAAAAGAAAAGGTTTTAAAGATGAGAATTAATTTGAAATGTTACTTTTAAAACAGGTAATTATATGTACAAGCATTAGTTTTGTCTAAATCAAGTTAACCAACACTCCACTTCCAAATAAGAGGACAATTAAAAAGAAGGCAAGCTATTATTGTTAGTTGTTCATGACACTGTTTGTTTCTTGGATTTGATTTGTTTATAATAGATACATTCAATTAGTCCCAGAAACGAACTTCTTTAATGGACAGATTGAGAGCTCATTTCTGATCCTTTCCTTTGTGTTCCAAAGCACTTGAAATAATAGATAGAACTTACAATAATAGTACACTTTTATGAGTTCACTATTTGTTCGTTCAACTGAGAGCAGCACATCACAATCTTCAAATTCAAGACGTGGAACAATACAAAACAAAGCATTAATCATACATATTATTCTAGCACTAGAGAAATGCTTAACTATTAAAGAAAAAAATGGACAAAACCTAACAAAAGAGACGGGAAAATCAGAAGAAATTAGCCATTAATATTACTGTAAGAGTAGCATAATATGTAAAAACTAGCTTATATGGTGAATTGATTAATGGGGAGGTTGTTGAAAGGATTGAAAGTTGAGGGATGCAATGCGAAACTTAGTCAAGGTATGCAAGAACTCCTCATCACTTTTTAGTTGAGTTATATTTATATCTGTGTATAGTCATATTGAATTGCTATATCACAAACTTTACTCAGTTCAAAACTATTAGGACACTTGATGTAAGGTCACAAAGTTCTTGGGTGGTGAGGGGAAGGGATTTTTGAGTTATTGTGTGTCAGAATATCTTGATCAAAGGCAAACGCCAATAACAGCAAATCTTGAAAAAATAAAAGAAAAAACAAAACAAAAAAAACATTACTATAGATGCCTGACAAGCAATGAAAAGAAAAATCTGCATACATTATATTTTCTTGAATATTATGCCCTAGTGGCCAGCAGAAAGAACGAGTGGACAATTTTGTGGCATACACCTATATAGATCTAGCTAGATGTGTATATTCAACGTATTTTTTAAGAAAAACTTTATTTAAGAATTATTTCGTGAGGTATCTTTACCTTTTTTTAGTAGATATTGTTAAGGAAGAAAATCTTCAACTGAAAATTATCGTGTTAAATTATTCTATAGTTGCTTATTTTCAGTTTCAAGTATGAAGATGATTTGCTACAGAAAAACTGAAAGGGTATGTGAATAAAACTAGAAAGAAACTATACACAAAGAGCAAGAAAAGACTGGGGCCGGGGGGGGGGGGATATATAAGTCCACATATTATATATCTCATATGAAAAGAAAGGCAAAAGAATAATGATATAGAATATAATTAAGCATGATTAATGAACCAAAAGCTACAATAATCAAAAGAGGCCCACAAAAGTTCAAATCCGATAAAAAGTTGATGGGAGAATGTGAGATCAGAGTATGGGCAACTTTGCCTTTGCTTTATGCCCTTTTTTTTTTCATTTCCTTTTACCCTTCCCCCTCTTCCAGGCATGCCCACAACCTTATTATAATTTTATAATAATTTTCTATGCCATGAGGCCAGACAGAGCAGAATGCATATACATAAACACACGGTTCTGCATTTTTTTTTTTTATTGTTCAAAGCTAATCTTCTTTATCGAGAGCCATTCTCTTGATTGTCACCTTTCCATACTTCTTAGTCTCACACTATCTTCCAAAGTTTGATTTCATAAAAAGCTGTTTTTCTGAGTCAGGGATTGGTTTCCACCCTTTCAAGATTCGTTCAAATAGAAATTAAAGTAAGGTTGGTTTGAATATTATCCTATGAAGAGACAGTCCCATAATGTGTTTACTGGTGATTGGCATCTAGAATTCATCTATTATATGTATGTATTCCTTTTGCATCTTATAATTAGTTTACTTCTAATAAAATCTTTTGCTAATGTATATACTTATAGCCTTTGAAGAAAATAAAACCTGCTGTATATAATGGTGTACCACCTTTTTCATCCTAGAGATGTAAATTCATTGAGCTGTTTTTGACCCCAAAATGTAGGCAAAAATTATTTAAGCAACTTTTTTTTTCTCCTTTTTGGTCCCTACAAGATACCTAATTATTAAGGAAACTCATTATAGAATACCATTATCCCTTCCTGAAAGGAGCCCCTTCCTGTATAATATATAATCCTTGATGATCCAAAAAGGGTGTAAAGCTTTTTTCTCTTTCCTCCCCTTCTTTCCTTAAAGAAAAAGCACTGAATATTTTAAATTCCCTGGTGCACGTTCATATGATATTATAGATCATGTAGCAGAAGAAAAATGCAGAGATTTGAAAAGGAAAAGCATATTCCGGGAGAGCTGATTAAGTAGTAATCGTACTAACATATACCCCAGTCTAGTTATAAGCCACTAAAACCCTATAGTACAGCAAGTCCCCCTATAAAAATAATTATTATATAATTGCCATTATTGGTGACTTTAGGGTCCATCAAGATCACTAATTAATTAATCTAAAGAAAAATCTTGACCTTTCAAAGTAGCAACTTTTGAGTCAAAACTCCATGGAAAATGTAGTAGCATAAAGCACACAGTTTACCAGTACTATACCTTAGTTGATTTTAGCAGCACAGTTGGTATTATTATTAATGTTCCTATATGTGTTCAGACATTTTCCTATATAGCTCCATCGCGTTCCAAACTCAGTATCTTAACTTAGGGAATTTGGAAGGTTCTTTATGCAGACTTACAGAATGACGTTTTGGATATAAAATACTTAGAGAACCCTCCAAAATGCTGATTCTTCTATGAGCTATATGATTACCTTTAAGAGTTATACCAATAACTCTTTAAGTATTTAACTGAAGCTAAAGCTTCTCTAATCTATTTAGGTTCACTCAAGATTATATTTAAGAGTTATAACGATAACACTCATGTATTTAACTGATGCTAAAGCTTCTTTAATCTAGCTAGGTTCACTCATTCACTTTACCGTATATATATAAATGGATGTGTACTGGGGGAAAAAGGTTCATTTGACACTATAAACAACACACTTGTTTGGCTCCTCATGGCTTTGGTTGGCTTAGTGAGAAAAGAATTATTTGACCCTTGAACTAATAATTCTTTGTCAACAGGCTACATCCACTGAGAAAATAATTAACTTAGCATTAATATATGGATATTAAATTGTGAGGTTTAAATATACTCACTTGGCAAGACGCTTAAAAGGAGGTCTAAAGTTGGAGGACTAGAAGGCACTTAAGAAGAAGACAATGCACTGAAGTCGAAGAATATACTTAGTTATTTCTGTAGGATTAAGATATCCGGCATCTGGGCCTTACTCGTCCGGTCGTCCTGGCTTTGGATGTCCACTCAGTTACATATATCAATGTGAAGAACTAATTCTTGAATACGCTCCTTACTATTTGACTTACTCAAAAATTTGAACTGCAAAAAGGTTTAGGGATCCAACCCTGAAACTAAGAAAAAGATATATGGTCTCATAGAAGAGTAGAAAATCACATTATTATTACAATGGTATCATTCAACCAAAAGTAGTGCTTTATCAGATTCCATGGAAAAGGCAATGGCATTGTGTAGCACGTTGGGCATTACGGTTGATTGACTAGAGGGGTTATATCTAGCTGCGATCAAAATAATCTAAATGTCATATCTAAGGTGAACAAAAGAATGGTTTTTTCTGATTCATTTGTTTGAAAGGAGAAGAAAGAAAGGTAGAATTGAAGTGCTCTTTCTTGTTCAAAAAAGCCAGGTGTTGGAGAAATCAAAGCAACGATCAATTCCTAATAAGGAAATGAATAAAGAAACTTTCAAAATATTAAAGCAGAATTTGCTTTCAGAAGAAGCATGATACTATTGCGCTTCATGGAGGGGTAAGCTTGGCCTTGTAAGATTTCCAAGAATAATTATTACTTATTTATAGATAGTAATAATGGAGAAAATGAAGTAAAGTAAAAAAGTAAATCAGCAAGAAATTTGTGAAAGTGATTCTCTTTGAAGCAAAGACAAATTATATGCTTGGCTAAATTAGGATAACCTATCCACCCCAGTCACCCTAAAAGCCTGATTCCTACGAGTATATGGTAATCTGCCTATGCATGCTTGCAATGCAATTGTGTACATATATACTTCATAAACTACTAACGTTTTATTTCCAGAGATTATTTGAATAAGTGATGCACTTTAGTACACTCAGAAACAAAATTAACAAAAGTTCACAGAAAACCAAAGATAATATATAGTTCTAGTACTCAATAAGTGATCTAGTCAATTTTTGTAGATGAAAGACTAGTTTCTTTTTAGCTTTCTAATCTTTGTCCCTTTTATGATGTTTAGCCAAGTGTGTATGTATAAAATGTTCTCTGTTTAGTTCTCTATGATAAGGTTACCATTAATCATTACAGGTACAGTAGATATATATTTTACTGATTTCAGTATTACATAATTGAAAAGTATCTATTACCATGCAATAACATGATGTAAGAGTTTCTAACATTTGCCAAAAAGAAGTCAAAAGAGATCTCCAGATAATGACTCTTTTAAAGCACCTCAATAAAGAAGTCTTTGTAGCATATATGTATACTTACTTCCCTTTGACAATCTACAGCTAATTACTGAAACAGGAAATCAAGAACTAGTTCAATAGTCGATTTGGGAGATAGCTATTGACTCTGTATAGTTGAATCGAAGTAACTAATTTTGCATCAGATGATTCAGTAGATATTATTTAAGACAGGCATTCCTAGGAAAGCAGGCATCCTATTTATGATCAAAATTGGCAAGCTGTCAATATCAATTCGAAAGTAAAAGATTCCTTATGTTTTCCCAAACTAACAAACTCCTGAGCATACCTTGGAGTAAAGCAGTATTGAACAAAACCAGGGCCAGGCCATCCATCTTTGCACGAGTGGTAGCAACAGGATCTTATCCAGGAAACCAAACAAAATGGGATCTTCGTCTTTTGACAAGACAGAGAGACAGATTGATTAAACAAAAAGCTACAAAACAAAAAACAGAAAAAGAGCAGTATTGTTAGATGACTATGGTCTCTCAATGCAACGTCACAGACAGCTTTTCAACAAAGCCTACAACGGGGTGCAATTTTTCTCACACGTCTTAGCTGAGGTCAGTTCATAATTGTTACTGCCTTCCTCTTTTTGCTGGAGACCGAGGCCGTCGAAAAGTATATCCAAGTTTATGAGAATATCAGAAAATTCTTCATAGATGTAACAATATTCAACATGGAGGATATCACTATTAGTCTCTGTTCATAGTGTGCAGCCCTTCATCATTTTCTATCATCAGTATAATGCGGTCCAACATGGATTGGATAACATCCATACTGGCGTAATCCATTCCTCCTCTCTTACCAAATATAGAATCATTGAATCAAGTTGAATATCTTTGCTCTGTTCTCCTTCCTGGTGTTCAATGTTCATTAAATGAATAAATTGTGGATATGCACAATGTACTATACACAAGGAAGTAAGGAACAAAAGTTGGTTCCCATCCCATGAAATGGAAAATTCTCTTTGAAGAGAAACCTTTGATAAAAAAATAACCAGCTAAGCCATAAAGATATCAACTTTACATAAAATTGGCCACCAGAGACTACATGAAAAGCTCTACATAAGAGCCTAATATTGAAGGGTTATCCCTGAAAAATAATGGATTAGACCCTCGCACTTCATTGTCTAAGAAAAGAATAGAAGTATATAACTCAGTTCTAGCACTTTCAAGTCAAAATTACGATCAAAACATCTTGTGCTATTTCTCATGATGCACTTTTCTGGTGTTTGTCGTTATATTTGTAGCCCAGCACGATATGTCATGATTTCTGTAGCTTATATGGGCAGGCAGATGACTTCTCTATTCCATTTTCAAGCTCATTCTCTATCCAAGCTTCACCGTCAATGTCATGATCCATTGTAACACCAGGCTTCATTTCTTTGGGTCTATCCAATTTCCTTTTCTTTATCCTCTCTCTAATTCCATGTACATCGATTTTGTGGTAGCTAGCTTCAAGAGAAACAATCTTGCAACCAGGTTCCAGATCAGAATCTGCCACTTTTGGCTCAAGGTCACCATCCTCAACAACACTGGTTGCACTACCAGAATCACTTGTCTGGCAATGCTCTGATTCTTTTGCATTATCCTGGATATCATCACATGGTTTTCTCTGGCTACAAGTTGACACTGCATGTCTGTAATCACCTCCAGCTTCCATTTTTGCTACATTTCTGGAATCCTGAGCTGAGCCAATTGTTATGCTTGATTCTGGGCTACTAAGATCTTCTTTCATATCCGTAGATTTAGAAACAGTACTCCGATAGCCAATAATAGGCTGTGCCACTTGTTTCTGATTCTCAGCAAGTAATTTCTGCATCCGCTGAATGACTTCTGAAATTTTAAACATGAAAAAGAAAACATGAGCTCCAAATTCTATTTTCTTTGAGACTATGTTCTGGCTTTGGGGGGGATGATTGGAGAAAAGGAGACAGGAACAGTAGCAATAAAGGATTGACAGCAGAGATAGACAACTAATCATAAAAAAAATATGGTGCATTAAATCACTCATTTAATGGAATGGCATTAAAGAATCACTAGAAATGGAGTGAAGTGGTAAATGGCATGATAATGATATCATCCAAACAGAAGAATTAACTAATGCAGTCAGGCTTTAAAACAAAATCTGCATCAGTGGAATTATGGTCATATAATCTTTTAACAAACCATCAAACATATAATACACAGGCTGTACTTTTAGCACATTGAAAAAGGAAAATGATAATATAAAATACTGCTTTTGCTTTGATTATGCATAGAAAGCTCACAGTAATGACTTGAAACTAGAATGATGCTGTGAGGAATCTATATAATTCCATTCCCCTGTATATTAAAAGAAATCCAATCAAGTTAGCCATGTAGTCAATCCAATCCATTGCCTCTTAGGAGGGGCTCTGCCTATTACAACCACCTCTCCTAACACAAAGTCCAATTAACAAGTTACTTTCAGGAAAATTCAACAGCTCATGCCAGTTTTAACTGAAAAGGTAGAAGGCATGCTTTTCAAAAAATTATGGTTAACAAAAATCAGAGACATGCTATTGCATTATTCTTAGAGTCTTGACAATTTCTGGGGTTTTTATTAAACTTTTATTGTAGGTGGTAATTAATCTGCAGAACATAATGATCAGTTGTCAATCTTGAGATCGTAATAGCAAAGCTAGAGTTCCTAGTATGCCCACCACGTTAAGGAACATTAAAAAGGAAATGAAAGAAGCCAACATTAAAAGAGCTCTGTATTTTGTTAGAAGTAGTTTCTACAAGAACACCCATTAGTTCAACACAATCTTCGTGTTTGTATTATAGAAAACATCAGAATCTAACACTTATTCGTTTAAAGATTTATTAAAACCACCAGATGCAGCTTGATCCAAATGAATCAAAATAAGATTTGAGTAAGGACTACACAAAATATAATTCATAGAATTAACAGTTAGATGCACAATCAGAACCAAATGAAATGTAATACCAGTTTCTTCCAGTAAAGAAACCAAACTTTAATTATTGAATCGAGGAGTTAAGAAAACTAACAATAGTTCTTTAGTTAAAGGTCAAAGTTTCAATCAAACATAAACATGGAACAAACCTTCCAGCTGTTTTGGTGAAACATCAAATTGCAACCACCAGGCATTAACTTTTGTAGGCAATTTCACTTTCTGAAGTTTTGCAGCAAGGAACAACGAACCAGCTGCAATATAGTGGGGTTTGTATTCCAAACATAATGTAGTCCGGAGCCTACAGGTCCCGTGGAGAAGAGAAATTAGAATTTTTTTTCAACATAAATTAGATAGATCAAAACTACACCAAAGAATGGAACATTTCATCTGAAATAAAATGTATATCTACCAATCATTCACAAAATTCCATGCCACTTTCACCAACTCTTTGTGTGAAATATCCAACTTCTTTACAGCTGCAACAAGTGGCTTGTATGGGTGCTCAATATTGAGATCAAATGCGACAGTGGCTAACAGAAGTCTTTCTCCCTGTAGAATTATATCTTTCTGCTTATCATAAAGTTCCTAGAAGTACAAAAAAAGAAGAGCACGACCATGAGCATCTCCAGCAACAAAATACATGCAGACAAGAAAACGAACATTTACGATGCCATACCCTCTGTCTGATTCTTTGTGTTGCACCAGGATCCCATTTGTACATTAGCTTATAAGCCACAACAACAAAATTACTTAACCAATGTGGTGTCTCTTCTGCCTTACAAGCGAGGAACATGCTTGAAGTTGCAATAGTCTACAAAATATGAACTATTCCAAATTAGAAGTGAAAGATATTATAGAAGGATGTGAAATGCTTCCATTTTAGATTTTTTATACAAATTTCACATGCATCTCGTATTGGCAAATGGCACCCTTGGAAAGAACTTAAAAATGGACTCATTACTAACTTCTAAAAGAAACAAACACTCCAACATTGTGGCATATCATGCTAAAATTTATTGTGGTTTCAGCATTCCGATCAGTTGATAGTCAAAATTCTAATGGACTAAATACAAGTTTTTTTTCAATTTGTAATTTTACATTCACAGTCCACATTTGCTTTTCATACGTGAGTCATATATGAAGAGAATCTCAGGATTAAAGCAAAAAATATTATTAAACTATTCTATTCAACATATATACACCACGACATGATGAGGAAAACAATAAATGTCAACGTGTATTGGTAAGCATAGCATTCCATTTTCAATATATACCTGCCAATGATTCTTTGCATGGGACTGGCGCATATAGAACCGATGGCATAACAGTGTCGCAGTTGCAATGGTCAACTGGGGCCTGAAAAATGGGATAACATTTTCATCTTCACTATCCTTTCAATTTAGTATTATAGTGTTCCAGTAAAAGCAGTAGGGAAGGAGCATTAAAACTCTCTATGGAGCAACTCAAGGAATTCCAACAGAATAAGACTTCAGTTAGTTGCACATCTAGATGTCTACTATAAAGGTCAAATATATGCACCAATACATGGTCCTACTAGTGGGAACATTACCAATAATATTCAGTCTATAGGGTGTGATTGGATATCCAATTTTTCATCTCCATTCTCCATCTATCAGCACGTAAAATATATGAGTCAATTGGATTTCGTTTTTTGTTCAAAAACCAAAAAAAAAATTGATCCATATCATCTTAGATGGATGTTTTAATTTGGTTTTAAAAAAAAAATTTCGTTTTTAAGCCAAAAATGAACTCCATTTTAAAGGTGCATTTTACAGAATTGGATGGCATCATTCAAACGGATGGTGTATCCAATCAAGCCCTATATTATTAGAATTAAGTGAATAAGAGGAAGGAAGGGAGACAAAAACCGGATAACAGTAAACGCGTTGAAGTCAAACACCCTCACGGAAAACTCTCTGCATCACAAAATCAAAAGGTGAACAAGAACAAGAACCAATCCTCTTTTATCTGAAATCGGTTAAAGGGTTGTGTCCAAGCAAAACCGAAGGAAACTTGCAGAAAAGCTAATTTAGCTTTTTCTCCAATAAATAATGGTATTCGGACTTGAAATCTTATCAACTATCTCGAACCATCAAGCCAAAACCTGGAGCTTACACTTTGAATTCCATACCAAGCTCCTGCAGATATGAACAATACAGTTTCCTCAGGTGTGACTCTTCCTGATATGTGATCCCATCTTTCCTTGATGGAGAATAAGCCTCTATTTCTTCTTTTCTGAAGAACCATTTGCGAATGCAAGGCTGAGGAGGCTCCTCTTGAATGTGAGATTTAGTAGAATTTCTTGCACTTTCTTTATAAGAAGGATCCCCTGGCAGTTGCCCTACCATGGTCTCCCCCTTCTCAGTAGCAGGAAAGGACAGAAGTCAAAGGAGTCCAATAATCTGTAACAATATCATAAAGCTCTCAGTAGCAGCATAAGTATTCAACTTCAAAAAAAAAGAGCTAAATAACATTCTGTTAACTTGTCACCGAGCAATTTCAGGCATACAATGCAAGATTCATAAGCAAATAGCAAAAAAATTGAAAGAAAAAATGTCAGCGACTCAGCATTCAAAGTGGAATCCAATCTTTAAAAACCCAATCGTCACGAAACCACAAACAGAATGATACTCATATCTCCCCAAGCAGGTCATCCTCTCTGCTGAACCCTCCGAGGCCCTCCCATCTAATAACTAACTCAAGTAAGATAAACATACAGACTACTTGCCAAGCACTAAATAATACCAATAATGAATCAATCAAAATGATACACACATGTAAAGGGAAATTCTTAAGATCCCATCAACAAATAAGAACCAATTTTGCAGAAGAAAAAAATATTAAAATTTCATCACAAACAAAATAACCCAAAAAAAAAAAAACCAGACTTGACGAGAACGAATAAGAACAAGAGAACTTCCATTCAGGGAAAGAATTGGCAACTCTAATTCCGAAACACAATATAGAAACTAAGGATGATTAAACTCAAAACTACATCGAACATATAACCCAATTCCGAAACAACACAGCAAATAAAAAAGTGTAGGAAAATGACAAACCTGAAGCAGAAACAGCGAGAGATTACCCAAGGTTTCTTGATGTAAATTTCACGAAGAAAAAAGGATCCCAGAAATCCCCACAAGATAAAAGATGGGAATTTGAAGGAAATTGGAAAAACCCTGAAAAGTGCGTCCAATAATTAACCTTTGAAGATGAAATTTTGGGAAAATAGATTCAGCATTGGTCTGCAGGGAGTTGACTTAAAAAAACGTTCACATTTATTTGTAGGCCAAGGAGAGAATATTACTAATTACAACGATTGTCTCCTCTTTAGCAGAGATTGCTATTGGTCCATCGAGTTTCTGTTTTTCTGTAGCTATCAAAATTTTTGTTCCTTGGCGTCCAAGAATTGCTGCTATTCCTGTTCCTGTGCCTTTTCTCTCCCCAACCACCGACTCCACGCGTTTATTTCACTGTCTCAGACGGAATCTCAAGCTACACCTCCGGATCCAGGTCCGGCTTGGAACGTTATTAGTATTAACTTTTTAATTTATTATAATTATTTTAATTTATAATTAGTTTTTTTATATATGTTTACTAAAAAATTATATGAGCATAAATTATATCTTTTGATGTACAAAATAAATTGGTGGATTAGATGCTTTAATTAGTTCGATATAATTATTGTTTAAGGTTGTATATGAATTTGTAGTGAAGTTTTTTTAATATGCATTTAAATATATGATTGAATGGTTTAAGATGAAAAATCTATATAATATAAATTATAATTTTAACTCAAGTTTATTATAAATTTTAACATTAATTAATTTGCATTTACCTATGATACCAGATGCGCTTTGGCAAATAAACTAATGATAATTTGAGGGGCACAGGGCTTGTCACTTGATTGAACATTTAAGTTGTCTACAAAGGGAGAAAAAAAATATAAATTGAGGATTGGCCCAAAAAAAAAATTTTGAGATCCATATGTGAGAATTAGGCCTTCTGATGTGGACTTCATTTGTTTGAGCAGGAGCCCTTTGAACTTAAGGTTTGCTATCATGCAGAGTCCTGAGGGATCATTGATCCGGCCAAATTGGGCCACTGAGCCCAGAATGAATATTGAGGATTCTGTTAAACAAAATGATCATTTTTATTTATTGTTAGATTTTTTTTAATACAAAAATTAAAAGGTAGATAATTTATGTATTATTTTTTTTTGCATTTCCAATTGTATAAATCATTTTTTAAAATAGTAAATATTTTTATTAAAATAAGAGATATTAATAATTTTTGCATTTCTATTATTTTGTAAAATAATAGTCCGGTTTAAAAACATTTCTTTCTTCCAAAATATTATTTATCGCTTTCAGAAAGTACAAATAAAACAACCTTTACCATCATTTAAGACCTTTCTTTAGGAGGGAGGAATAATTATTATAGGACTTAAAATAAGGAGCCGACATATATTATTATTCTTGAAACGAAGTCAACGACAAAATCCAGCAAATGCAAGGATATTCCTTCTTTTGCCTTACCGATAGCCAAATAGTCAAACAAATGCTTGCCCAGAAAATTTTACAGAGCACTGTATATTCGAACCTTCGAATCTTTTGTTATATATATTTATATGTCATTTTTTTATTATATCAATAAAAATTTAATATGTGTTTTAAAAAAATCAAATATTTATAAAGTTTAATTTATCTTCTTAAAATTTAATATATAAAATATATTAAAAAAATAATAATTAAATATTGTAAAATTTTTATTAATATTTTATAAATATAATAGAAGATCCAAAATCATTCAAAGATAATTAACAAAAGGTCTTTTTTTTAATGGTATCCGGATCAGATTTTCCCACAAACATTGACTATTGTACTAGGAGTTGCAACTCATCTAAATAAAAAAATACAGAAAGATTGAATCGAATTCACGACATATATTATAAAAACCTTATCTTCGAACAACTTGATTTACATTATTGGATGCATAATGACCAAAAACCTAAACTTAAAAGAATTGCAAAATTTCTATAATTATGAGTTCTTAAAAAAAAATCTTGAATGGATCGACACTTAGACCCACAAGAATCTAATAAATATAGAGAGAAAGTAAGAAAATATGAGGCATGCGTTCAAGTGTCAAACCCCAAAGCCCCACGTTTAGGATCTTTAGATTTGGAGAAGAGATTGAGAAAATCTTTCTTGTGGGTTCAAAGTGTTGATCATCTAAGTGGGGATTTATGTACAATTTTATATATATATATAAAATCATTATTTCACACCCCCACCCCCCACCCCCCAAAGTAACTTATATTGGAATTAATTTTAGGACACTATTAGTGTTAAAAGAATAACCTTTTAAATACTCTTCTTACATGTACTTTCTTTCCGACAATTAATGGACCAATTAATTTGATGTGTTATAATTTTTCTTTTTTTTTTAGTCAATAGGCACTATATGTGGATGAATACAAAATACAACTCAAAAAGATGTCGGTGATATTCAAAATCAAGACCTATGATTTGTGATCTCGACACTCTACTAATTGAAATATCCCCTAAAAAATATAATTTTTCTTGCTTAATCGGAATTCTCGACTACTTTAATAGAATTATTAGGGGATAATTAAGTATCAACAATATTCAAATAGACACCAGGTGTTATTCCCAATAAAGAGGTCAGGAGTCGAATCCGACTAAATGTATATCAAATAGAACTTTTAAAATATATATATCCACAAGTTCTCTCAACTATAGATAAATGACATTTTTTTTTATGACAGAACAAGTTTCCCTCTCGAATTAAGATTATCATTGTAAATTTAAATGAATACATATAATGGCATGAGTCATTAATCTATAAACCCTATTTTGAAAACATTGCTAG
Source organism: Echites panduratus (assembly GCA_035221335.1). Taxonomy (NCBI): domain Eukaryota; kingdom Viridiplantae; phylum Streptophyta; class Magnoliopsida; order Gentianales; family Apocynaceae; genus Echites; species Echites panduratus. The sequence goes on from JAWZTD010000004.1 coordinate 9,215,787, forward strand.
CAATGTGATGCCTCGTGGGAAGTCATTATGTACGTATATTTTTTCACATTATATATCCCTTGTAACCAAATTAAAATATATCACTTCGATTGGTGATCATTGAAAAAAGAGGAAAAGGAGAAAGGGAGCCAGTGGGATTGAGAATGAACAAAGATAAGGATACACTAATAATAAAGAGAGAGATATATAGTTGGTGGCTTTTAATTATTAGCACTATTTCTTTTTGCCGCACTACCATAGACCATAGTTTTAAAGAAGCACAAACTAGTACTTTTTTTTTGTTTAAGATGAAATCTGCACTCCCAATCTATTCATACATCATGGTCAGGATTTGAATCTGAAAATGGGGTTCTAAAATATAATTTATTAAGATATCATGCCTAAAGGTCTAACCTATGAGAAGGATGATGAAATTCACATGGAGAATGAAATAATTCTATAAAGAATTATTGATTTCACCACACCAAAATGTTTCTCTTTGTATTCATATAATAAATACACAATTAACTCATTATAAATATAAACTATTTAAAAATAGTAATAACATTCCGTAACAAGTTCGATAACTCTTAATAACATTTGTCTATATGTATATTTATTTATATCGATCGTATAATATTCATAGATAAATTTGGTAACTGATAGCCAAATATGATTCGCAGTGAAGTTGGGGTCTATCTTGGGCCATTTTAGTTTGATCTCTTTTTTTAAAATTATTTTAAATACCACTTCCAAATATCTCATTATAACACTATCACATTGTCCACAAAAATGATTGGAATTCTTTTTATTCAAATATTGGTTGGTATAAGATCACTTTACTCGTATATTTGTGTCAGTCATTTTCCTTTTAAAATATACTCAAGTAAATTTATCATAACATAAATTCAACTTGATATTATTGTAGATTATATTATGTTAACCAATATATATATATTAAAAAAATTATCAATAAATTAATATATTCAAGTATAACGAGAAGGGCTTGTCCGTTCGAGTGATACACTATATACACAGTAAAATAAAGATGACCTCTTGCTAAATCCAGTGTCCCCGACACTACTATTGGCTTTTTTAGTTACTTTACTTGCTGTTTGCTCAAATTTATTATTCTTTCCCCATCATCATCGCATTCAACTAAACTTACACCAACATGATTATATAACGTGATATGCCACAATGGGTTGTTTAGGCTGGAAAGGAAAGAAAAAATCATGTGAAGATAAAAGTTCCTCAAAAGGGATTCCATTCCATAAAGAAAACCAAAGCAGATTACATAATCTGTTTTCTTTTCTTTCAAATCTCTAATTAATGTCCAACAAAACTTAACTACACCTAGTACATGACTATATTTTTTTTTTTTGTTATCAATCTAAATAAGAATTTACGATTTTTTTTTCATATCGAGAGGTTTCGTGGGGTAGAAATATTAAAATCAGTATGTTTTGGTGATTATAGTCAGTTCTTTTTGTCTTTTTTAATTCCCAAAATATTTACTAATTGTAGTTTTGATAAAAAGACATAATTACCCTTTGTCCTTTTGATGTTTTTTAAATGTAACCCTTGACGGATTCTTGTTGGAATTTGTCAAAAAGAATCAAAACTACATCTCGTAAATGTTTGTTAAAAAAAAAAAAAAGTTTTGGCTATAACCACCAAAAAATGCAAATTTTGGGACTAAAGACTGCCAATATTTTTGTAAAAATATTTCAGAAAGGCAAGAATATTTCAGTAACAGGTGCAGGTGAGTGAGAAACTGAGAACTCTTTGGATTCTTGCATGCCACTTTTTGTCCACTTGAAAGCTAGCTTCCTGTCTGTCTTTTATCTTTTCTTTGCAACTTGCAAGAAAAGCTCTTCCCCAGCTAGCTTATTAGTTGCAGACACAAAGTTAGATGAAAGAGACAAAGATTACAAAACTACTTGAAAAAGAAATCATATTTTTACACAAAAAAAAAAATGCCATATCTAGAGTGCATTATATGCAATCCATTGGGCTATATTCAAGTATAATCAATAGCGGCTCTAGACACTAAAAGTTCGAAGGGGCACTCATCCAACTAACTAATAGAAATTCATTAAATTAAGAGGGATAAGATGTTATAAACTTCCAAATTTCTTTTAGGAAAATCGTACTGAGTTGAATCGATGAGAAATTAATCTAAATTTATATCAATTTGAGTTTGTTTTGAATTAGAAAATTATCCTCGAGGGACTAGTTTTCTTTTAAAAAATTTATCTATATCTTACCAATATATATATATATATATATATTTCAATGAAAAAACCAAATAATAATAAAATAAAAATCATCCAAATTTTTAATCCTAACTTTTATAATGTTAGTGGCGAAATATGTTAATAAGTAAAATAAGATTAGAAGAAAAAAAAAGTTATATTTTTCTTACCAAGTATTCTTTGAGTTTTGGTTAAATAAAAGAGTTTTGGCTGAAATTTTAAAAACTTAAATTGACAAAGAAAGTTCCTTTTTTTCCAAGATTTTATTTTTAAAAGGAAGATTTTCATATTTTACGGTGGGCAAAAAGATATTAAATAAAAAAATAAATATAATTAAGATAATGACTTCTTTTTTTTAGGGTGGACAAAATATATTAAATATAAATTTATAAATATAAATATATCACTATATTAATAATTATAATTTTATTTTTCTAGGCCCACCTCTCTGCACCGTGCGACCCCCTCTGTGTATAATTGATGGTATATTGACTATTTAAATGTACACAGAATGCACCGATATTACATGCATGCAAAATCTAATATCAACCCTGAAATTATATATAGCTGATGTTATTATATATTGTAACAACGTAAAGTAAAATGAGAAATGTTAGTTACAAAATCCATTCCTTTTCAAGATTTTTCCTTTTTACGCATCAACATTTCGTTTACCATCTGAAAACTCTGTCATGTAATACTCAAACTTACTAGCCATGCTCTCCGGCATCGACACCAGCACCCGAACAGCTTCCGGGTCTCCGACGACAGGCAAAAATAAGCAGTAAATATCACTAGTTAGAGGTCCCATTAATAAGGGCTTCCCTTCTCCAAAATCCAAATCTTCCAAACCTAATCTTGACCATTGGGATATCACCAAGCTGCAAGAAAGATCTGTCCTTAATGTTTTGTCATCCAAATGATCAATTACTGACTTCACATAATCGTCGGTCTGGGCGGACTTAGCATGCTGCACCATTTTCACACCTGTGCGCATGTTATCAGCTACCACGTCCGTAAAAGGAGCCTCCGCGCATGCTAGCACGAAAGCGTTACCATAGTAACCCTGTGGAAGTTGAGGGTTCAATGTCTTCCTAACGTTGACGGAGAAGAGAAGTTTGACTGTCGTCGAGGGTGGTAAAAAGTTATTATTAATCGATTTAAACCAGCATCGCCACGTGTGAGAAGCTAGGGCTTCGAAGGTGGTGCATTTTAGGGAGGGTACGCACTGTCTTTTGAGGTGAAGAATGTGGGTGGAGGTGAAGGTTATGGATGCAGAGACGAGTGGCTGGGACTGTAGATGTTGAGAGAGGTTGAGGGCTTTTTGGGTAACTGGATCCCGGGGCTCGGATCTGGTAAATGTGGGGTGAGAAAAATTTACCTGTGGGGGATGTCTAGGTTTCAGCACGTGGCGAAAGTGGAACGGTGTGGTGGGTAATCCTGTACTAGGAGTCTTGGTGACGTGGGCCCAAGCATGCAAGAACTGTGATGTGCCAACACCATCACATAAACAGTGATTGATTGCGGTGCAGAGAATCATTGCCCCACACCGCAGATTTGTGACCTGAAAATTTTTTTTTTTGAAAAGTTCAAAATTAGAAGAAATTAAAATGTATAAATAATCGTTGATTGCAATTAATCGATGCATGTTCTTTTTAATTATATAATATACTCTCTTCCTCAAAATAAAGACTAACCACGTTGAACAAAGATTTTTTATACTCTTTTGTTTTAACCCTCTGTTGCTATTCATTGATGTTTTTTGGTTACACAAGTCATTCTATTTATTGGAGTGTGACATTTTTTATACACCCTTTATTATTCATTTCGTCTAACTATCTCTATTTTTATACTATAATTTTTGTTATTTATGACTCAAATATTTTTTTTTTTAAGTTATGCCCGTAACTGTTTTATCATTAAATAAATATTATCTTATTATCATTTTAAGTGAATTAAAAAATCTTAAAATAATCATGTTATGTTAAAAGTATATCAAGGAATTTGCCATGAAGATGTGCATATAAACTAATTCTAAAACTAAGGGGAGGGTGGTATTGTAACTGGAGTAAAGAGTAAAGTACAACTCAGAAGGCTCACCATCCGAGCTATTGAAAGGAACAAAAGGAGAAAGGCAACACCAAATACTATATCAGAAATTGTAGGGTCAGCAAACTCTGGGGTCAGTGTCTATGATGGGGCGCGATCATACAATTCGTACAAATATGGAGACTTCAATTATCCGAAGGACAACTATATTGGTGGGAAAGGCAGCGGTAATAAGAAACTTATTCAAATAGTAATAATAATAATTAGATTATTAAGTTTGGAAACTATAATAAATAATATAAATGAAGGGCATATTCGAGAACCTAGGAATGGCAAATATAAAAAGACAGAAGTGACCCTAAATCCAATGGAGATTTTGTTTTCGAAAGACAGGATCAGCAAAGCTTTCTTCATCCGATGGGTCATGGGGTGTTGGTGGTGGGAAGAGAAGTGGCAAGAATGTTTAGTGGCTGAGAGAACCTTCCACATGTTGCCTTTGAAACATCACCTATCGGGATGTTTGATTGAAAAGGAAACTTCACCGGTATTGCTTAACAAATTCTCTTTCGAAAAAGAAATTAATAGCACTACTAGCTACTTCGGTAAAGTCTGAGGAGGAAGATAATATTGTTGATTAATTTAATTTTAAAACATAAAATAACTATAATAATCCTAGGAAAGAAATAGGAACGAGGAATGGGATGGGAATGATGGGACCATATACTATTATTATTATTATTATTATTGAGAAAATCGAAGAAGAAGATACAGAGAAAACACATGATCTCTGCTTTGTTTCTCAAGTTTTTGTTTCTTGGAATTTTGAAAACTCCTCAAAGGACGTAAAAGAAGTGTATATGAAAAAAACCAGAAAAGAAAAAGAGAAATTAAACTGGAAAAATGATTTCAAATCAAAAGACTAACCTGAATAACAAGAGGAGGAATGTCCAAGAAACTGGAAGCATCAACTTTGCACAAGAGCTTTCTCCAAGTCCTGTTCGGGTTATGGAAAACTTGGGTGAATTCCTCTGCGGTTAGGTCCATGAAGGCTTCTGCAAAGACAGCACCTTCTCCATTACATTCGAGTTCAAGTTTCTGATCGTTTTCTGAGCTCACTCTCAGCCTTCCTGCTAATGGGTAGTAATCCGCAAGAACCCTGGATAGTGAGAGCTTAAGGCTGTTTCTGTTCAGATGCTTCTTGAAAAGAAAAACGTATTTGATTGAGAATCTGAGGAACTTCTGATCATCGAGATTGGAGAGGTAGAGAGTGTGCATTGGTGTGGGATTGCTGGGCTTAATCAACATTGGCTTGTTTGAATAGTAACAATCGGGAAGTTCTGCAGATCTTACCATAGTGCTCTGTTCTTGATGTTGATGAACAAGAAGAGAAGAGAAGAAGAAGATGAAGATGATAATTCAAAGACAAAGGGAAGGGGATTGAAGAGACCTTTTTGTAGAGAAGAGAACCGGAGGGACTGGTGAGGACAATGGATGAATTGGAGATCTACGGCCGGATATGGAGATGGTCTCTCAGATTCCAACTCATGTGTTGTCGTAGTACATATCAAGAATCATCATTTTTATAGCAAATGATTACCATTACACTTCCTTAAATGGTAATTTTACCGTTCCCGGTTTATATACTGAAATGCATATTTTATGAATTCATTTAATTATACATTGATCACGTAAATATATATATATATATATGAATATACTTTATATATAATAAACATTATATTATTTTTGTATATGTATATACATATTAAAGTATTATGCATCAAAAAGAAATTAATTAATAGTCTTTTTATACAAATTAAGAATATTTAAAGGTAAATATAATATCTCTAAAGCGTGAGTAGAGTTGAGAGAATATATATATATATATATATATATATACATACATGTATATATTTCACTAGGATAGTAGCTAATAATGTGCCTATATTCATGACTTTTTATATCAGATGTTCAATGCACATAAACTTGATGTGAAAAGAATATATGGAAAGTAGTTCTGTCCCCAAACAATGGGAGGAGACTTATGAGCAATCCAAGAAATGACCAAAACAAATCAATTTTAATAATTGACAATTGTAAAAAAATAATTAATGCAGGATTAATTTTATTATCTTAAAACTACATAAAATCTCTCAAATTAGAGTAGCCAATTATAGAAATATTAGACTCCACTCGAGTTAATATAAAATCCCCGTATCAAGAAATGGAGAAGATAAATTTTACTTTTAGGAAGTCACTTTAATAACTTGAAGGTGCTTGCTATTTCATCAATGTTAGATTGAGCCCATCAAAAGTTGATAATGGAGCACATGATGAAGATGGGTAGGGGCAGGCTAGACTAATGGCAAATCCAGTATCAAAATCTCTTATTTAAACACGAGTACATATTAATCTAATCTCGATAAAGAACTTTAATTCCTTTATTGATTTAAGTTCAAATCTTAGATTTTACGGTAAAGATAATATCTCCAAATCATTATTACTTGAGAAGAAAAAAAAATAAAAAGAAGTGATACAATTTCTTGATATTGTACAATGGATTCAAACTTTTGTGCTTTAAAATATCGAAAGAGCACCTGCAAGATAATGCCATTAGGTACGAAGGGAATATTATAAATCTTGAACCGTTTGACTATTTTGGTGTAATGCCAAATCATGGATTTCATTTTCTACCTAAAGTACTGCTGCTTTTCTATATGATATCATAGCTGATAGAAAGCAACCTTAACGGTTCTACTCCTCTGCCTGCCCTTCATAATTGTACCAGAAGAAGATTGAAACACTCCTTAGTCCTTTCCCTCTTATTGAATAAATAGATATCTTATTTGAGTTGATAACAATATATTAGGGATATTTAATAGTTAAGAATATAAAGAGTGAGACATAAATGTGTTATAATTAGTTTAACACATAATTTGGGAGAGGGAATTTGGAGAAAAGGGAAGAGCCTTGGAGAGAAGATAGGGAAATCATTATTGTTTGGAAATCCATTTGTCTAAGAAAAAAATTGAACACAATGAAATAGAAGAGGAGAGATGCGACATCACTTGCACAAATGATTATCCATCATCTGTCTAAAAGTGGAAAGAAACGGACTGATACTTTGCCTTTTCAAATTGATGCCCATCAAACTTCTTATTATACCCATTCATATATACATATATGTATATAAATTCTTTTTTTAAAAAAATCTTACAAAAAATTTGCATAGGGATATTTTTGTAGATTAATTAGGATATTAATTACAATATTCTTACAACATTTAATTAGGATAAAGACCATTATTTTAAAAATTATCATGGATTGTAGATATTGATTGAAATTGCACACCTGTCAACCCCACTAGCTATTGCTATTAGTACCGGCAAAGAACATTATCCTTGGAAAGGCATTGATGATCGGACATCTTCACTTATGATATCCAAACATCTCCTAATGGGAACCATATAAGTAATCAATAATTGGCTCCATTTGCTGCCACATTACAAGCACTAATCCTAACAACTTTCATAACCACATATAACAGTCATTACTACTACCTCCACCTCCCACCGTATAATATATATAATTCCATTGTTTTTCAAACTAGACCTGGACCGGATTGTTGGATCGGGAATCAGTCATCAAATTATTAGTATTAGATTGTTTTTTAGAAAAAACGGTTCTTTAAATGAAAACCGAAATGGAGTGATTGGTTGGAAAAGTGAGGCAAAATTAGTCTAAATTTCAACAAAAATATATAAATATATATTTGAATATCAAATCATTCTTCAATCAAATTATAAATTTACTCATTTATTTATTATAAAATGAAAATTTTTACTTAAATATACTTCATTATTAAATATTAATAAATAAAAAAAATATCTTATAATCATTAAGTTTTACCCACACTAAAAATTAACATGTTCAAATCACTATAAAATAAAACTTTTTATTATTAATCATCAAAAACTTTTAATATCATAGTTATTAAAATTATTTGAATATTATTATATTATGAAATTATATCTTAAATTATTAATAAAAAGAATTTATTTATAAGATTTATTTTTTATTTTTTATTATAATATTATCATTTCACTTGCGGTTAAATTATGATTGAACCATTAAATCACTAACTTTTCCGGTTCGATATAAGGTTCGATTTTTAAAACATTGTATAATTCATAACAACAAAATAACTTATATCGTAAAACAAATAAATGAAATTTAAACAATTTATATTTCGAGACAGATAAAATACATCACAAATTCGAGTACAAAAGTAATAAATAAATATAATTTTTTTACAAATTGCTTTTTACCATAATTAAACAAAAAAATGACTCTTCTTCTCCCAAAAACAAGGAAATGAAATGAAAATAATCATTGATGTGTGTATATAAATATAAATATATATATAATTACTATTATGGACAATGGATCTCAAATTATTTTGAGCGCCTGTTAATTCTCTACTTGTTAAAGTTAACGGTCAACTTTTTTATATAAAAAATAATAAAAATTAATCAAGCACCCTAGGGTTTAATATGTCTTTTTAGGTTTAGTTTATAAAGTATTTCTTTTAAAAATAATTTTTTATAAAATAATTTATTTTTTCTTTAAAAAAAACAAGTTAATCATTAACTTTGACCATTAGACACTTAACAAGAGGTCAAAAATATTATGACATTTCCCATTATATATATAATATATATAAATAGCAAAGAAAGCACTAGTGGTGAATATATTCACTTGATAGACAATTTCCTACTTATGGACTAAAGTGGAAGTGTATATAAATATAATAATTTAGTAATCTATATTATGTGATAAATTTTGAACCCTTTTTGGAATCTACTTTCTTTAGAAGGGGCGGTTTTGTCACAATTTCAAAAGATTCTAAATTAGAAAGGAGCAGCCCATCTACTGCATTTCCATCTTTTCAAAACTTTTTCCAAGATGGGAGAGGCAGAATCAAGTTCCCATCAATTTGTGGAAGGAAAAATCCGGAATAAATAAACAATATGGCAATTATAAATTCACCATAATTCGGCAGGCGGAATTATTTTTAATTCTTTTAAATGATGATTTTCTTAAGTTCGAGAACTACTCTGAATTTTGGACATAAACATTTCAGAGAGGAGATAACATAACATTTTGGGGTATCATCTACCGTGGTTGACTAAATGAACGAACTAATAGAAGATGTGACCCGAAAAAAAGGGGGTGGGGCAGAAAACTTTTTTCATAGGGTTGATAGAGTTGGAATATGAATTCTATAAGTTAGGTTTGGAATCATTAATGTACATAATAATAATATCATAAAAATAAAGTTATTTTAAATATATTTAATAGGTAAAATGATCAATTTAGTCTGATAATATTTTTTTATTTTAGTCATTCAGGTTCATATTTTTTTTTTTATCTTTTAGTGTTCCAAACTTTTTACGGATGACTAAGTACGTTAAGTTATTCTGAAAATGAGATTTTCAGGCCATTTTCATCATAATTCTTTTTATTATTTTTTAAGGATATTTTATGCATAATACTGTTTGCTAATGGATTTCTTTGATTTTACCATGGTCCAATTACTTAATAATTTAAATATGTTACTTAAATATGGCTTCATTTATGTATTGATTTCACCAACGGTCTATAACTCACTAATTTAAGTAAGTTAAAAGTTGGGAATTGTAATCTATTGGTGAACAGTCTTATACAAAGAATACCTTCAAAAAAAGAATTTCTATAAAAGTAATTTGAAAATATCATTTTCAAAGTAATTGTAACAAGTTGGTCATTGTAAAAAAATATGAGATTCTAAAAGATTAAAAAAAATGAACTTACTTGATCAAAATAAAAATATTATGAGATTAAATTGACCATTTTACATATTCTATATTTTAGACATATTTATTAAACTTATAAAATTTCACATTTTGATTCTACTCTAGCTTAGTTTGGATAAGAGTCTATAGCAAAATAGCAGCTAAAAAGCCCATGAAAATTTCTTCAACTGAATCTTAATCCATAAAAGCCCATAAAAGGAATATAATGGTTCTTCCTTTGGGAACCAAAATGGCCCTCTCAAGTTTTACAGGATCATTTATTCATTTATACATACATGCAGCAATGGCAAGTGGGCGGTCCTTGGTAGGGCCTAATGGGCTGGCTTCCCAAGTTGGGCACGAATCGACATTGTAGACTTTCACCCTATCATATTTATTAATAAAATATTATTCAAATTATAAATTAGAAAACTTATTATTCCTTTGTAAAAAAAACATGATAAAAATATAAATACGGAGCAGAAGTATTTTTTAAAAATTATAAATTTATATAAAAAATCGTAATTCTCTATTATCCTTTTGTGAGGTTCATTCTCCATAAAAATCCCAATCATCATAATCAATTGAAGAAGCCACTCCATATAACCTTTTTTCGTTTTGATCTAATCGAAAGAATATATGAGAATCTCTAAAGTGTCGGGTATAATGACACTTTTATATTTTTATCTAGTCTTTGCTCATTTTCACTAAATGCATTTTGGGATGCCATGATCGAAACAAGATGTATCAAAACATCCCGTGCCAATCTTGACAAAGTCGGATGAGTAGATTAATGTAATTTTCATCATTCGAAAATGTCAAAATCAATGTATTCGCTACTAGTTGACAATTGAGCAGCACTGTTGTCACTTGAGGAAGATGATGAACCTCTTGTCTTAGATTTCTTGTTGAGATTCATGATTGTCAACTAAGGGTTGAACTTCTCCAATCGAGCTTCATGGTTGTGTTCGGAGTTGAAGATTGATCTTGGTAGGAGGAAAATAGAGCATCCAAGTGAGACCTCACATATGCCTTCACATGTTCCGCTTGGACCTTGCATGATACCTTTCCCCGAATGTAATGATACAAGCCGTACAAGTAGTTAATGCTTATCTCAAAACCAAAAATTTTGAAACTTGGATCTATACAAAAAGCAATATAATACAATAATGAAATATCTTTATAATATTTCAAAAAAAAAAAATCCATGACTTCTATCATTTGACTGTGATCACTATGGTCCCTATATTCACTAAAAGCATGACATTCTTGAATTAAAGTTGGAATCATATGATGGGTGGTAGGATACTATTGATCAAAAAATAATTATGTAGTTTTCAAAAAAGAAGAGACAAAGGCACCACTATAAAAAATTGAGCTATTTATATTAATGTGGTTTGAAGATGAACAAAATCTACCCTTTTTTTAAAATAAACTAGATAATGAAAAAAACTAAACTAAATAAAAGTAAATTAATATGCAATCTAGTAACAAATTAAAAGCAATTCAAATAAATAAAATTGAATAAATAATTAAGAAGTTAACAAATAAAAATAAAAAAATAACAAAACTACCAAATTAGAAGATAATAGAGAAAAAACAACTTGAAATTCGGAAGAATCAGTTGGAAACTCTAGAAGATGAAAACTCTAAATTTCTTCACTAACTCCTTTTAAATCCAAACTCATCTTGTCAAAAATTAAATTTCCACACCAAGACATCGAGAGAGAAGTGAGATATTAGAGAGAAGTAAAATTGGAGAATGAATAGAGTAGAGATTAAAGAGTTTTTTTGACAATTTTTTATTATGAATGGTATTTATAGTTTTTTTTTTTTAGAAATAACCATTAGCGACCTTTTTGTAATTTTATTTTAAAAACCTCAACTGCCAGAAGTTTGCAATAGTCCTGTTACCGTTGAGCCCGACTTGGTTTTGTAGGCTAGTTAGGTTTGTGGGGCTAAAAAGGATTACGAGCTGAGCTGATTTTTAAAAAATATGATTTGTACAAGTTAAGAATGGATTGTCGGACTAGGTTGAGTTGAGCACTGTTAGTGGAGGGTTAGCCGGCCCATTTACCATTGCTACATACATGTCTCTAGGCCCCATTTTAATAACACCAAAACCAGAGAAAACCTTACTTGACAATGTTCTCCATAATGGAGGACCTAAATCTTAGAATCAATCACAAATTATAAAGACCAAATGTCAAATCTTTACACCCTTTTAAAAGTTTAAAATCTTCTTTTTGAATTTATCTACTTAATATGTCCTTCACGTATCATGAATAATAACATAATAATATCGTGAATAATAACACATTAATAAAATATATGAATAGAACACAAAATTTTTGCTCCGATACTATTTCTAGCACCTCTCTAAAATCTTAAACATACAGAAAAAGGTTGAAATTTCACCTAAGAATTTTTCCAAGCCATGATGTTTGTGGCCGGGAAGTTTACTATGTAAGGAATTAATGAATTTGATAATGCAGTATATATGAATGTGGTCAAAGAAAACAAAAGAGAATAAGAAGGGAAAAGAAAATGGTCTTAGTTTTCTTTATTTATCTTTTATAAAGGGACGGTATGAAGCTTCCAAGAATTTGAGTTAATCAGTAGAAATATACGATAAGATTTGATTCTTTCAAAAGTGAGAATACCATTAGACAATCAACAGTTTGGTGAGGTTCTTTGTCAGCTTCAGAACTTCTAGACATATAGCACTATATATACATATAAATATATATACACAACGTGCTTTAAAATGTTTTCGGAGACTTTGATAATGATTTTGTCTGCAGGGTTTAAACTGTTCTCCCTAGGATGTCGATCGTTTACTTATTTGTTTGTGGGGTTTTGGCTATGGCAATGGCCATGGGGAATGAATTCAAATCTTCAGTCAAAACCTTTTGTCGTTTGGTAATAAATTAATAATAATAAAGATGATAAACCTAAAAAAAGGTAAGAAGCCCAAAAGATACCACTATCTCTACTCTTTTTTTCCTTGTGGCGGCTGAAACATAAATAAAACACAAAGCACATAGAAGGTTTTCCGAGTCTATCCACGTATGGAAACATCACTGAAGTATATCTATATTATATTTTTTAATTAGCAGTAACTATAATAATTAATATCGACTTCTTCGACAAAAACTTAACCCTAAAGTAGTATTATTTGATCCGAATTCAAATTAGTCTCACCACCTAGATATATTAAGATCTTCAATTGCATCTTCTATACTAGCTCCCTCTGCCCAGTTCTTTGTAATCATTTTATAAATATCAAACAAAAAAAATATTTTATAAGAAGAAAAAGAGCGCAGGTAATATTTGACTCGAATGGTTTTGTAATGATTACTGTATGTTCATTTGCTTGATTTGTTATTTCGAAGGTTGCTCGACATGGGTTTGCATGCATGAATCACCTGGTCACATGAGCCGGCTATCCAGGCAAGGTTTTCGAGGCTGCTTATCGCAACTGTAGCCGGAAATGGGGAGGGAAGAGTCAGGAGACTCGTGGGATGGGAGGAATTCTGAGATAGTAAAAACTATGGAATATTTCTAGTTTAATTTTGTCGTGCGTTAAAGTCATCCAAATGCGAAAAAAGAAGAAAAAGATCTTTGAACGTTTCAGAGAGAAAACATTTACATCATTAAAGAAGGAGAGCAAAATCCAAAGTGGTTATTCATTACCCTTAGAGGAACCAAATAAAGAAAGAAGATGCTACAGACGTACGATGCGAGAGCATGTTAAGGAACAGTTAAAGCTAACTGCAGAGCATTGTACGCACTTTTTCAGTCATGACTCACACTCTGTAATGGAAGGAGCATTGTGTATATGATCTTTTTCTGTTGATTTTCTTCACTTTATAGCTGGCTGTTCCCTAAGCAACCACACAGCAAAAACCCTAAATGGTTGTTCCCTACGCAACCATATGACAGGTCTCGGTTCTCCCATGATAATGGGTCTTTCTCCAAGTAAAATAATTGAAACGAGAGAAAAATTCTTGCCGTGACATATTACTTTTAAATTAAAAGGAAAAAAAAAAACCTTATGCCGAAACAAATAGATATGATATTAGAGTTAGAGAATATTACGATAGGCATTGAACTTATCGCATAGAGAGCTCTTGATGTATTTCACGATGCCCACCATAGCATCATCATCATATCATCATTTCTAATCAAAATTAAAGATCCTTCAATCAATTCTTGTTTTGGCAATCTAGATACTTTTATTATCTAGAATTTATTTTTTTTTTTTTAAAAAAAGGTTTGATTTTAATATTATAATGATATTTTTGATAATAAAGGTTTAACTAAATTAAGAAATGAGATATTCAATTTTAGATAATTAAAAATAAAAACATTGAGATATTCAATTTCAAATGGAGAAATAATGAAAAATATTGCATGCACTTATATTTTTAAGGGTTTTTTGAATCATGAATCATGTGGCAAGCAGGCAAGTACGAGAAGTAGATGGAAACTTAATTTTCATAATCCATGCCGGAAGGTCTAAGTCTAGTTACCGGTGGTGGGAGTGTGCCATGCAAAGAGTACTGATTAGAAAGAACAGACACAAAGCAAAAGTTTTGAGGGTCATGGCCCTATGGCTCTTTCAGCTACGTACGACCTCTTTTTTCCTTTCAATGGTCTTTAATTTTTATCGTCCCCACAAACCGACTATTTTAGCCCTTTTTTTCCGTTACTTAAAAGACAGAAAAATATCTCCAACTTTACAATTTGATGAGATGAGGTAATTTAATTTTCTAAATAGTATTACATATTCAATTATTTTATTTTAATTATAATTCACTTATTATAAATGAATTAATATTTTATATTGATATGGGAGGTGGTGAATGATCGACATTGACTAAAATGATAAGTGACTCATAATTTCATTAATAATCAAAATCAAAATATAAGCTATAACGTTGTAATAATTAATTAAGAGAAAAACCCTTAAACTTGTAGTATATTTTAATTAAAAGAGAGTAGAAAATTAAACTTGTAGAACGGGCCTGGCCAGTGGCCACCATTACGTTACATTTTTAAAATTAATTTGTACTTAATTGGTCCCCTGGGCTATACGCTTCCTCTATAATCGAAGTATAACTTAATCAATAATAGTTGCCAGTTGGTTGTCCTCTTCGTGACTCAAAGTTGTGCCTACGTCCTTACTTAGGCTTTACTACTTTATAAATACATTTATTATTATTTTTTAAACAATTTTTTGTTCAGAGTCATAAAATTATCCTAAAATTAATTTTTTTTTAAAAAAAATAGAGATAAAAGCCACAAACATTATTGAGGTGAGGTTTATTCTCTAAAGAATTTACTATTGAAAAAAAAAATCATATCACTTAGAGAAGCAAAACAAATTTCAATATATATATTTTTTTCTTGAAGATGTGGAGTGGCTAGTACGTAAACTATAAATTTCAAATTCTAATCTTATCAATACTCTCCTAGATTTGATAATGCGCTCATACACAGATAACTACTGTGATCTCTATATTAAAACAAAATATATATATATATATATCCATTTTTATTTTTTCTCCAGCTAACCTTCACTGTTAACTGTTGCATAACTGTTTATTCCGAGTCAAGTCTTCGGTACAATTAGATTCGTACCACACTTTTTTTCTGATTAATAATCTAATATAATGTTGAGATTGTGTGGTAGGGTTGTGTCTTAGTTTGTTTGTTCAAATTAACAAATATATAGAGAAGTATAGTTCACACTTTCAGATCCACAAATTTCCACCGATTCCTCTGGGCATTATATATCTTGTCTAGAAAACGAATCTAAGTTATAGTATTTGTCTCTCACATGCATCAGTTCCTTTTCTCATCCAATATAAATATAAATATAAATATATTTAAATGTATAGTATTCCCTATGACAACTAAACTCAACCACTTAGACTCACGATTTGCATATTACGGTCGGTATGAATACATGGGTACCTTTAATCAAGTGTGGTGTATATATATAGTTTTTCCATTAAAAGAAATAACAAGAAGTAGGATATCTAGTCAGATAACATTAATATAGAACCCAAAAACAAGAAAAGATTAAAGGAACAAAAAATGGCTAGTTTGTGAGTGGTGACACACATCCCCTTTAAAATCTTTCTCAAAATATTTGTCCCGAAAGTGAGAGCCTAATTGAAATGTGAAGCTAACTCAGAAGAACCTTTAGTTAGTTCCTGTTTTTAGACATTTCTTTGAACCATAGAAGACTTCATGCAACTTCCATTTATGACCAAAAGTAAAGCAAAGATTTCAAGGAGGAGTAAAATTGGTATTAACAACGTGAAGAATGACCTAAACTTTTATCCATCCAAAAATTAAAAAAAAAATTAAAGAGAAAAAAGAAAAAAGGAAAGTATCGGTCGAGCTCAAATGGCAAAGAGGGGTCCCTCTTCTTCTAACTTTAGAAAAAAAGGAATTTGCTGCAGAGCTTACGTGAGAGGTTGATGTAACGATTATAGATAGTTTGGTTTGGTTTCTTCAAAGTGATGATTTATTATTATTATTATTTTTCTTTTGGGGGAATTGTTTTACCTTTTCCTTTCCTCTTTGCATTATATGGAATTAAATTATTAAAATATAATAGTTCAGTCAACCACTTTAAGAAAAATATGTTATAAATAGAGAATTTTCTTTTTCAACTTTTCTTAATTAGTCTAATTTTCTTCAAATACCTTTTTTTTTTTTTTTGTTACCGATGGACATTTTTTTTCTGCGTCATTCATGATAAATTAATAATAAAAATAATTAAATTAGGACACTACTGCTAGCTTTTTCGTCGACTTGATCGTGACTAAAGAATGGTAAACCATGTGATACCTTCTAGATCTCTATCTGTCTCTGTTTTATTTTATTCTTTTCTTTAAAAGTATTCTTTTACGGAATTAATCATTTTTTAATTTCTTTTTACTAGCCAGAGAAAAAGAGGTGCCCTATAAAAGAATTCCGCAAGGAATATACTGTCTGCTCGGAATTGATTATTTTAGTTTAATTTACATTTATTTTTAAGAAAATAGTTTAATTCTATCTATTTATTTTTAAATTACAATATCAAAATTTTTTAAAAAATTATTATTATTTTTACAAGTAGTATTCGAGTTATGTTTACACGTGCATTTTATTTATATAATAATTAGCTACAAACTCATCAAAATTAAAATCTACATAAAGACTTTAACACTCCGGAGAAACAAATCTTGATCGAATCTATATTTGCCCAATATATCATTTATAGGTCCAATGGAATTTATAGGTATAGTAAGAAGTCCTATCAAATAGAGATTTTTTCTTTTGAGCATATTTCGATTGTTAATACGATATATAAGGACAGCTACTACAAAAAGTATTGCACTCTTGATCGTGAAATATCGATTTCTTATTGAACCATGTGAATTACGAATCTTCAATATCTTTTGCATGGTTTGTTGAAGGAACAAATCAAGTTTTCTCTTTTTTTTTTTTATATTTGATCTAAGATATCTTTACTTTCGACAGATTCTTTTTCTTTTTTATTTTGATTCTTTATTTTTTTTATTTAAAACTCCTTCCCCTTTTTTGTTTCCTTCATGTTTTTCTTTTCACTAAGAGCATTTTCATTTAGATTCAAATTTAAAAGAAAGACTTTACTTGGTATAATCCATGCGGGATTAAGTATATGATAGGATTACCCGATATTGTAATCATAGTCGATCAGCACGAAGAATATACGACCCTACGATTGAGTCAAAATAAAAATAAAATAATCAATTTTAAACAGAGAAAATATGTATTTTCAGATTCCATCATGTTCGTCAACGATAATCTAATAAACTTTAGATCACGGAAGAATTTTGACATTAATAACATTTTTTTAGATTAAAAAAAAAAAGAAAATTGCAATGCGGTGATTTAATTTCTTAATTAATTAAGTATACCTCAGATTAAAAAAACCTTGGTTCTTGTCGTTAGTTTAATAATAATGTTTGTAAAGTATTAATTTTTGTTTCTATGTACAGAGAGACAGTCCAAAATTGCTAATAATGTTGGTTTGAATATTCAAGCCAAAGTATTGCAAAACTCCAAACCGCCCACCTAACCCTAGCTACCAAGTCTAATTTTGTGCCTATCTTTTCCATAAGCCGTAAATTAACTTCATCGGTTGGGAGATGATATTCCTTCCGTTCGAAATTCAATCTTTCAATTTCCATAATAAGTTTTTTTTTTTAAATTAAATATCTTATTTTTTTTAATTAAATTAAATATTTATTAAGAAAATTGATATTACAATATTAATTTTAATTAAGTCAATATTTTTTTTCTTAATATACATGTAAGTCAAGATGGGACATTTAAGTCTAAATAGAAAAAGTATCAAATTCACTGATCCCTAATAACCTAATTGCTAAGGGATCAAACTCTTAACCTTCTTATATAAATATATTTTGACGGAAAATTCATAAAAGAATTAATTTTTATTAACCGATCCCTCTTTCGATTATAAGTTTGTACAAAATTCAATGTTTCATAATTTAATTAAACTTTTATTAAAAAAATTAATATTATAATGTTAAAATAACAACTAAATCAAATTTTTTTCATAAAATTTAATTACTTAAATAATAATAAATGTTCCAATTATTTAAATTAAATGTTAGAATAATTGGATGTTATAGGATTTAACCTTTGGCCAGTTTTGTACTTTGATCCATAACTTTTTTTTTTACATGTTGGTTCTCAAATAAATGATGATTAGACAACTTGATCCTTTTAAAATTATCCTTGAAAAAAATCACTCGAAAAGTTCAATTAACGATCGTTTGACCAAATTAATAGGACAAATTCATTACTATACTATTCAAACCGCTAGAAATAAGTATTAATTGAAATCTTACTGAGCTAAATATCAATTTTTGGTTCAGCAAGAAATGGAATTTAACTGAGTTAGAAACATGAATTTAACTCGGGAATATTAAATTAACACTCATTTATGACTGTTTGAATAATATAATATCGAATTTTTCCCTATTAATTTCTTCAAGTGGTCTTTGATTTGATCTTTTTTTTTTTAAGAATACGGTTCGAAGGTCCAAATTATCTAATCATAATTTGTTTGAGTACCAACATGACAAAAAGAAAAGTTAAAGACCGAAGTGTTAAACTAATCAAAGATCAGGTCCTTAAAAAATCCTATTTCTCATAAATGTTGTCATAATATTAGATGTGGAAATACATTACTACTTAATTAGTATTTTTGAGCTAAGTTAAAATGTTTTTATGAGACCAAGAAAGAAACATTAATAACAAAAGGGTAAATCACGATTAAAGGGCCTTTTAAAAACTTTTTACAAATTAAAGTTTGTGTGGCCGTGACAAGTGACAATACAATGGTAGTTAAAGACATAACAATATATTTAGTTATAGAGATGTCACAAAATATAAGTTATTTTTTGATGGGCATCTCTTATTATTTTGTAATTCGTAAGCATCTCAATACCAACTTTCCAATCCCCTAACCTCCCACCCCCACCACCACAAAAGAAAAGAAAAAAAATCTTTTTTTATTAATTTTAGGTATAATAATTATTTAGCGTAAAAGTATATTCTTAAGAATAATATCTCTCTCTCCAAAATTTAGTATCTCACTTTAATTTTATCAAGAATTGAGTTATTTTATATATATATATATATATATATACATATATAATCATGTCAATTGTTTGATACTCCCTTTGTTTGGAAATGAAAATCATATTTTTTATTTTTAGTTGTTTAGAAACTATTATCTCATTTCATAAATTAGATAAAATTTTATAAAGAAAATTGACATTGTAATTTAGAAATAAATTAAGTCACAATTTATTTTATTAAAATTTATATAAATTAAAATATAACATTCAATTTCATACGAAATGAATAATTTTTAAAAAAAATTAAGTCATAAAATAAGATATTTAATTCTATACTTAATAATATAAAATAAAAATATTTAATTTTAAATAAAGAGAATATTAGGTGCTAGTAGTCGTTTCTATTGGACTATGGGCTATGTGATCGGCACTAAGCTAAAGAACACATTTTACCATTAGAATTTTTAAGATAATTGACAAATCAAATTCAAAAGGTGGATTGTCTTTTCTTTGCACTAATATTATTATTGGAACTTCTTCAAATCTAAGCCAAGTTTTCATCATTGTTCTATTTTAATTAATTAATTTAGAACATTATGCTTTGCTGATGAAAACATTATGCATAAGCACCACAAATTTCACTATTCATTGAAGTGGACAGAGGTCACTTAGAAAAGAAAGAAAGAAAGACCATCAAATGAATTGATAATCCAACAAACAAAGTTAAATATGTGTAATTAATTACAGACTGATGGGCCAATTAAAATATTGCTTTAATTATTTGAAAGGATGATTTTACGAATTAATTATATAACAAATGACATCATTCATGTATTTATTTATATACATATATGTAAAATATATTATAAATAAATTATACAAGTTCATCAAAGGAAGCAAAATTATTCTAATTATTTGTCACTTCGTTGATCTGGGTCAGATATGGAATCCGAAAATCGAGTCCAAAAGCATAACATGACAGAATCGTAAGGTTGCCCTCACGAGCTTTAAGCCTCTAATACTAAAAATTTAGAACAAAATAACTAAATGATTTAAGCTTAAATAAGTAATCAAAAATATTCTCCTCCATAAACAAAATAATTCTCTCAAAAATAGAAACAAATATTACAAATGAGTTGATAACAAACTCCAAATTCTATCTTAAACAAATATACAGTGCATCAACAACTATGACTCTTCAAAATGCATTTAAATACATTTAAAGTACACAATGTTTTAAAATACATTTAAAAAATAATTAATGTCATAAATCAAAATAATGAGAAATTATCCAAATTAGAATATTATAAATAAGAATAATGAACAATTATCCGTATCAGAAAATTTTTACAAATCAACATGTCTTAGATTACGATTCAAGCAAACATACCGACATATTGATTATATAACTGAATTCGGGAAAGACAGATATAAAATCGTGAACTTTTTGACCATATTCGATGAATTCATATAGAAATAAACTAAGCATGTTGACTCAACAAACTGACATGTAACTCGAGTCTTAAACTAAAAACATATTCTTTCAAATAAGATATTTTATGTACAAATTCCTTTGAAATCCTTTAGAAAGAAGTATTTATGAAATTTTATGCAATATAAGTATTTATTTTAGAAAGAAGAGTAACGTAATACTTTCATCATCAACTCTCAAATTGAATCTCAGCAAAATCAATTACCAAAATCTATCTAAATCTCAACAAGACAAATAAACCCCTAAACAATCTTACATATCTAAGACATTATCTCTTAGGAATCTATTGAGAGTTGTCATGCGTTCTTCCTCAAATAATACAAAATTATTTCTCCAACCCTAAAGATTATGTCAATATATACCGATAAGGGACTCAAACAAGTAAAAGCCTGGGATTGGTATCACATTATTAAGGCAAATTTATTGGAAAAGGAATTGTAGTTCTTTATACTTCTTCTTCTTCTTCTTCTGTTTTTTTTTTTCTTTCTCCCATAAATTAGAGATTTCTACTTTTGTTATATATAATATGACATAAAGTACCATTTACTTCTACATATGGCCTTTTACAAGTTGTCCCCTTTTTTCTTTTTCTTTTAAATTAAAAACACTTATATGTAATTATATTATATCTTATTAAAATTGAAGTGTTTCATTTATTATAATGACTGAATAAGATATAATTTATGAGAGGCAAGATTTGAAAAATATTATACACATCAATAATTATAAAATATAACTTCTAATTAAAGGACAAATTAAAGAAATAAGTAGTAATTCTTTTCTCATTAAATATCCCTTGAATCAAAGCTTACTTAATTGTACAATTAATGTCAAATTCCAACCAATTATTTTATTTTTGAATCAATCAATATACTGAATTTTATTTATTTATTAACTAAAAGTCACATAAATTTTATTACTTTCTTCATTCGTTATAAAATATCCTGTTTTAACTTTCATATATTTTTTTCAAAGGAGTTTGATTTAGTTTATTTTGAACATAACAATATCATTTTTTTTTTGTAAAATATTAACTATTTTAAAAGCTTAAAAATACAATTTTAATGAAAAAAAATTAAATTTCAAACTCATAGAGAGCTTCATTATTATTATTATTATTATTATTATTATTATTATTATTATTATTATTGTTATTATTAAAAGTCAATTTGAAGAGGGAAGGAATGTCTTGAGAATTTGAGATTTTAGTGGAGAATAATTGATGGTAATTGAAAACATTCATGATTTCTGGAATCATAAGAAAATATCAAAGACAAGAAGCCATTGGTTCCCATCCCATCACAAAAATTATCTCCCAAAATTAACTAACAACGCGACTGACCCAAACCAGTAGATTTTTCGGGAAAAGAGTTGCATCCAATCCAGGGTTCTTTTTTTTTTTTTTTTTTTTGGTGGTGCTCGGAATATGATGCCCCATTAAGTCTTGTCTATTCTTATATTTTTTCCCCTTTTTAATTTTTTTAAAAAATGTGAAATAAGTTTCTCCAACCTTGCCTCCCTACCAGGGGGGTCTGTGGGGTTAGAAAAAGAGTCTGTTCTTGCTTGGCTACTGGAAGAAAAAAAGAAAAAATAGAAAAAAAAAGAGACCTTGTCAAGTTTGTTGATAACTTGTCAATCATTCCTCATCCAACTTCTGGGGTTCAGGTTTCTACAGCATGCATGCAGATTTCCAGCCGGAGGAGATTGATAAATTTTTTTGTTTCCCCTTTAATGAGACTATTTAGTTATTTTAATTTTAATATTTTTTTTCCAAATATGAGCATTCTATTTATCTGGCACTTGCTTAGATTTATTATTCAAGATAAGGATGGTAAGTGCATTGAATTTGACTCTCTCTTAATATAATTATATAAGATTCAACTCACTTGAATGGAAAGTTTTTACATGAATTTGATACATACGTAGAGATATGAATTTTGTGGTTCACGTTAAGTCATACCTTAAAAAGCCTTTAAAAATGCATATATTTTTTGATATATTTTATTTTTTTAAAAAAATTTGAATCTTATATTTATTCACGTGACTTGATATAAATCATAATATCTTTATATGGGACATAGACGAGATACAGGACATATAATTAAAAACACTAATAATTTTATCTCTTTTTATTTATCCTATAATATAATTCATTTTATAATGTATTATGTATATTTATTTGTAATTTATGTTAAGTAATTTGAATCTTACATTTATTTAATGGTAACCACGGATGCATCGTGCATTACATGATATTTTATGCTGCAAAAGAAAGAAGGTGTAAAAAGATTTGGAGGCAAAGGGTTGGTGAAAACAAGGGTGGGGGATAGTGGTGAATTGATGGGTACCAGTGCATTGATTTCATATATTTTGTTGTCTTGCTTTGAATACAGCTGGAGATTGGAATTGGACGGTTGTGGAAATTTCGTCTCCACCCCTCACATGCCCCAATCAGTAATCCACTGTTCAAAATAACTCCGTTGGAGATTCCGAAGCCCCCATATACCTCACACTTTTTCCCATTGCCCCCTTTTTCAATTTATTATTGTTCTTGCAATTATATATATATATATATGTATATTTAATTTTCTTGCCCAGCTTTTTGATTCTATAAATTCAGCCCTTCTTGACATGAAAAACCTCTTCTCTTCTCTTTTCTTCTCTTCCTTGTAGGTTTTGGTTTCTTTTTAGGCTACTGTTATTCTGCTTCTCTTCTTTCTCAAATCTTGGGTTCTTCTGAATCTTATCCCCTCCATCTTACCCACTCGTTCTATATCTGGGGTTCTGTTTCTGGGTTCTTGATTTAAATATCAAATATTGGATCTTTGATAATTTGTCTTTGAAAGGTTTCAATCTTGACAGCAGAAACCGCTGCTAAAGAGTCCTTTTTTTTTTTGTCTATTAAAACTTGATGCTGCAAATCTTGTTGATGCTGTTCGAGACTCATGTCTCCCGTACTAAGTGAAGTCCTCCGTTCGGGGTTTATGATAAATTCCTCCCTAAGGCGCAGAACTCATCTTGTTCAATCTTTCTCTGTTGTTTTCCTCTACTGGTTTTATGTGTTTTCATGAACAATTTCTCTTGAGATCTTGAATCTGTATGTATATACACATATTATCTACTACTACTACTGCTAGTTCTAATTAAACTATCTTGGAATAAAACGCTATATAAGAAAATATATTTGGGGTTCTGCCTCCTTTTTCTTTTTTTTTTTTTCTGGTTTCTAAGGCACTCTGTTTTTGGTGAAAAAATATTTCTAAAAAATCACCACCATGGCATCTTCTAGTGGCAACTCTTCAGGTTCCAATCAGAACTCTGGATCTGAAGGATCAGCAGACCTTCAACATCTGATGGACCAAAGGAAAAGAAAGAGAATGCAATCGAATCGCGAATCGGCAAGGCGATCCCGGATGAGAAAACAGAAGCATCTTGATGATCTGATGGCCCAAGCAAGTCAACTGAAGAAAGAAAACAATCAGATCCTCACAAGCATGAATGTCACCACCCAGCAATTTCTTAACATCGAGGCTGAAAACTCAATCTTGAGAGCCCAGATGATGGAATTAACCCAAAGACTGGATTCCCTGAATGAGATTATAAATTACGTGAACTCCAACAATGGTTGCAATGCAATGTTTGATACTCTGGAGATGCAGCAGCAGGGGACCCCAACAAATCCCGATTTTTTCATAAACAATCCATGGAATTTGATGTATCTTAACCAGCCCATCATGGCCTCTGCTGATATGTTTCAGTATTGAGATGAAGATGAAGATGATCTTCTTGGGCTGGTTGGTTGGTTGGTTGGTTCTATTATTAGTCAACGTTTTGTTGCCCTTTGTTCTGTTACTGTTTGTGATTATGATGATGATCTTCTATCTCTCCAAGGGACAATTGAGAATTTGTCAACATTAATTAATTAGTTATTATTATTATTATTATTATTATTATTATTATTATTTGGGATGAAGATGAATTCAAAGGGCCTCTAAGGAAAATGTAGCCCTATGAGAAATGGAGTGAAAATATTTTCTTTGTAAATTATTATGAGTATTGTGTTAATTATGAAACCAACGGTTGTCCATGTTATTTATGTTTTTCGGCCCTTTTTTTTTTCCCAAGAGAACTAAAATAAATGGAATAAGAAGCAATTTTTTCAAATTAAAGTTTAATGCAATATGAGGTCATTTAAAGTTTAAATAACTTTGAAAATTCTATGAGAATTAGTGATTTGTAGATCTTTTGATATTATTTATGCTTCAATAATATTATTCATAATGAAGGAATCTACTAAAAAAGGGGGTGGCGGGTGTTGTAATGATAGGGGCTGATGTATAAAATTGAATATGTGGAAGAGCCAAAGTGCAATAATTAGTTTGGCACTGAGAGATTCGTGTTGAACACTGATTAATGATGCAACACGGAGGGCATAACATCAATATGAGTGCGTGGAAATTAGGAATGATGATTTATGTTAAAATTAAGAAATTAGGGAAGAAGAAAAAAATTAGAAAAAATTTTAATTAGGAGTTTGTAGTTTTCAATTTATTTAATTTAATTTTAATTTTTTTTTAAACAAAATGTAACTTTTGATCAATCTATTCAAAACAATACATAAATAACACAGTTTTAACCATTTCTGATTTTTAGGATTCCACCAAACCATTTAAGTGGACCAATTCTTGGTCCAATCTGTCCAATCCAAAAACCACAGAATATGACCATTGATAATCTGTGTTTTTTTTTCTTTCTTCAATTTAGTCATTCAAAATTTAATTGTGTCAATTTGATCATTTAATTGTGTGAGATTTGACAATTTAGTCATTTAATTTTAGGGCAAATTATCCCTCATAACCTTAAACTTATCTAAAATACTCAAAAATAACCTTAAACTAATTTTTGACCCGGCCATAACCTTCATCTTTCAAAATGACTCAACCATACACTTCCGTTAACTATATCTGTTAAGTCACTAATGGATGAGGGTATTTTTGTCTTTTAAAAATTTGTTTAAACCTAAGTCTTCTTTCTCTATCCATTTCTTCTCTTTTTCTTGATTCTCTCCCCGCGCCGACGACCCTCCCATGCGCCTCTTTTCCCCAATCAATGTCACCGCCATCTTTTCTATAGGTGGGTTAGAAGGTTTATGGTTGTCGGTGGTGGGCAACCTAGCCCCAATAGAATCAGCAGTGGAGCTCCAAAACTTAGAGAGAGATTCTATGCGAATGGTCTTAGTTTCTTATTCTTTATTCGTCGTTGGAAATG
>JAWZTD010000004.1:9242419-9413313 GCA_035221335.1 Echites panduratus
CCCCCCCCCCCCCCCCCCCCCCCCCCCCCCCCCCCCCCCCCCCCCCCCCCCCCCCCCCCCCCCCCCCCCCCCCAAACCTCGGTGATGTGTGAAGAAGAATTCAATTGGCAATTGATTAAGTTTGTCGTCTTTGCCCTCCTTCCATTTCCAATCATGATTTGGAGATGGGAAACTACTGCAAACTATTCTTCGATTTCCTCAATACATCTTTTAGGACAGAGGCTATTTTATCTGACATGTGCTTTTCAAGAAATGTTTCTTTGACCCTTTGATATCCCTTCTTTCCCATTGTAAGCCTCAACTCAGCATCTGTAGCTAGTCTAACGATGTTCTCTGCAAGAGGTGTCACACCTTTTCCAGCAGGATGCAACCACCCCGTGATTCCATTAACCACAATCTCCATTGTGCCACCAGCAGCTGTGCCCTGATTCACAAACACTACAAGTAAATGCTAAGTATTAATAGAAAAGGGTATTTCATAAATTTAGGCAGCTGCACAATCAAATTAGTATTTGAGCATGAAACTTTTCTCAACTTTATCATAGAGGAGAGATCAGTGAGCAGTAAAACAGGCTCACCAATACAGGTAGCTGAAAGGCCATAGCTTCAATAGTTATTCTCCCAAAGCACTCTCCACGGTTCTACATTTACAAAATCAAGAAAGAGTCTTATTGAGGGAAAAGCAATACATAAAATTGGTTGATGTGATGATAAAATTTGTGAGAAGCACGCAAAAAAAATAAAGTAGAAGTCACGCGAAATCCATGCAAGATCATGCAAGGTGTAGCAAAGATATCAGCAGAAATACCTGAGAGTTTTGAACAAGCACATCTATGCATGCAAGGTACGGGGATACATTAAGGGTTTTATTCACAAAATGGACTCGGCCTTGAAGATTTTTCTCAGCCACAAACTGACGAAGCTCTGTTTCAAATTTGGTCTGTGCATTCATATCACTCCCAACTATAACGGCATGAATCAAAGGCACTTGCAATTTTTTCTCTTCGATAAGTTGCAGACTTTGGTAAAAGGACCGGAGAAAAAGATCTTGACCTTTCCCACGAGAAACACCTGCAGTTAAGAACTACAAATTCAGGATTGTTTTAGTCTTGAAATCTAGACAGCAAACACTCAAAACCCTGGCACATGATATTAGATTGGAATCATTCTGCCAGATTGCAAAGTTGTTCTTAAACTAAGGGCTAATAATGGTTTCTATCCATTGAAAGAAAGGAAACAACTCAAATCCACAATATAGATGAACAGAAAAGCATACTATTGATAACGGCAAAGATTAGATCTTCTTTCCGTATTCCTAGTGATTCTCTGACATGCTCACGGAGGACTGTTCTTGCTACACTGTCTTCAGCCACCTTCATTAAGTCATTGCTATTCCCAAGATGCACGACATAGGTTTCAGGCATTTTAATCCTGGAGCATTGTAAGTTAGAAAGATCTAGGATCAATATCACAGAGTATTTATCGTGCGAAAATTAACTAGATAGAGACTCCTAGGTGCACAAAAACAGTTAAAATGGGAAAAGAGGGAGAGAAAATTGGGGTATCAGGCACTGTAATACAGAAACTTCCAATTTTCTTTATTTTAAGTGGCATAAATATGTTGTGCCTAATTCACATGAGAAATCAGTTGACAAACCCTGAATTGCATTTAAATGAGCATGTCCACACTTCTGCATAACATGATCTTGCTAAGGGATTAAGGATTGCGAAGCCATGGAAGCTTGCAGCTTTTATCTTCATCTGAATGTAAGCAAGAATTTTATTCATTTTTTTAAGCAATAATATGAAGCTGTTTTCATACCATTGCATTGATAACTATAAAGCTTTATCTTGGTCTATTAAATGAAATTTTGGTCTATATGATGACATCAAAAGAAAGATCTTTTTCTGATAAAATCATGGCAGAAGATTGGCTCAAGAACTGATTCCAGAGTGACCTCTATTGTTTCCAGTAACTGAACGCAAAGTAATTGCGCTAATGGAAAGAAAGCATTTAACTTCTTGATTAACTGGTACCATTGTGCTAGAAAAATTAATAGCATTACCCGAGTCGTTCATGAGTCCGAGTCTTCCAATACTCTGTAGTTGCATGCGAGTCAATCATGGCACCTGCAACAAAAGGGAGGTGCCTCACATATTCCAGTTTAAAGTAATGCCCTCGCATTTCATGAATCCACCACAAAACCTTAGGGAGAACACGAGGGATGTTTTCCTTAAGAACAGCATCTAACCATTTCCCAGCAACTGCAGTATTTAAAATGATCACATCAGATTTAAGAGCGGTATCAATGGCCTCCTGACTCTTTGCAGAAAACACCTGAAATTAGAGAACATTATCACCTCATCGAAGCCGTATTAAACCGCAGAAAACCAATTACAGACACTCAAGTCACAATTCTCTAAATAACAATGCATTTTCAGTAACAAAACCCCATAGGAAACTTTTTTTTTTTGTCTTCAAAGCCAAAGGTATGCAATTTACAAGCGAAACAACAGACTCTGCTGCTTATTCAGCTTATATTACCTTTGCTCCTTTTTCCAGTAACTTCTTTTCTAATTTGTAAATCACTTCATCTGATTCAACAGGTTTCTGATTTGTAATCCAAACAACTTCCACATCAACTTGTCTCAACAAGAAAGCCAACTCCATTAGTAGCAAAGGTCCACCTAAATGTAGCATTCACCAACTTCAATAATAATTACGCTAAAAATGCAAAAGAGTACATCAAAAGAATAGATTTAACAATTGAATCAGTAACGATAACAACACTACAGCTACAGATTTAGTATAATTCGATGACTAAAACTTTGCAACTTTACTGGAAAACATTAATAAGAAAGAGTACCGGATAGTGAGAGTTCGTGGGAGACCAAGAGAACGAGCTTCGACTTCATGAAACTGAGAGGACTTTCTTCACCTCCTTCCTCTGCCGCAATGGAAATCCCATTGGTACTTGCATCGCCACCGTAATGACGATAATCACAAGAATCATAAGAAGCTCTGAGGAAGTAAACAACTAGTGTGGAAAGAGTCAGCAATACAGCAATTAGCAGCGGCCATCTCTTCAATCCAACCGTTGAATGTTTTCCCATAACAAGAAAAATCGTATTTTTGAAGCAGATTATGGATCGGAATCTCTGAAGTTTTCTTCTGCTTCTGTTAAATCAGACCAAATGCGAACCAATAAAAATGGTGTCTTTGATGAGGATGGCAAGATCCCAATTAAAGTGGGTCCCTGATTCCCATGAGGATCCGTCCTTGTGCCTCAAGTAGGAATGATGACATTTCCAGTTAAGCAAATCCAAGTCCAATTTCATTAAGTATTATTTACCGATTTAAATTATTGTTATTATTATTATTTCTGAAAAAAAGTTAACGCGGATAAAAATAAATATTTGTTTGATTAAAAAAAAAAAAAAAAAAAAAAAGGCTTGTCGTAGCTTCACGAGAAGATTAAAAAAAAAAAAAAAAAAGATTGTATGACAGGATTTTGCATTGCTAAATTTTCGTTAATTCACAGTTCAGTGAAACATTTTACAAACAACTGATAAAATAAAAGTGGAAAGCGAAATGAAGCTAGAAAAAGGTTGATGACAAAAATCAGTTGATTTTGCGGCAGTTCTTCCTGATTTCACCTCGAGAACCAGTTAGTGGACTCATGTTTCCCATCTTAATCATGGATTGAGCAAAATGGTGAAAGAAAAGTACTTCATCTTTTGCATAAGATTTGACCAGTTCCATGGTCTTGGCTGCCTTTCCTGTCAGAAGAACTTGATCTGATGTGAGAAGTCCTTTGCCTAGTAGAATTAGCTTGAAATATGCGTTATCAAATCTCACAGGAGATGCAATGTCCAAAGGTGAAATATTATTGTCTCCTCCAGTTTTTGGACAAACAGATTTCAGTGTATTGTAGTAGTTCTTTTCTAATGTTGCATCCGCTCTGTTGTTTCCATTTTGATTGTATAGCCTCTGCCTGAATGTCACACATCTTGCAACTCCTATGGTGTGACCGCCTGCAAAGGAATGATCTTAGTACCTTGTTTTACATTCTTCAAGAATGGTTGTTTGAAGAGGAATGAAAGAACTCACCAGAAAGAGCAACAAGATCTTCCTCATCTAGACCTTGACGATTGAAGAAAGTCAAGAGGTTTTGGATGGTGGAATTTGGTGCAGGAATGTTGCGGTTTGCTTTGTTTAGGCTTGCAATTCTTGAATCCCTCCTCCCTAATGGCACTTCCCAGTGTGGTCCTCCACTCTGTTCCACCATTAGCATTTCTTAGATGCTTGTTCTAATTTGATAGCCAAAATGGGTAAAAGACAGTTATCGGTATCATTTTCACATTGTAAAGGTTCTTGCATGACTATTGGCTATAGATTCCTACTGCTTTCATGCTTGTGAACAAGATCAAGGTCAAGTTGCCGCATATTCAAGTTCAAATAAAGCCGAGGTTTGCAATTTTTATTGTTTAGGTGGGAAGAACAACAATGGCTGTTAATGTAGGTTCAGAGTTGCTTACTAATACAATGGAATCTCGTGCGGCCAGGGCGATAATGTCTGCACAAGCGACTGTATGAGGACATACTTGTTCCAGTTTAGCTTTGATTTCATCGATTACTTCGAATCCCCTGAGGGAATTCTTGTTTGGTCCTGCATTCTTCTCACTTACGACAGTAGCACTATCATCAAGCAGTACAGATGCATCGCAGCCCTGTAACCAGAAAAAGAACCAAGTGGTAATGTACTTTAGGAAACAAGACTAATGCAATAGTCACATACTATGTACCAGCAGAATATACCAGAACAAAACAGTCATGGAAATGGAGCCTAAGCAAAGAAGCAGCCATCCGAGAATCTTCTGCAATGGTCTTCTCCAGAACAGACATGACAATTTCATTTGCTTGAGGGCATGAGAAATCATAGAATTCTGGAAAAAGACCAGAGGAGCCAGAGCCAGGAAAAGCTTGCAACAGAGTCAGAAAAAGAGAAGCCAATACAGTGGAGCTAAAAACAAATGCTGCAGGAGCCATTAGCAGCTGAAATTTCAAGAAGCCGGTTTTGGCTGTGATGTCTTTGTGCCATTGGCTTCACTGATACAAGTTATTTATAATAAGAGTATACCCTCTGTAATCAAATCAAAGCCAAACCACTCTTTTACCAAATCCTCTTACAAAATTTCTCCTAATGGAAAAATGTCAACTTGTAGGTCTCCTCATACTTTCCCATGGAGGGCCTGAAAGAACCGAAAGAGGCAGTTCAAGATCTCAGACAGTCGTTTTTGCTTCGGTTTTACCTGCTCCATATAAGGAAAAAAACTAATAATAATAATAATAATAATAATAGCATGTCAGCCACGACAACAAAATTTGTCAAGTTTTCCAAAATTTCTCCAAGTTGGTATTCCCTTCTGTAGGCTTCATGGATTGGGATGAAATTATACTGTTTGTGGCTCCAAGGAAGGCCATCGAACATATACGAAACCACAAATAGTAGGCAAGTTCATGAGTCCATCTATCTTCGCACCAACTCTGCTTTGCCAGGTCTGGCAAAGCTGTTCCTCAAACGTCAAAAGATTGCAAACTGAGCAATGCAGAAAAAGTTGGAAACAACATAAAGCATCAAATCACAAGGACTACATACATACATATATATATATATATATAGAGACGCACGCACAATATTATTTATACAAACATATCCAGGGGAATCCGATAACAATCAGATTTAAACCACTGATCATACAAATGCCAACAGCCAGTAAGATTAATATTGCTTGCTGGATTCACAAGATCTAGTTGTGAAAGAGATGGACTTCATGGCACAACTCTCTCTCAGTCTCCTAAAAGAAGGATGAATGATGATCAATGGGATATGTTTCTTTTCCCGCACCCTATTGTCATGTTTGGCAGCAGTTGTCCACACTAATCCCGAATTCATGTATTGAGTTCCTGGAAGAACCAGGAAATTGAACCATCTCTGAGGCAATTCCGAAGTCAGGATATGCACATTTGCCTCATTGGTGTAAGAAGCCTTGCAAATCGGAGAGGTACATGTGCTCTCACCAATGTGCCATTCTCAATGTATTCCTGTTATGTACACAAAAGAAGGTTTAAAGAATTTGCAGAAGGAATATGCAGATACAAACAAGAAGACAAACTTACGGTTCTCTCAACCATCCCAACATGATGGAGGGTACTGAGGAGTTCCCCTTTGTCAAATGGAATCAAAGCTTCAACCCACACCATTGAGTCCTATTAAAGCAAATTGTTTTCAATAAGTCACAGGCTACCAATGATGTGGTTTTAACAGAAGAAATTCCTGGTGACAGGCAAAAATTGAAACCAAACTAACCTTTAGCTTTTCCTGAACAGCATTGCAGAAATCATCTAATCCTTCACCAGTCAAAGCAGAAATGCAGACCACATCTTTTCTTCTCTCAGCTTCCAATCTAACCTTTTCAGGATGCTCAGCTTTATCAACCTGATAAAAACGCTTTCAAGGTCATGTTTGTAATCTACCTAAAGCATGTAGGAAATCAAGTGAATCTTATATTTCTTTAGGACAAATTCCCCAAAATGTTCAACATTAATAAAGCAGACCAATTTTGGGGGGATCACGCAAGGAAAAGAGTAATTCCTTCAAATCTTTCAATCCCAGAATCAAAAAGCTATTTGAACTTTGTGCTGGTAGCAAGTTTCACAAGGGAACTAAAATGTCATTAATCTTTAGTCATGTGAACGATGAGCTTTACAAGTATGATTGATCTCAGCCACTGTTCCGGAATTGAAACTAAAGGAATTGTACATTCCACCAAAGCATCCACTCTGATGAAATTTTCGCCAATTAGCATGGAGAAAAAAGGACAAATTCGAAATGGAGACTTTTCCTACCTTGTTCCAAACCATCATTTTTGGAATTGATGTTGCATCAAGTTCTGAAAGAACATTGTCCACAGCCTCTATTTGTTGTTCCGCGAGTGGATGGCTGAACTAGATGGCAATCATGATGAGAAGCCAATGATTATTGTATGAAGCTATATGTTTCAGTTCACAAATATACCTAATATCCACTACATGCACCAGAAGTGATGATTCCAAGATTTCTTCTAGTGTTGCCCTAAAGGCAGCAACCTACATCAATAAGGCAAGAATAGATGTTCTGTACTCAGCAAATACTGAAACATCAAGAATAAATGAATCCACTCCAAGTAATTAACTTGAAGTCACCAGCACTCACCAACGTAGTGGGTAATTTCTGGATAAACCCAACAGTGTCTGTAAGAAGAAACTCTTTCCCATTTTTCATCTGCACAAAGTAACAATCAATTTTATGTGTCTAAACTCATTAAGGTGAACAAGATCCACAGTAAAGATTACTGATAAAAGCCCTTTTCATGTCATAATCAATCATAATCAATCTCTTAGGTTTATCATACGTTCAAACCAAGAAAAATTAATACATAAAGACCTTCCAGTTACTTCCAGGATACTTAACCTGTACTCTTCTGGTAGTAGGATCAAGTGTGGCAAATAATCGGTCCTCCGCAAGAACATCCGCTCCAGTTAATTGATTTAAAAGTGTACTCTTTCCAGCATTTGTATACCCGACCTAAAGAATGAAGTTGAAATGATTAAATATTCAAGTCATCATGGTAAACAGACCCTACAAGAAAAGAATTCAAAATTCCTCACCAAAGATACAACAGGGACAGGGACAGAGATGCGCCGATTCCTGTATTGCTTACGGTGTTTTCTAACAGTTTCCAGCTCTTTTTTGAGAATACCAATCTATCAGTTTCACAAGGAAAATAATATGAAGTTTAATATCAAAACAACAACCAACTGACACATGTCATGTATGAATTCAGTTGGCCTGCAATTGAAAGAGTTTATGTTCCCTTCTTTCCATTACGTTGTACTGGTGTCTTGCCCTCTCTTTTCTACAAGTGACAAAAGTTACTGACTTTAAATTACATGGAGACACACATACAGAGACAAAAAGACATTTTTTATTTATTTATATGCACTGAGCATTACTTGATGCACACATACATTTTTGTAAATGCAGAGGTATGATGCTTACCTGAGTCCGCAAAATTCGTTTGTCCACTTCTATTTGCTTCTCTCCCATACCTTTCACCTGGCCTCCAGCTTGGCGCTCCAGATGTGTCCACATTCTTGTCAACCGTGGCAATTGGTACTCCATTTGGGCCAATGAAACCTGAAAAAAAAAAATTGTCTTTTGAGAAATAAACATTTATTAGAATTCATTAATAAAACTAAGCCTAACCATGTGAAAATTTTTCCTGTAAAGAAGAGAAATAAACATTTATTAGAATTCACTAATAAAACTAATCCAAACCATGTGAAAATTTTGCCTGTAAAGAAGCTTCACGGGTTGCTGCTTGCTGGTTAAAAATATCCAGAATGAGGGCTGTACGATCACACACTCTGACATCTCCACCAAAAGCTTTTTCCAAATTGCGCAACTGCCTAGATTGATCATTAAACAAGAAAAAGAGAGTGTAATGCATATAATTACAACTGGAGGATCACAATTATGCTGGATTCAGAACAAATAAGATATGAAAGATCGTGGCATGCCAAAAAAGACGAAAGTAGAAGTATATTTGCATTCACATCTAGCACATGATTCAAAAAGATAAGTCAGCTCACACCTATGCAGATTCAACATTAAAATATCTTAATTGATATCATATGCATATTTGTAAGCTGATTTACTAATAACTGCATGGATAGAGTATGCAAATGGTCTCAGTAGAGAAGAACAAAACGCTAAGAGAGGACACCATTAAGAGAAGGCTGAAGAAAATAGGAATTTTAATCTAATAACAATAATATTAAAGAAGTAAATTTGGCTTAGCAAACATGATGCTCTATTTTCACACAATTCTTCAGTAAAAAGTAATATATATCCAGATTAAACCTCGGTCATTTTCATATGAACCAAAACATTCACAAGAGCTCTGAAAAAAAAAAAAAAATTGAAACAACAAAATGATGCATCTGACAGAGAATATGGAATATCAAATGGAATCACTCATAACCAACCCTGGTGAAAGTTCATCGTCAAATATCACAGTCTCAACATCAAATGCTCGAATGGCACTCTTGATTTCTGCAACCTTTCCAGATCCTATATATGTTCTTGGATTGGGATTGGATAATCTGAAATATTAGATAAAAACTACCCGCTTTAGAAATTTCATGTGTTTAGTTTAATCAACAAGGAAAAAAAAATGAAATTCAGCATCTTAACACAAGAAATCACTAATAAAGTACAAGAACATATTACATAAGCATATTACACCAGAATGATCAACCTCAACAAGAACATGAAAATGAATCAATGTATGTATAAAAGAATTCTGATTATAGGGAAGAGCATTTTCTTTTATTTTTAAAAGAAAAAATTCAAAGAAAAAAGCATATTACGTATACAAAGAAAAGAAATAGATTCAACCACAAATAGCTCAAAAGAAATAGTCTAATGGCACCAACTCATGCAAAGAGCTACGATATACATAAACACCTCCAGAAGCCAAATTAACATACTTCAAGATGTTTGGTAACTCAGGTTGAGACCATCAGTAAGCATAATGGAGGGATTTCAAACATGCAAATGATAATTTCAGAACTATTGAACAATTGTATATTTTCAGAATATCATATCATTGTATGGGACAGATTCGACATAAATACTCACTTTTGATAAGTGGAATCTACTACTAACAGACCGGCTGTATCAGCCAACTGCCCAAGCTCCTTGAGTGATTCCTCTATACTGAAGGAATCCTCTTTATCACCTTTCCGAGCAACACCGACAAGATAGGCTTTTTCTTCAAAAACCTAGGCTTTCCCACCACCAATATAATTAATTTCCCAACAGCAATAAAAATACAACAGAAACAAATTGCACAGCGTATGATGTAATCACAACAAATTTAGCAAATTATCTGCTGTCTAATTCTTATATTGTAATGCACCTAAACCTTGTGACATCCATGCAAATGAAATTCCCTCACTTTGAGTAATAAAGAAATCTTTTTTTTTTTTTTGGCAAGAGGGTATTTTGTAAAGGTTACCTCTCTTCCATTACGTATCTTGAACCTATTGTCAGGATCATCCTTCTCAATTTGCTTCTTTTTCTCAACCCTTCTTGGATGGTCTTGAGTTTTTTCTTCCACTACGGAGTCGGGGGCTCCATTATCAACTCCAGGGACCTCTTCTGGAGTAATTTCTTGCAATTCCGGCGCATCAATAACTGGACGGTCTCTTACAGAAGTGGAGTCATCAGGTGAAAGAATACCAACTCCATCCTGATGCGCCTTGACATAACTATGCCTACAGGGGCTGCATATTGTTAGCTTTCTGAAAGTGAATTCAGTCTGAAAGGGCCGAAGAAGAGTGGGAACCGGCGATCGGAAATCCGGTAGGAAAGTTGGAATTGATGGTTTGGGAATCGAGCAAAAGCATAATAAGCTCATGATAATTTGGAAAAATTCTTGGTGAAAAAACAAAAATTGAGAATTTCTGTAACGACCAACGGCCTCAAGAAAGTGGCAGCAGAAGAACCGCTATTGTCTCTGGGGTTATATATAACCACGAGATGAGACCGCGCTGGTATGATTGTACCATTGGGCGCTTACATCTCATGCGTTCTCTTGTCCTCATATAATTTTCTTGATTTCATTTCTTTTCTCGTAAAATATAGTCATTCATTTTCAAAATTTTTATATTCTACTACAAATTTTAGATTATGAATAAATTCTGAACAAGGCATGTTATGATGTCATAAGGCAGATTACATATCTTTTTAGAGAGAATATGCCAAAATTATACCATAATGAATATAAATGAGATTTTCACATCTTTGTTTCCCTTGTATGAAGCTAGAAAATATTGTTTAGCCTTAAACTTTCAGTTTAAATAAATAAATAAGGAGAAAGAAACCGTTCCAAATTTAGCTACCAACTCTCTGGGAGTTTCTTGCCTAAGACACATTTGGACTGAGGAAAAATATGATCATTCAAATGTTGGCAATGCTATGCTAATCCTTCTACATTTGTGGGTTTTCCAAAAGTTTTGTTGGAGGCAACTGCTCAATCCTTTGTCCTCTGAAGAATCTGCAAAGCCTTCTTGTGTCAAAGATGGATTTGATTCAAGAGAAGACTCTGCAAACCCTTCTACATTTGTGGGTTTTCCAAAAGTTTTATTGGAGGCAACTGCTCAATCCTTAGTCCTCTGCAGAATCTGCAAAGCCTTCTTGTGTCAAAGATGGATTTGATTCAAGAGAAGACTCTGCAAACTCCTCCTTGTACATTTCTTCAATCATTGGCTTCCAAAGGCGAACTCGGGCATTTATGAACCAATTAGAGACCTGAAATAAACAATCAAGAAAACCCAAATGAACATTGTAATGAAATTATGTTCTTGTTTTTGCTTGATTGAAGAAGAATTTACTTGATTCTTTGTGAGGCCGGTTTGTGATGCCAACATTAGCTTCTCAGAATCATTTGGGTAACTGCATGCCAGAGAAGCTTTGTTGATCAGTATGCCAGAAATAGTAAAGAAATGAAGTCAGTAGCAGGGGATCTAGAGAGAATATAGATGTTCTTACGGATGCAAAAAGTGTTCAAAGAGCCAAGACCGGAGAATAGAAACTGAAGTCTCTGGCAGTCCTCTGATTGGCCTCCAAGCTTGCCTTGAGCTATGGAACATCCCAAGTTGTGATAGCCGGTTTTGTCTGGTTTCACTATCAAACAGGCTAAGTTGAGAGATCCCTGTACTAATTCTTGGCATGTCTTGTGAGATTTTCTGTTTTATAGCACAAATCTGGGATAAAATTGTATCCCTTAAGCTGCAAAAGTGTCTGGACATGGCTTGAAGTGCCAGAGCAGTGTAAGACTTGCCGGTTCCTAGTCCTGCAATTGACTCGAATGAAGAGACTAATTCATCCATATGATTATAGTATTGCTCGTATCTTCTTTCCACCTGAAGATCAGAAAAGAATGTAAAACAGAAAAAGGTTCCCAAATCTTTATAGTATATAGAAGTGATCATCTGTTATCAAGTTTATCTACTGACCTCTTCTAACAAGGCAATTAGCTTTAAAACCTGAGTTTCTTGTTCATGTTTTTCTTTGCAACCTTCATTGTTTGCATACTCCAAGGTTAGTTCAGACCGAAGTTTTAAAGATCCACTTTTGCTGCTGCGGGATAATCTCTTGACAAATTTTTCATTACTCAAATCAATGGCCTTGCTACCAACCTTAACCATTTCATCAAGAAGTGACTGGGCAGGTTTCAGAAATTTGGAATTCCCAATGGCTGCCGCAGGAAATTCTGTTCCATAGGAGGTTGAACATGAACGACTAGGTGAAGTTGAAGATGAAGTAAAAGCATTTCCACGATAAGAGTAACTGTTGTTCATGCAGTCACTCCTGGGATTCCCTACTTCTCTTGCATTTTCTCCAATTATGTAGCCAGGATTGATCAAAGTTGAATTCATGGATCTTTCCCTTCCCTGGACAGTAGAAACCAGTGTGCAAGTTCCTAGTGACAGAGAAAGCCTCTGTGCGTGGTAATTATTCTCATTTGTTGCTCCAAGAAGATCCATTAACTGCCTATGGCCTATATCCGATTCATCAGTAGTCATCTGAGGAGCATGGAGAAGGTCTATGGCTCGGGGAATTCTTTCACTAAGGGACTGAAGTCCAGGAACTGAACCCAGAGAATGATAGGTACAAGAACCACTTAAATCAGTAGCATATGCATCAAAATGTTCACTACCAAATTGGTTTTGCGCAGCATTAATAGTATTTGAGACAACGAATTGATGCAAAATACTTGAACTGGGATTCGAGGTGGAGTCTTCCGAAACCATAATCACGGTGATGGGAGTGAAATTGTCAGGAAATAGCCCCTGAAGGTTTAAAACTCTATGATGTTTCAGAATGAATTAAACCAGGGTCTTGGCTTCCACGGCATTTACGACCAACGAAGAAAGAAAAAACAGAAATGAAGACTGCAAAATGGAATAGAACACTTCAGGGAGTATGAGATACAAAAGCCAAAACTGCAAAATGCCAAGTATAGCTGAGACCACAAACCCTTCAATTTTTGTTCAGAGAACAACCACATAAGAAAGGGACATATGCAAAAAGGGGTTCTTGAATGAGTATGGTTGAAAAAGGAGCCAGGAAGGTAGAGGAAGTACAGAATCTTGGAGAAGCAAAATCTGTTGAAAGTCCGTATATTGTGTGAACTTAACCTCAACTTCTGGTAAGCATAATTAAAGAACTTACAATGTCAGCAGAGCAAAATATGCTGAAAACAGATTATGAAATGTGACTTGTAAGAAGCAAACATATATACCGCAATGAGGACAATGGTTTCATTCAAGAAAGATAGAAAGCAAAGATTCCCTGCTTGTTCTCTCTCCGAATGTGTGCGTTGGTGGATATAAGCAGTTGAATCTATAAATCCTAGAAGCATTATAGGCCTCTGCAAACTCCAAAACAAAGCAAGACACATTAGCCCAAGTGAAAATTTCTGAAAAGGATGGGGGAAAATACATGGTCCCCCCCCCCCTATTCTTTCCTTCACTAGAACACATGCAGCAAAGGAATCAACCCGCTCAGCTTTAATGCTCACTGTTGCGTTTCTTTGGGACACTCAAAAAAGCACTTTGAGCACAACAAAATCTCCATCTCTCTCTCTCTCTTCCAAGTCACACAGATACGAGTCAAGACACCAAAAGGAGTTGGTTTGCTGAATGGCTTTCTGTAATCAGGGAAAAGAGAGGAAAAAGTAGTGTGTCTTTTGCACTCTCAGTTTTAAGATTGTCTGCTTGTGAATCTGTAAGTATACGGAATATCTAGCCTTTTCCTTTGTAGCTATAGAATCATGCATAAAGACGTTGAAAGCACAATGTAGTCACAATCTCTCAAGGGGAAATGTGCACACAAACTACAAACGGCTATGGGGACGGATTTTGTCACTTGAAGGGGAATTTTGAACTAAGTTTAAACTTTGGTTCCTTCTTGTTACACATGAACTTGCATTTCAAGATTTCCTTTTTCCCCTTTTCTTTGCCAAAACTTGATTTCAATTTCCTCTTTTGTACTAATTATTTTCTTTCCACCCCTTCTTTCTTGTTTTTTTCTGCTTTTAGTAGTAACAAAATGGGTTATTTCCTCAAGACTTTCATAGCCAGTGCTGTTATCTGTACCATCTTTTCTGTAAATTTGGACTGAATTGGCAACTGAACTGTTTTACCATCTGATCCTAACGAGTTGTTAATGCATCCCTCAAGGCCCACTCGATGATTAAAGTGTCTGAGCTATCTGAACAGTGAGGTAAACATCAAGATGAAGTTCTGCTTGCTGCTTCTCATATCTAAGCCCGTAAGTTATCAGCTAAATTATTTCCTAAAACCACAGCCATAACTGAAGAAGGAAAATCAAGAAGAAACGGGAACCTTTTTGACCAGTTAGAAGATTAAATTTTCATAAAATAGCAGCAGTGGTGAAAAAGATTACAAAAGTAGTTCATAGCAGATTAGTGAAAATTGTTGGTTGTAGGAATTAAGCTATCAAGAGACTGCAGGAGGAAAGATGGCAATTTTTACCTGACCTCTGCATTCTTTAGACCAATCAAGAAAAATGGCTTACAAGCGACAAGAAAACTTGGCAACTTGAAAATTATACAAAATTTATTGTCAAAAAGAATGTATACAAATTTATTATATGCTTGTTTCTTTCTATACAAATATAAGCTAGCTTTTACCACATCCTTTGCTATTGTGCAAACAGATTACCTATCAGAATATTTACATGTTTGGTAAACCACTTCTCTCAGGCAGGAAAGCCAGGAATCTCAAACTCCCCTTCTAAAACAGCTATGCACTGCAGGCACTTTCACCTTATGCTGTTTCTTGAAGAGATTAAGAGCCAGCCTCATAAAACTGCTAAAAAAATAGTTTTCAAACAACAAAATCAGATAACAAATGTGGGCTGGAAAACCTGTCTTGCTGGTTTATTCCATCTATACAGTAGTAATCAGCTTTATCAATGCCCAGAGAAGCAGCAGTTCTATCTGCACCTGATTGTGTTCCACCAGACAGTGGATCTGTCTCAGAATGCTGCAAACCTAATGCAAGTGATACTTGATTGCCTACAGTACCACCCAACACGGAGAAGTCATATGCCTTAACGGCAGCAGTCAGGTGTGGATCATCATTCCGATTAGCTCCATTAGCCATATTAATCATTTCACTACCCCAAGATTTATTCGATTCCGGGTTCATCTTGTCATCTTCATAAGAACCATCTTGAAAGCTCAATTTTGCAGTGTAAGCTTTAACTTGAAGATCAGAATTAATATCAGCAATTAACCCAGTTTTCCTCGTTTGGCTACCATCACCAGTTGCAGATGTTGAACTCTCATGAAATTCTTCCCCTGCATCCTCACACTCTGACTTCAACCTTGCTACTGCTTGTCCAAGTTCGGAAGATTTGGAATCTCCTTCCAAATCACCAAACTCCTCTTTATACATTTCTTCAATCATGGGTTTCCAGAGACGTACTCGTGCATTTATAAACCAGTTTGCAACCTGATCCAATGAGAATAAGAATATGATTATTGTGCTAGTTGATCATGAGAGACACAGGAAGACATAGATTAACTAGCTAAGTGAGACCCTAACTATTACTCTCTAAATGAAAACAGATTAAGAAAACATGTCCTGAAACAGAAAGAATGGTAAGCTTGGCTCAAGAGGAGGAAGTGACAGTATATCAGATCATGATTTGTTTTGCCACCAAAACTCAAGCTCTAAAATAACATGCTTCACAATTTTATCCAAATGAAGGGAAGGATTTAACATTTATAGTCATCTTAATTCATAAGCATGCTTGCAACTTCCCTAGTCATTCCGATGCACAACAAGGAAAAAGCAAGTCATAATTTCAGAACATAAACATATATACCTGACTTCTGGACAAACCGGTCTGCCTCGCTAGCATAATTTTCTCAGAATCCTTTGGATAACTGGAAAGAAAAATGATAATTATAACAAATTTGAGATATGGATGATGTACAAAAACAGGCTAAAAAAAAAACAGGGAGGGAGGGCAAGTGGAAAACATACGGATGAAGGAAATGTTCAAATAGCCAAGCACGGAGGACTGAAACAGCATTTTCGGGCAAGCCTCTTTGTGGCCTCCAAGGTTGTCGCAACACACCAAACTGTTGAAGGTTTCTTTGTTGCCTCACTTGCTGGTCTACAAAACGAAGACGAGAAAGTCCAACTCCTTGCCCACTTGAAATGGTTCCTTGCTCCCCTAAACTTTGCTGCACTGCTTGAATCTGCTTCTTGATGGTATCACGCAAACATCTGAATTGGCGGGAAATTGTCCTAAGAGCAAGTCCAGTATAACATCTAGCAGCTCCACAGCCAGCCACAATTTCAAAAGAGGATGCCACAACTTGCATCTGCTGGTAATAATGCTTGTATCTCCTATCCACCTAGAGCAAGCATTATAAAACAAAAAATCTTTAGCAACTTCTTCCTGAATCACCACTAGTTTAGAATTCTTAGGAAGAGGAACTCAAAACTTATAAAGGATCTTCGAAGATGTAGACAACCAACGAGATGCTTCTTTAAATTCTAAAACAAAGCAAGTTTATAAAAAGAGAAACAGTTCACAACATTCCTAGAGCTTTTGTATATATTTCATCTAAACTTTTCATGGACAAGATTGATATCCTGCTCAGGAAAAAAAAGGAGACATGCTAGAATCCAGGTATCTTTGCTTCACAATGCAAATCAAGTGGCCAAGCACAGCCTCGCCAGATTATATTTGAGTAGAAATCAGAATCTGACTGCAGAATTACGCTCCCCTTCTGTTTTGACAATTTGGACTAGAAACTCCACTATTCCAGATTTTCATTGTTATTAATTACACAAGCAAGCCAATTAAGTCTTGAAACCAGGGTTTAATCATAACTATCCCTGAACTGAACACCCAGGAATCATCCAACCTTCTGGATACTTATTAAGCAAAGGGTCTTATCTACTGCTTAAATTGTCTTAACAGTACCGCATAGCAATAAACAAAGGCAAACATTTAGCAAATTCATGACATGTTACGTACAATTATATGTAAAGAACTATTACCACCATCAATATTGTGTTTTATATGAGTAAATCTTTGAGGTCTGACTAATCATGTTCTACAGCCTTCATCCATGCTACTCATTCCAGTAAATAGGTAAAGAAAGAACATGTAATCATGTTTTACAACAAACCCAATGTGACAAAGATAGGAATCAGGTACCGAATAGATTTAATAGCTTCAGAAGAAATTCTGC
This sequence comes from Echites panduratus, assembly GCA_035221335.1. Taxonomy (NCBI): domain Eukaryota; kingdom Viridiplantae; phylum Streptophyta; class Magnoliopsida; order Gentianales; family Apocynaceae; genus Echites; species Echites panduratus. The sequence goes on from JAWZTD010000004.1 coordinate 9,259,835, forward strand.
CTTACCTCATCCAACATGGAGAAAAGTTTTGTCATCTTGCTCTGGAGTTCATTTCTCTCAGTGGGAGAAAGATCATCAGGGGAAACAGCCACTGATTTCTGAGGATCAGAAGACATTCCAGATGGACAGTTAGATTTCAATTTGGTTTCTTCAGAACCATCAAGACAAAATGACTGCAAGTCGCGGTGCTTCTCTCGCTGCTTCAGGTTTTTATGAACATTTACTATTTCATCAAGCAACTCTTGAACTGCCTTGAGATATTTTGAATTGAAGCCCATTCCCTCAACAACTATCCCATGATGCAATCTTGAATCAGAGTTAATGGCCTTTGCGCTTATGGATGGCAGAGGATCATATAAAGATCCATTTTTTATGCTACTGTTAGATCGTCCAACTAAATCAAATGAGAAATATTCGGCCTTTTTAAGTTCACTACCTTGGGAACCATGCTCATCTAAATGATCAACTTGGGCACTCAACAGAGAAGAAATGCCTGAGTTTGTATAGGGATTCTGATACGAGGTCATCTGAACAGAGGATGGCACTTGATTGCCCAAGCTGAGAGATAACCCTTGGTGCTGAAGATTCAGATCAGCATTTTGAACATGTAGCAGATTTTTGGCAAAAGATTCGGAATCCATCATCACCGAGTTACTACTTTCTGGATAACTGGCTGCGATATCAAGCTGTCTATCCATGGGTTGCATAATCACAGGGTTTCCTGGTGGAGCCATGAAAAGCATTTCTTCTCTGTTTTCCACTGATTGGGCTTCAACATAATTATGTGCTGCCAATGAGCTTGCAGGAAACAGCTCGGGATGGGATGCAGAAGCAGAAGTTGGGTTCATATACATCGTGTCATGAGGAAGATCCGATGATTGATAGGGAACGAGCTTTGAATTCTGCAAATACTGAGTCTGCATAGCATCTCCTTGACTGGTTAGATTGGAAAAGTAAGTAGCCATCTAGTTCTTGAACTGCAAGAGAAACTGCTGCAGCTAATTGAAGAGCTCCAGTTAAAACACAAACCATCACCAGTGGTTTAATTTTGTAGGACAGTTCCAATGATTGGAAGCTGTCAAGGGAAAACAGTAGTAGTAAGCTAACAAAACATTCAAAAGAATTAACAATCTGGGGGAAAATAATGCTCCCTAAAACAAAGACGAGGAAAAGAAATCATCCCCACTGTTTGAACGCAAGAGCAAAGAACGACTAAAACATCATTGACTCTCTCATAAACAAAATAATTGCATCAAATTAACCACATAGATCAGGAAGGCACAGAAATATATGAAGTGTTGATGATCATTTCATGAGAAAAAAAAGAAGAACAGCAAAAGGAAAAGGTAGAGAAGTAATTGTTAGTCCTCCTAAAGAGAAAGTACAAAGAGAACATCCCGAAAGTAGCTCAGAGGGGCCAAATTCTTTGGAGGAAAGAACAAATAAAAGGAAAAGAAGCTTGCACATGGTTCGGAATTATCCCATATAAAGTACCAGAGAACAAGAAACCCTTTAAGTTTAGATGATAATCATGTTGAATAGTTAATTATCATCATCCAGACGTAATCCGAAACCCATATCACAAACACCACCAAGTTAATCAATACTTTTAGACAACAAGAAACAATAAGAAAAGAAGAATAAAGGTGAAAAGAAGACCAGGATTACCTGTAAAACAATGACTCCAAAGTTCTTCTGCCCTCAATTGGGGGAGCAGAGAGAAGGAAAGAGAGTAATTGAAATCGGAACCCAATTGGAGACAAAACTGATCCAAAGATCCCAAACTCACCAACCTCTCCTTATCATTGAACAATGACACCAACCATAAAAAAATTCAAAAGGCCAATCATAATTAAACAGAAAGCAAGACTGATGAGCTCCAACCTTCCATTCTAGAATAAAAGAATACTAATATATTTCCCTATGAATCATTCCATCTTTCTCACGTGGGAACAAAAAGAACAAGCCCAACAAGACTTCCCCAGAAGTTTCAATTTTTTAATTTTTTTTTGTTTAAAGACTCAAGACATTGACATTGGCAGTGGTTGTTTCGGAGCAATTTTCAATTTTTTTAAAGTGTTAGTTTGATAGTTAGGGTTCTTGAATCCTTAACCACCAGTTGGTGGACCTAAACTGTTAGCCTCTTTCAAGTTTAAACCCCCACACAAACACCATTAGTTGAACTTGAAGGCAATCTGGAGTTGTTGCAACTGTAGAATTTCTACAGAAGAATTGGATTTAACTTAAAAAGATTGTAAGTTGAGATTTTGTGTGGACTGTAGAGAACCACTTAGCTGGAAACGGAGAGAGAGAGAGAAAGAGAGAGAGCGGGGTCGGTGTAGTGACAGACTCACACGTTTGGAGAGACACGTGTTTCCCGGTAATTCGATTTTTTTAAGTTAATTTTGTTTTTACCTGACGAATCTTACACGCATTGGCGGCTGCCATTGGCATCCTAAGCGGATAAATCGGAACATAGTATACAAAGAACAAAAATTCTTCCTTGGCATAAATCAATTCATTTAATTTCTTAATAAAAAAAAATTCTTCCTTCTGTTGGACAGAGACGCTAACCAAAAGATGCGGACAAGGCGTCTCTTTCCTTACACGTATACACTCCAATCCAGCGTCCAGCTATACGACATTTTACCGGCCAACCTTCTTAAACAATGCCCAAAAATCCCTAGTTATCGTGTCCATGGTGGTATACAATTTTGTTTCTATCTGATTCTTATATTCCATTCGCACAAGAGATACGTACACGATGGAAAGAAACGAACATATAATATACAGATATATATATATGGTGAAAAAAATGTGACTTTCCCCATGATTAAGCTTTCTTGGGAGTTGGAACACAGAACCCACATACAAAAACCAGAGAGAAATCTTGAACCGAAAAGGGGTTCAGGGAAAACGTTAAATTAAAGGGATGTATAAAGATTCATTTGTATTTGTTGTAGGATATGCCCATTTAACAATAGGAAGGCACGAACAGAAACATGCTACTGGCTAGAAGAATTAGACAATGATATGACGCAAGAAAAACAAGTTAAAAGAATTACTGCCACCGGTTCTTGCACCGGAATTTGGTGGTTGGTTGGTTTGATAAAGTTTACATTCTTTCAGCACATGAAGCAATATGTAATTGAAAATTGAAATAATGCCACCTTTTTTTATTCCATTGCATTAGCATCTTGGCCGCTATATTGTGCAAAGTCTCAATCAACTCTTTCTTTTTTCCGCACGTGGAACATCTACCCCCAGTTTTTGGGTCCATATTCACACTCAGATTGCCTGAAGGAAGGTGGGAGGACATTACCATTGCCATGGAAATATCTTTTTCACCAATCCGAATGCCGCACCAAATGGATTCAGGGGGTACAAAGAGCCTTAGATGGGCAATCACAATTTCCAACCTCTTCTGGTTGCCTACGTCTGAAAGCAAGGCAAGTCAACATCGTGGACACCACCATACTTTGGCTGTCATTCGAACACAATTTAAGAATAGCAGATAATCCATATATGCTTACCTTCTCCAAGCATTATACTAATTTAACTTGGGCTCTAATGCAAGTTGGTTGCCAAATTTTCTCAGAGCAAGAGAATATATTGTTTTTCTTCTGACTGATGTACCTGCAGACACTAATTTGACTGCCTGCAATCAAGCCGAAATCTTTATGGTTAATGAATATTCTGCTTCAGCACAGTGTCACCTCTTAAGCTATACACTTGAGTTAAATAGTGGATCTTTTATATAAGAGTGATGCAGTAAAAAATGATATCACAGCTAATCAGCACAATCATTTTGATGTAAATGTAGATAACTTGAGATGTTTTCTTGCAAATGAACAGACCAAAAGGTTCCATGATAATCAGATAGTTGCATGTGTAAGATTATCACATTGCCAGGAATGAAAATTTAGTAATTCAGAGCTTCTGGGTCTGTGCAGCTAGGAGATAACAATTCAGAAAAGTAGACTCATACTATATAGATAGATTTATACTCAGAAATGTTAAATGAACAAAATGTCACCTCAGAAAGAGTACATCCTTTGGAGATCAGCTTACTCAGTTCATCTTCTAGCTGGGACTCTGATGGAGTTTCATCCACACAAACTGCCTTTCCTTCAATTAAGAATGTAATTTCTCCCTTGGGTTGTTTTGCTGAGAATGCCTCTGTGGCCTCCTCAATATTACCACGCCAAAACTAAAAAACATGAAAATTATGCCACAATGAGTCTGAGAGAAAGAGAAAGGAAAGAATCACAAGGCAAGATATGTTTTTTCACTTCAACACCCCCCCCCCACCACCAACCCAAACAAAACCACATTTTTTTTCTTTTTTGATGGATTAACCTTATAATTGAGTAACATAAAAGGCAATTTTGATGCCCGTTAATCAAAACACAACATCCAGGCTGTTCATTGAGAAGAACTTGTTTGCTTCAGATATTTCTGCTAATTTACAGGATTTAACAGTTGGTGCAATCAGAATATTACTAATTTAAGCAATAAGTTAGCATAAGTCGCAGAAACTAAATTCAGGAGATCTTACCTCTTCATGCACTTTGGTCATCTCTCGAGCCATAACACATTGTCTGCACAAACCACAAATAAATTCTTAAAAATCAATTTCCAGCAGTTCACAAGAGCAAATAAACCTACAAAAAGATCAAAGAGAAATAGATTCATTTTGTTTATTGAGGGGAGGGGGGAAGAAGCACAAGAGGTGAAAGAAGACTTAACCATGCAATGATTTGGATACAGACTGAACTTGAAGAATCTAGTACAATTTTTCTTCTGATGCAAATCATGTATTCTAAAACTTAAAATTTCTCTGAAGTGAAGTTCAAAACCTGCAAGAGAAACCTTGAAGAACACTCCATTTCATAATAACTATCACATTTTTAGCATTTTTGTGGTTTCAAAATCAATGCCGCTTAAATTTAAGGATGCATTTATTTATTCCCCATCCCTCTCCTTTCCCCTTCTCCTTAATACACTAACTAACACAATAATCTGTTAAGTTAACAATTTCTAAATTTACCCAATAATATTGTTGTCTAAATGCAAGCACAAATATTAATGACATGCTCATTTTCAGCAAAGGTTGTCTTAGTCTTGTCCTTAACACTTCATAGAATCAAGGATTTCCTTAATATGTATGATTATGAAAGAGGGAGTACCTCTTAGTTAACAGTAGAAAAAAGCAAACATTCTTGAAATTCTGAATATTTATTAACACAATAACAGGGAGAGAAAAAAAAACTATGCAATATAGTCATTTTTCATGCAACTGATAAACAGATTTCAATAAATTTGTAACTTAATCAAAGATGTAGTGAATGGGAGACATGGGACACAAATTTGCTCAGATATCTCCATACTTTGGTAATAGAACGTCTCTTAGCAAGACATTGAGCCATATTATACCAAGATAATTACACATATTCACTAAGATTTACCTAGAGGCACCAAAGTGAGTAGAGATTTCCTCGAGAAACTGAGAAAGTTTGTGAGGGGGAACAAAAAATATCTGTGTAGCTGACTCATTTGCAGAAATCATCAGCCTCTCCTTTCTGGAACCAGAGTGTTTAGGAAGAAAGCCAACTGCGTGTATACATAATTCTAGTTATCATTGACGTTACGTTGTTTGACTATGTTGTTTTCTGAAATTGCTTCAATGGCAATCTTACCAAATGTGAACTCATCAGTAGGCAAGCCTGAGGCTGAAAGAGCAGTTACCAAAGCAGAAGGCCCAGGAATAGGAATAACAGCTATACCCTTATTTACACATAATTTGGCCTGTGTCAAATCACCAGATACCACTGAGCAGGAAAGCAACAAAAAGTGAACGACATTCACCCAATAAACAAGGATTACTTTCTGGCAGAAGCAATGCAAAACATTTGAATCCTTAAAGCTTAAATGGTGCATGAAGGTGCAAATGAGAAGAACATTGTCTAACTTTCTAGTTCACACAGCAATCCATCTCTCAAAATGACAAGGTAGCAATCTCATTGCAAATATACTCACCAACTCTGTACCAGGATCACTGATGCCAGGTGTACCAGCATCACTTACTAAGGCCACAATTTCACCATCATGCAGTCGTTTTAGTACACCTTGCTCCCTTTGGGTCTCATTAAACTTGTGATAACTAAGCTGAAAAACTAAAGTTCATGTCAGATATTTTCATATTGATTTCGCATACGTTTATTGAAGGATGGAAATCCTAAACACTTACAAGGGGAGTTTTAATATCGTAATGCTGTAGCAACTTCCCAGAATGCCTTGTATCTTCTGAAAGTATCACATCAGCTGACCTCAACACACGCAGTGCTCTGCATTTTAAGAGTGGGAAGTAAACTCAAAAAAATCTAATTTTAAAAATGCAACTCAAACTTTCAAGCACAACAAAGAACATGTTCTATTGATGGTTACCGTAATGTAATATCTTCGAGATTCCCAATGGGTGTTCCCACCAAATATAACCCTGGTAGCAAAGGACCCTGCAAGATTAATTCGGAAAAAGGGTTTTATATACATTCTGCAATCACTCATTATCTGAACCATTTTTATTCACTAATCACCCTCCAAAAGCGAAACACTACTTCTCTGTTAACAGAATCAGTAATAAAGATAGCATTTTTATCACGAATTCTTTTTAAAATTTAAACTTTGAATGATCATCTTTTCACAAATCAATTATACATTTGCAAGAAAAGAAATACTACATAAAAAAGAACATAAATAAATCAGATAATCAAGCAAGTAGGAGAAGAAATTACATGAATAAAAAGTTAGAAGCTTTACTTGTTTAGAGTACTCTGGTATTGAGGAACTATTGGAACTACGGGAACTGTCGGAAGAAAAGGAAAGTGCAAGACTCAGCCGCGCAGCGTAAAGGTTCCAACAAGGTACGACAACCGAACGGAGGAGGCCTGAGTTGACTAGAGAGATGGAAGAAAATCTGCGGCAGCATCGCCATGATATAGCTGGAGAAATAGAGTACGATGCCGCCACCCACGGAGCAGAGTTTCCGCACAACATCGGGCTCTCCTTCGCTCTATAACCGCAAGCTTTTGCTGTAGTTCCTCCGAGTCAGAATTTACACTTGAAAGTTGAAATCGGATGCTTCAACGCATTTGCTCCAGAACTTAGTATTACATTGCAATACCTGAATGCGCAGCCGCCACATCCGACACGTCGGAGACTACCGAATTAGTATACGTAAAACTAAAATAAGAAAGTCAATTATTAAAGGTTTAAAAATATTCTCAATCTAATGTATAGTAATTTCAAGTTCAAGATAAATTGAATGTAGTGAAACATTAGTCATCTTGCTTCAAGAAGTCTCATGAAATTAAGACTTAGAAGAGCTTCGCAAAGATCAATGAAAGGCCACGAGAAACAGTTCTCTTTAGCTTGCAGTCTCTGTAAAAAACAAATGCAAAGTGACTGGCAGAAAATCAGCTTTGAGATTCTCTAACTAAAGGAAGATTACATTTGAAAACTTTCCTCACCAACCCGGGGGGGTGATACTTGGAGGAGGGAGTCCCCTTAGCAACTGAACTTCAGGTGGGAATTCCTGACCAATAATGAAACATTGAAAGAACACAACCACATTTTTGCAGTAATTTAGGTTTCTTGATGAGGACACAGACATTCAGTTCCGATTGCATCGGAATCAAATAGGCAAGAGAGAGAGTGAAGTTTTACATCACAAGAAAGCATAATTAAGGGGAGTGCAAATATAAACTACATGGATTGTATTTTTGGCTTCAGGTCCACACATATATGACTGACTATACATCAAAGAGTTGCCACCTTACAGCAGCATTCACGGATTGTGTTACTGCCCCAAAACCAGATAGGGCAATTAAATGTAGGTTCATCTCCCACCCATCCCTTTTTCTTCTTAAATATCCCCCTCCCCACTCATTCCTAGTTCTTGGAAAAGGCAAGAAACATATGCTAGTGGAGTGGTGCTACATGACTTTGCAGCAGCAACCAGTATGACCCTGAGTTATTACACTTTATCATCATGGAACCACCATCTCGTCTCCTTTGGTGATCTGCCATTCCTACAATTCTTCACATAGCGATCATTATCAGCTGGGCGTTCCTGCAAAAGGAAAGCCAGGTATAAGTCTTCATAACGAATGGGTGCTACTAGCCCATAAGCATCACGTCCATACAGACACCAGCGTACAAGTAAATGAAACAAACCTTAGCAGTCGAGCTTGATAACATGGAAAGTATACTGATGCAGATTGAACTGACAGTCATTGCTGGGGACCATGAATCATATAGAATATCTGAAAGATAAACAGAATATCAGAGCAATCCCAAAGCAATAGGAATACTGAGTGAAAAGATGCAAGATGAAGAAACAGCTAGACAATTCCTGGTTTTAACAAAGCTCTTCTTCTTTCTATAGACAGACAAACTCAACAAAGAGATACCAAAAGCAAGGATTAGATCAGATCGATAAGACGAAAACTATGAACAAATGCTAGAAAAAGGAACAAAGTTATCACAAAGAATCATGAAGAGATTTCCTCTTATTAGATCTACATTCACTTATCAGTAGCAGATAACCTATTTTTATGTTAATTCATTTGCTTAACCACATTCACATTTCATTTTCCACAAGAACAAGCTGTAAACATCTGACCATGTAGATAAGAACACCTGCTGTCTACCGGTACCCAACATCAAGCACAGTTGAAATTTCTACAATTTCAGCTTCCAGTTCGGATTAGATTAAATTAACGAAAGCAACTATTTCAACTCAAATGCCAAAATTTGAATGCCTCCAAATCGTTGCACTTATATGTTTCAAAGTCACAACTTTCCTTGCCAAAGTATCCATGACATCATCAAAATTTTAGGGTTCAAGGGAACAAATCATTTTCTCATCATATTCACAAAGAATCACATGTATAAATCATTGTCCCATATTATAAGTCATTGTCGATAGAAGGAAGGGGGAGAAAACTCAACCTCTTGAAATCCAAAAAAAGTTCAGAAAACCATAGGAATCCAAGAAACTTTTAGGAAACCCTAGGCGGCTGAGGAGGAAGGAAAACTCGACCTCTCTAGATTGTAGTGTTGCAAGGGAGAAAACACTCAACCTCAAAAGGCAACAAAAACAAACCCTCAGTTTTTTTTTTTTTTTTAAAAGGTTTATCCAGTATACATCTAACTGGATTCGACGCCCTGACCTCCTCAGAGAGATAAAATTCACCTCCTAAGGCAACCTGATACCATGTAGAATTTTAGGGTTTGGAAGGATAAATCTGTCTATCATATTATTCACAAAGAATTACATGTGTATATATATATAGAATACCAAAATAGCAGCGATACCAAATAGGTAACTAGTAATCAATTTAAGATCTAACAATCAATTATAATATTATCTAAAATTAAGTAGTTAACATAATACTCAACAAGAGGTAACAAACAAGTCAAACTAGTTCTCAGAAGGTTTCAACCTATGCCTTATAATAAAGACAGAACTGAAATATTCCTAAAGAAGTGAGATTTCTATACACCATGGAGAAGCTGGACTTGCAAGAGACTATCATACAATTTCACTGGAAACATAATAGTCAACAAGAGGTAACCAACATGCCAAACTAGTTCCCAGAAGGTATCAACCTATGCCAAATAATAATGGCAGCACAGAAATATTCCCAAAGAAGTGAGATTTCTATGCACCATTAAGAAGCTGGACTTGCAAGAGACTGTCATACAATTTCAGTGGAAATCACTGTAGTTTATTCTATAACATAACTGCATTCCTTGTGCCCTGCAAGAGACTGTCATACAATTTCAGTGGAAATCACTGTAGTTTATACTATAACAGAACTACATTCCTTGTGCCCTGCTTTCGAATTCCAACTCCAATAAATCCACAATCAATTTCGAGACCCGGTATCTAGTGATGCTATTTAAAAGGTTGAAGGAGCAATTTTGGGACCACAAGACACTAATAGTGGATTGTTACAATTAGAACAGACATCTTTTATAGAGTTAATATAATCCCTTTTTTTTCTAGGTCAGCAAAGTTTTAGCTTTCTTACTTAATGATGGAAGAGGAGAAATTTCTTTTCAGGCAGGATAGTAGAAGCGCTTTTTTCCAAAATAGTCCCTCATGTTCGGGCCAAAACATTGTTGGGTCCTTGATGGGTTTTTTTTTTCAGCCATTACGGTCCCTTAGCAATCTATGTGTAGCCATAACAGCCCATGCCACCCCATTCCAACCAATTTCACGATGGCCCCAATCAAGTGTTAAACCTCTGAGAAATTCTTAGGGGTAAAATCGTCCTTACATTTTAATCTTTAAAATTAAAAAAAAAAAAGTAAAATACCTTACTGAAATACTTGCTATACCCATTTTCATCTTCATCTTCAAGGAAACTGCTGAAGTCCATTTGAAGCCTCCACCTCCGGATGAAGCCTAAAATTGCTTCTACAAGACTTGAGGAGTCAAAGAAGGTGTGGGCAGAAGCATTGCCACAAGAATCCGCAGATGTTACTGCACCCACATATGTCGGGGATGGTATTTGCTTCCTATATTGCAGCTCTCGAGGCTACACTTCAAAGTACAGCTTAAAGTATGATCCTAAGTTTGTCATCTTCCTCTGCCCCTTGAAGTAAAATGTCTTCTGGTGACCTGGAGTTGCCTATCCATATTCATTTAGCTTTCTCAATTCTTAAAATCAGCTCTTGAATCTGATCCCCCCTTTTTTTTTCATCAGTGGCTCAAAAGCAGAAAATGACGATGAATGAGGATTTTAGGTCATGAAAATGGCTCAGTTGTTGATGACTGCAGTGACTTGTTCATCAAGATCACAGTCTCCATTGGAAGGCTGAGGCAATTGATGTGCAAAAATGAGTTCGTAATTGGAAGTTTCTGAAACCATCGAAGAGGATATTGGCTACGGAGAACTCTATGGGTTCTTTCATTCTCTATAGTTGAAGAGGAAGATGGGTATGGTAAGGGTGTGTTTGGATTGGTTATTTGAGCTTACCATTTTCTATTTAGAAGGGTTGGAGGAAAAAAAATCAATTCAAAAGGGTTGGAGGGAAAAACATTAATTCAAATAATGTGAGTGAGTTTTTTGTTTTGTGTAGAAAATGGGTTCTAGTCCAAACATACATCTAATATAATGGATGGATCCATCTCAAATGAGATTGGTATCCAAACACAAAATAAGTATTTCAGTAAGGTATTTTACTTTTCCTTTATTTTTAAAGATTAAAGTGTAAGGACAATTTTAAGCCTAAGAATTTCTTAAGAGGTTTAGCAGTTGACGGGCACTGTCGTGAAAATGATCGGAATAGGGTGACGTGGACTGTGATGGCTACACATAAATTGATAAGGGACCGTAATGGCTGAACAAAACATGAAAGATCCAATAATGTTTTGGCCCAAACATGTGGAACCACTTTGGCAAAAAGCCCTAAGTAGAAGCATCATTTCTCTCACACATGTTTAATTCTTAACTATCTCCATGTGCACATGTAAGAAAAGTGCAGAAGTTATATCAGGAACTAAAGTCAGGACAGTTCTCTCAGATAAAGAGAAAATATTGTTGTGTGGCAGAATAAGATTGATAATTATTTCAAATCATTAGATAACAAATAAGGCTGCAGCAATTTCATTAATTCATCCCAACAACCCAAGGATCCCAAAGAGACATATCTTTCAATTCTTTATTATCATTGATCACCAACATAAATATAATCAAAATTTAGTAACCTGTCTGGAATTCAAGCATGCATTACTTTGACCACCGCTAGCATGCCAACATATGCTCTCAGACTGGAAGTAGGACCAAAAAAGGTGTTCTCTAATTTGTCCAAATCACAAGCATATTAGCCTAACTGTCCGTTTCCAAGTTGTCCCACTCCCTAAATTGACCAGATAGCTATTTACGTTAATTATCTATGCAAATATAGCTGAGAAAAGGTAAATACTTGATCCTGATTCCAACTGTTCTACATATGAATGACCAACATTGACAATGTTTATTCTTCAAGTACACTCCAGTAACTTTTCAAAAACATAGAATAAAAAAGTCTACAATAAAAGAGAGAAATTTGTAACAAATCAAATAAAATCATGATCCCAATAAATGGAGGATCATGTATTACCATTCTCAGCATACTTGCAGAAATTACACTATGCAACCAAACCATTTTGACACCTTATAACACAAAGATTTCACTGGTCTCTTGTAAGATGAAGAGCAAAGAGAAGTGCCTACTGGTACATCCATCAAAAAATAAAAAGAATTATAAACAGATAAGTAACATACCTAAACAAATATGTCCGTTGCTGTAGATATGAGGGTGAAGGGGAGCAGGAGGTACAAAAATAACCTACGAAAAGAAAAGGAAAAATAACATTGTAATAACAATAATAATATGGACATGTCATGAACTCAAAATTTAAACCATTATTAGAACTAATAAAATCATAAAAAAATTTTTAAAAAAAAAAACATAGGCATCAGTTTTTGTTTGGAAGCCCGAAGCAATTTCATTTAATTGTTTTATAGCAATCAGTCACTTCATTTGATCCAAATCAAATGCAGAAAATAAGTTGCAACCAAAAAATTGAATGAACTCTCCAGTTGCCTCTCACAAAATTCTAAAATTAAATAGAAAAACAACAAAATTAGTAAGTTAAGATGAAAAATAGGGAATAAAGCAAAAAAAAAAAAGATTAATGCATTTTACCTGAGGAGCTTCCATAGGATAATGCTCAGGGAAATCAACCTGAAGCTGGTAAGTCTCGTTAGCATACAAGGTCCCGGGTGCACCGTTGACTTCAATTACCCACCTATACGCGGGTTTCGCCAAAATTAATGAAATAAAGTCCAATTTCCCCCAGTTAAACAGAAAAATTATAGTCTTGGTGAGAATTTCCCTAGAAAATAACAAGGAAAATGAGAAAAGGTAAAACCTTTGCAAATTATCGGTCACTTTATGCTTAAATCCAGCCGGCGGATTCACCTGCCACTCCAACAGTTCTTTCTGCAACCGATTGCATGCGATCTTGCTCAAAGCCTATTCCCATTACAGAAACCAATTAAAACACTCCCAAACGGACAGAAACAAGAATGAAATTTGGATGGAAAACAAAAAAAGAGAAAGAAAAAGAAAAACCAGAAAGGAATAAGAAACAAGAAGTAGTATTTAGATGTAAAAGCACAGAAGATACCTTGCGAGAAGAAGGAGACGGACTGGTCATGGCGTCTGGTCTGGAACAATTTCTGAAGGAAGAAAGGAAAAAGTCTATTGAGAGAGAGAGAGAGAGAGAGAGTGGGTTTGCGGAGAGTGTGTGATTTTTTGAGGGGTTTGATGATGAAATTTATTTTGGTTTTTCTTTTTTCTCTTTTTAAATTTAAATGATATTTTTGCTGAGTCAAAAAGAATTAACCAATTCAATCCAACGGCGGGGGATGTGCAGTGGAGGACGCATTGGAGCGGATACTACTGATTATCCTGTTATTATGTTTTTTATTTCTATTTTTGAGAGATTTGAAATTAAATATTTTATTTCTAAATCAGTTAAAAATTTTCTATTTATTGTTAATGATTATATAAATTAAATTGTTTTCTTAAATTAAACTTGTTTGGCTCACAAATGACTAAAGCTGAGGAGGAGAGTGAAGGGGAGTACCCATACTTTTTTTTTTTTTTTCACAAGATACAATAGAGTAAATGAAATTTAAACTTAAAATTTATGATCAACTTGCTTGTCAGTCTACTCACTAAGTGTCCTCTAAGGAACACATGCTCTCATTATGTACATCCAACTAAATAATATAAATATATATTGCTCATATTTTATGTTAAATATTTATATGAAACTGACATATAAAATTTTGATAAATTTATAACTACTAGCGATATAGTCAATGTAGTGTGTATACGAGTTTGACAAGAACATTACTTGTAAATAATATTAAAAAAAAAGTATATTTTATCCCCAAAGAAAAACTCCATCTTCAGAGTATGTATCACTAAGAATTATATGATTGTGCACTTACCTTTAAAAACCTACACTGTAAAATCAAGATTACAAATCAAAAGACAAATTCAAAAAGAAAATCTTTGAATGACTGATGTCAATTCATTATTGGTAAAAAGAATCAAGTGCTTTATTCTTATTCTTCAACTTTAAAAAAAAAAAAAACCTTTTATTTATGTCCTTCCTTAGCCACTGTATTTCAAGAAAGAGAGGCATATATGCTTGCTTCTTTTATCAAAGAAAAAAGAAATATAAAAATTTGTTACTAGGGTGATGGTTAGAAAATGAAGGGCTTATGCTTCAGTATTCTTAAATTAACACTCAAGTAACGCACCCCGGGTGGATGTCTTAGATTGATAAGCCTTTGTTTTTTATATGAATCCACGTCCATATCTACACATAAATATTTTGATTCACATGTACTCAGGTGAAATAATAAATAAATAATAATTCTTTTCATTTTTATTATTTACTTAATTTAATATAGATCATAAAATTGATAATATAGTCACGCGTGTTTCAAACCTTAACTTCTTTGAACCTACCAGACTCATTATTTTAAGATCTGGGCTAATGGGCCTTTACTAGTTATAAATGGAATTCGCAAACCAGTTATTGTGAGGTCGTTGATTTTACAAGATGATGAACATTGTAGACATCTATTTCTAGTGATAAGCCCATGTTCCGGGTCACCCATGACCATGAAAAACAATGCAAAAGAACAGTGCAGCCCAGTCAGAAAACTATAGTCAAAACCACCATATACATATATATATATATATATATATAGGCCCAACTACCAGGATCCACATCCAGAGGAATTCATCAATTTTTTATTTTTTGTAATTTTTTTAAATCTCTGTTTTGAACAATAATTTTTCTTACATAATCTACAATTGTTATGATAATTTTGAGGGGAAGATAATTCTCTCATATAAAACACTTACTAAAAAGTAAGTAAGGTAAATTATATCAGATAAATAGTATTTAGGAGAAGAAAAAAAAATTACCAAAGTAATTTGTAAAAAGAATAATACAATGCTATAAAGAAATTACTAAAAATTTTTACTATCTTGATTCTTGATTGTGGCTTTTCTGTAGAGGAATAATGATTTCACTATATATAGTAACGATGCTCGATTGCTAATAATTATATTTTTTACAAGTGATATTTGAATCAAATTTATGTATACATATAGATTATATCATTAATACATTACACCTTAGGTGCATATATAATAACAATTAATTATTAATTATATGCATAATAATTAATTAGTCATAGCTACCAAGAAGCCGAATTTGGATTAGAAGGCGGTTTAAAAATACGTTGGCCGGTTGCCAAAATATGTCTGGGGTCGAATTCCATCTTTCTCCTGTAAAACAGTGGCCATTTATGGGCAAAATGGTCCTTCCATTCTTGCTGTGTCGTATAATGAGGAAGATACTGCTTCACGTTAATTCCTGCGTGCTCACAAAATCTTAGGATCCGTCGGTTCTGATCGCTTATGTATTCCAGTGTCTGTGTCTCATCACCATTATCCAATGCTGACCTCAGCAATGCCACCAAGTAAAACACCTCCTCCTCCTCCGGTGTCACCACCGAACTCCTCTCGTCCCATCTGCAAAATTAAAATAATCCCTTAAATTTAACTACTCCCTATTATTTTTATTTTTTATATAAAATAATAAGAATAGAAGAAATAAGTAACTCAATTCATATACAAATGGGATTGTAATTAACCTTGTTTATTATTGAAATGTCTTAATTTCAAGATATGATAAATTATTATTAATCCGTACAAATAAAATTATAGAAAGGTTTAGAAAATGGTCGATAGAAAGCATGGTATGAGGACATTTGTGTGTTCTCTCTTTCGATATTTAAGAATTTGATTTTTGGATGTGTTCTAGAACAGAAAAAAGGAAAGCGGGCAGGGTGAGCGTTTTCTTTCAAGCGTAAGAAACCAAACTCGTTTTTTAATTTCTTTTCACCTGTACTAAATAACGGCAAGCTTTGTTGGGATTATTATTATTGTAGTAATATATATATATATATATATTTATATAAGTGGGTCAATTCTGGAAGATCAGCTGACACGAGAATCTTCGACCTTGGCCCATCTCTACCGTCTAATTTTTTGTTTGCTTTCAGTTAGAATTTTACTAATAAAATAAACGAGATCGTCCTCGTCCTAGATCTTATCTGGCAGAATCAATTCACATATGCTATGTTTCGCGCTTGCATGATAGCCACGTGTCGACTTCTCCTTGACACTTATCATTGTTACACAACCACGGTGGCACCGCTGAGGAGGCCCGTTTTAGTTTAAATTATTATTATTAATTTTTTTATGTAAAGTTTAAATTAAATTTTAATGTGTATAAATATCAGAATGCAAAAATGTTATACTTACTTGTTTTTGTTCATGGGGTATATCAAGATCGGACCACTGGTTTTGTTGCCTAAAATGCCCTTGAAAACGCCCCGGTCGAAGTCAGCAATTCTGGACTTGGGCACAAATAGGTTGAGCCATGGGTGCGGCACATCCCACAAACCCTTGGAACGAAGTTTCAACTCGGCCGTGTGAACCCGGTCCAGGAAATCCACATAGGGCAGATCGGTTGTAAACACAGATGCCGGAATATAATTTAGTTTCTTCATTAGGTCATCAACCACCTTCGGAGAATATTACATAATATTATACAAAATAATAAATCAGTTGCCAGACAAGAATGATAATAAAAAAATGTATTTCCAAAAAGTAATTAAATTAATTAATTTAGGATAATCAAAGTACAAGAAGGCAGATACAAAACAGTACTCCCTTTTGTCAGGGATGACTTTACTTTATATAGTTAGTTCCATTTCATGCAGCTCCAATCAGTTTGAAAACCACCACAATAAATATATAATTATAGAGGAATTATTTGGTGGTTTGGACGGCTTAGATTCACTAATATTTTAATTAAAGATTTCTTCTTCTTAGAGCTTATAGGCAACAGAGAGACTGCAGTGATCTCGTATGCATGATAGATTTGCAGAAGATCTCGTATGTTTTCTTGTGCATGTTTTGTTTCGTCTTTTCATGGCTTCTGTTGTCATAAAATAATACAGAAAGACTCAGCTAATCTTGAACAAATCTAGCACTAGTATTTTATAGTAAAACCAGAAATACCAAAGCAGTTTGGATAGGTACCAAACTCAAACAAAGACAGCGATGCCAGTGGTGGAATGTTCCAACTTTCAACAAGAAAAAAGAACACAATTTGCTTAATCAAGCCAGCTCTAACCCATGGCATCCCCAGCCCAAAAATTACCAGTTGTTTCCCATTTATTCTGGTTTGAACATGAAACCTTTCACTACCAAGCTTTAATACTTTCTCTGTCTATATGTTGATAAGTCAGTCATTTGAATTCATTTTGTCATCAATTATAAGTCATTATTATTAAGAGACTATTAGATATTTTATTAATTTATCTCTTTCTTTTCTTTAATTATTATATATTATCTTATTTATAAGAAAGGAACTATATATGGAGTATCACATATACAAGAGGAATAATTAAGAAGAGTTCACTGTTTCTTCAATGGAAAATCTTGATTTTCTATGAAGATTCCCACTCCATGAAAACTAGAGCGCTGAAAGTAGAACTAGGATAATCGCTTTATAGATCTATCTTTTTTCATGCTTTTGCTTTCCATATATATATATATATATATATATATTCAGTTTTTCACATGCAGAGCACAAATCATGGTTTTGTAAAAAATACTTAATTAGTAAGTGAGCAATTAATATGTTTTAATTAATTAAATTTAAACATGAAAAGAAAAGAATTGCTGCTGCTATATTATTAATATACCTGATCAATGATATCAGAATCTGATTCCCTGTAATTTTTGGTGATCTCCAAGCAGTACAAGACTCCACCGGTAGTGCCGTTAATGGAAGAGATTTTCACAGGATTACTAGGAGAAAAGAATGAGGATCTCCAATTGTTAATCAGTCCTTCATCAACAATCACGAAACCTTCAACGTAATCAAACTTTTCTGTCTCGTCTTTTTCATGCAAGGAAATTAGGTACTCTTGGTCTTCTGTGAAAGCCGAGAAATTCGAATACAGTACCCGTATCCACCTCACCTGGGAATACCCCAAAAAAATGAAAAAAATATACTCTCAGTCACGGACGTCAGAGGTAGAAAAGGAAAAAAACAAAAAAGAAAAAAAGATACGTCAATAACATTGCCAGCTTTAGGACAGCCGTTTGAATGGAGTTAAAAAAATTATAGGAATAGACACCCCAATCCTTAATTAGTCTTCACTCTCGGGTCCCCTCATTAACTGACATACTAGGAAAAAATTTGGCCAAAGCTTATCTACCCCACCACGGAACCAATTAACCAAACCTCTGCAGGTACCATACCAGAATAGGAAGAGGAAAAAATGATAAGAATTATAAATTATTTATTATAACAAGGGGAGGAATAGACCTTATGGGGAGCTGGTTCAAGTTGGATTCGAGCCCGTGTGATTATGCCGAATTGTCCTAACCCTCCAAGAACAGCATGGAACAAGTCTGAGTTATCTTGTCGTGAACATGTAATTAACTCTCCCTTGCCTGTTTTACATATCATCAATCAATCAACAGTATTAGTGTGATAAACGGATCAATTAATTAAAGAGATTATATAGAAATTAAAAATAAAAATAAAAAAAATCAAGTGACAAAAAAGTGAACAACGATGACGACCAATTAAAAACATTGAATTAAGGGGTAGATAATGAATAAAAACAAAAACAACCCATGTGATAATATGCCAAAAACATTGTCAAGTACTACTACTAGTTAGTTTGATGACAATAAAGAAACAAACTCTTAACATAAGCAAAACCCTCCTGTTGTAATGGAAAGGGAAATTGGCAGACAAAAACCAGCCTAACATCCCATCTTGCTTATTTATTATATTTAATTAAACTCATCATTTTCTGTTTAATTTAATTAAAAGTGTATGAATAAGATTTATGAAATGGAAATATTTTACGAACCTGTAACGACATCAAGTTCATGAACATTGCTAATTTGAGGTCCATGATTGAAAGCTTGACCGCTAATACCGGCATTGGAGAGAGTACCACCAACGGAGAGGTACAAGTAATCTGTCCACGATTTTGGGGTGAGTCCGTACTCTAAGGTGGACTTCAACACATCTATCCAAAGTTCTCCACCCCATACATCGACGTACTTGAATTTCTCGTATACCCGCGGCGCAATCGGCCACCGCCTGACTCCGGCAGGACTTCTTTCAGCCGAACTGCTCATTTGAATCACGACTCCATTCTTCGTCGTGGCCTGACCGTTGATGGAATGCCCGTGTCCTCTGGCAGACACGGAAAAACCGTGCGCAGACTCGTACGCCGCTTTGACTAGCCGGGCCACGTCCTCGTCTGACGCAGGATGCAGAACCGCCCAGGGCTCGCTTCTCTGAAGACCCCCGAAATCTACCGAAGAGGTTTCCACGTCATGCGGATCGACACTCAGCCAGCCTTCTAGTCTCAGCCTTTGAAGTTCCGTCGGGTCCAACGTTAATCCAACCGTAACTATTAATCGACATATCGCAAACGTCAAAAGAAGCTTCGTCGCCATAATATAATCTCTACCTGAAACCTTACGATCTCCTCCGGTATTTATACTAGGCAAAGGATATAGATATTTATATAAAAGAAATGCACAGACAGAGGCTTTATTGTGGGGAGTCGTGGGTCTAACGTAAGCAGAAATACGCTTTAAAGAATTTCTACTACCCAAACATGCAGAAGCACAGATTCTGTCTCTTTTCTCTTTCTCTTTCTACTTGTAATTCACGTTATGGTATTAGGTTTCTTTGCATGTCGCAAGTTGTGAGAAGCAAAAAAAGTGGCAAGATTTGGATGTCTAGGATATGTGGCGCAGGTTGTGCATTTATAGGACAGAGGGGAGCCGGGGGGAGGGGGAGAAAGAGGGACGATCACGTGAGAGAGATGAGGTTAGACACGTGTCGGGTGAAAAGTGGGTCCAGGGGGTGAGGATGTGGACCCAGATATGGATACGGAGAATCTACGTGGGGACAGGAGTAAGGAAACCTTCACGTGGCTGCAGAGACTGGACGATGGATGAAATTTGCAATTGCAAGAAGCATCGCAGCAGTCAATAAAGATTCCGTCATCTCCTTTAGTATGATCTATTCCATGGATAGCCGCAGTTTTTTTTTTTTTTTCTGTTGATGATGATCGGTCTCCTTTGCTAACTTTTTCTTCCAGAGTTTAGTCTCTTTCTTTCGTCCCTTGGTCGAAAGTGGTGGGTGTAAATTAATCGTGTAAATATATATATATATGGTCAGAGTTGCAAATTTTTTTTATTATTAAAATCCAGAGAACATAAACATTTTTAGAAATATACATTGTCTTCCTGTACTTTTGTTCCTTATAATAAAAAGGTTGTCCGAGACGCAAGTGGGCGGCTCATTGCGTGACGCTATCATCGGTCCTAATCGGTTTAATTATATAGAGCTAGTAAGAATGAACTCGGTCAGCTTGCAATTAGCATATTGCAACAACAATATATAGAATTAATTATAATTTTCATAAATAAGTTCGCTTGAAATATATGGGTCTACGTCGAGCTAGTTGGCGTGCTAGTAGCTAGCTACCTCCCTATTAATTTGCACCCTAGCTTAGCTCTCTCCTTAATGCTCACCAGAAAGAAAGCTATATGAATGAACTCAATAATTATATGTATGCATTTATATATATGTCCACTTGAAAGGGATAAAGATTTGGAAAGGATTTCCAAACAAGGCAAAAGAGAACAAAGTACTAAAAATGGTTCTCTAACTGTGGATATATATATATATATATAATCAAAAACACTTTTGCCCTTTTTTCTTTTTGCATGAGATGAGATATGCTTCATAATTCTTTCTTTCTATGCTCTACTAGTTCTTCTTCGTGCTGATTCTCTTGAACCCGAAATTGGCTTTTGGTTTGGACTTTGGATAATACTACTACTACATGTTTTGTTTTCCTATATCCCAACAAAAAGAAATTTTAAAGAAATACCCAAAAGAACAATTTTCTTTCCAGGTAGGAATTGTTGAAATAATTGTATATTGATTGGTCATCATCATCATCATTGCATGCATGCATATATATATATATATGTATGTATGTGCATGTTCGTTTTCAATTATATAATCATTTGATGAGTCGTTCTTTTTTTTTTTTTTTATAATACACATTCTAAATTTATATTTGACTAATCTTAAACTCTAAATATTCACTCTTAGGTCACATGGAGGATGTAAATCGAGGGATATATAAGAGATGAATTTCACAACATGAGGTCTTTATACTCTTGTGTATAAGGAACCCAACATTATAGGACTTACATCACTTCAAACTGCTTCGCCCTCTCCACTTGACATTACAATACTTGAAGCTGCTCCTTCACAATTTCGAACTCTCACCCTACCGTTAAGAGCGAGACTTATTATTGTTACTTCGACCATCTCACGTACTTGGTTTACGTTTGATGAGTCGTTCTTGATTCTACAAAGTCTGGAAAATGATCATTTGTATAACTACATATAGCTACCGTTGCCGGCGAGGGCAGGCAGTGGGTATATCATCAGTTGTCGGGATCGAGAAAGACTTCCAGTCCTCGCCCACAAATCGATGGATCCATCAAGGATTTTTTTATCGTATTTGCAAGAAAATAAGGGCTCACATTTTTTTTTTCTTTTTCTCTCTTAGTTTACACCATGAAGCGTCGCTTAAATTAATGCTAATAATCAAGTGGGATTTCGGAGCTCTATGTGTGTATATAATTTGTAGGGCTCTCCAATTGAGGAAGGAATAGTAATACTATTACTCCAACGATTTGTGCTGTACCAAATCGATCGGTCAAAATGGATGATTGGAATGTGATTCATATGTCCCAATTAATTTTTTTATAACTAGTTACACCTTCCTTACAAACTACACCCCACCTTTTATCTAAATTTTCTAACCAATTCTTCCTATTTTAATTTATTTTAAAGTTATAACATGTATATAATTAGTCAGATTCGACCTCCGACCTTTGTTGAGAGATAATAATCGAGTATCTAACTGGACTATTAGCTAGTGGGTCTTCCTAGTTTAAATTAGTGGTGAAAATCTTCACTAACCTTAATTGTAAGATATTATTTTTTGGTTCATATTTATAAGTGATTTGAACTGATTTATTTTATCAATATTAAAGTAATTCTTTTTTTCAAAAGATGTCTTTTTAGAGAAGGATGTTAAAAAAAAAGAAGGGCGGCTTTTTAGCCAATTTGATCGAAATGTTTGGACAAATTATAGTATGATTTAACAAGTTTTTTAGCTAATATGGTCCCTTAACATATAATTATGAGTAACCATTTTTGTCATAACTATTATTTTATTTTAAAATGCTTGTCGAAACTAGTCATGTTACCTGAGAATAATTTTTTAGGGACAACATTGTCAATCACATCCTTATTGCTTTCTCTTTTTTTACAAATAATGTTCGGCCCAGACTCACATACGCACCTCGATTATAATGCTAGTAGCTGCAGCAAGATTGAATCGAACACATTACCTGCTTTGTGCAGGCTTCACTTGCTAACCATTCAGCTACGTACACCCTTGGGTGCCACATTCTTGTTGGTTAAAATCCAACCAACCCCAAGGGTTGTGAAATGAATTTAGGTTGTCCGGTTAATTTATTTAGGTTCTCTAATCCAATTGCATCTAAAATTCTTTTCTTGTTTTTCTTTCCTTCTTTTTTTTTTTTTTTAAAAATGGGATGGTCGGTTTTTTAACAACAATGATGAAATTGACAATTTTGTCAATTAAAAAATTATCCTGTATCAATAACATGATAAGTTCTAACGAGTGTTTGGTATGAAAATGATAGTTCGAACCAAAGTTACTATCCATAATATGCTGAGGGACAATAACAATTAAAACAAATTTATGAGATCATACTATAGTGTGAACCAAACATATAAGACCAAATGGGATAAAAGCCCAAAAAAAAGAGAAGGAAAAATGTATGAGAATAAGTAACATTGAAAAAGTGAATAAAATATCTATTAAATTACCAATAATAACTTAAAAATTGGGAGCAAAGATGAAGTCATGATTTATAATTAGTTAGACATATTACTTATTTAATTTCTTTTAATGTTAAGTAATGATATGCCGTTAGTACTCCGGTAACTTAATTAAAGATTTGTGGAGGTAAATCACTATCTTCTACAGTACATATAGAATTAATTAAGTAGAGATTAAACCAAAAGAAAATGGGGTCTTAGAATATTATTAATTAGAGGAGAACTAGATGGATGTACTGAAGGAAGAAACTTGACTCTCAAAAGGGTTGTTTGAGTTAACTTTTGTCTGCAGGCTTTCTCTTTTTCCTTAAAAGCTGTGGGCAAATATAAGAAAATCTTTTGTTGCTAATTGGCAAGCATACGTCCCAGAAAGTGTAACAACCAAATTTCTTTTTTGTATTTTATTCTTACTTCTTCAAAGTCGTCTGACCTTTCCAAGGATGTTTCACGCTCTCTGTATCGACATCAAACTAATTAAGAAAGAAATTAACGTTAAACATATTTAAGCAGTCATAGTTCGTTCATTTCATGGAAGAGTATCCTATGTTTCTTGATTAACACACACACACACACATATATATATATATATATGTATAATTATCATAATTTCACGACCTAATACGTACTTAATCTCCAATTTTATAATGGTTAGGGAAGACAATGATTAAGGCAAATTTTCCAACTGATGTTCGCATTTAAACCATAAGAGCCATGCAATGTCGATACGTAATCTGCTTAAAAGAAGCACAGGAGATCTTCTGATATGCACCTCTTTCTTTGATGGATAAACAGTAAACTCATCCTCAACTTGATAAGATTATGACAGATTTATTATATAGTTGGTTCTGGTGTTCTCAGAGCTTCTTTCTTTTTCTTTAATAATGCTTGTTTTATACCTAAATATATATAAAGAATGATAGAACTCATCACTTAATAAGATCTTTCATATTTTGACAGAGATTTCCTCTTATTTTGGAGACAAAACGCAACTTCTGAAAGCTGCACTTTTATTTTAATTGATACCATAAATATTTATATATATATATATGGCATGTAAGAGTAGGTTTCAAAATTGAATATCTCATCTTAAATTAGATAATTTTTTTTAAAAGAGTGAATTTATATATATATTTCAATATATTAAATTGTATTAAATTTTTAATTAATTTACTTTAATTTTTTATATATAAAAAAAATTTGTTATTCTTTTAGGTCATGTAATTTAATTCCGCTAAAGGTGGTTCAAATGACAGCAATGCAAATCTTGCTTTTGCATATCTTTCCTATCTTTATTCCCAAACGGAATACTTAATTCGTATCTCAGAGGGGGAGGACTCAGAGTCTCTCTTCTTGGATGGAGATTAGACTACAAAGTGGACACCAGATGTTGCTTTTAAGCTGGCCAATTCTGTTTAAATCATCCCTACTTAATCCTAATTGGTGACACTAAAGTTTAAATAAAAATTAATTATGAGCAATAATAGCTATAATCATGTGATCTTAATTTGAATAATTATAGTATTCTTTGTACAATATTTGTTTAAAAGGTCATGAGGCACTAATATGGTTTTCCACAATGATCATTTGGACAAAATCCTCCAACAGTTGTCAATGGTTGTCTTATAAACTAATCCAGGAGAACAACAAAGAACACAATTAGAGAATTACTTTTTCTATTTTTTTTAATAGCAAAAATTATACTTGAATCTACTTCAATTAATTTGTTTAGCATTCTTAATCTTTTACAAAAATTCAAATGCACATGTAAATCGACATTAAATCTTAAAACAGTTCAAAAACTAAATGCTTACTGTCAATATATAAGGGCCTACATATTGTCACCTCCAACAACTTGACAAAGGAGAATCATTTGACGAGAACTTCTAGCTTTCTTGATAATTTGAGAATATAAATTTGTTTAATTTCTATATGCTTTTTAACCAAACCCATTCAAAACGAAAGAAAATGGAATTAATTAAGAAATTTTGGGGAAAGTACCAATGAAAGAAACGTGGGGTAAGTGCAGAGAGAGAGAGTTTCCGATCAGTTTCTACTCTCAAAGTGTAACTTTCTCTGTGGTGTCTCTTCCTTTCTCTCACCTTTTTCTTCATCCAAACAAATTAAACCAATGTGAAGTTCTAGAAGTGGAGAAAGGACTGAGTCGACCGCCATGTGAATTCTTGACGAATATTTTCTACTTTCACTGGGTCTTCTTTTCTTTTCTTTCCAATGAAGTTCTTTCATGGAAGATTATTAATTTATTAATATATTTTTTTATATCTTCTTAATTGTTTAATGTAGTATAGCTCAAGTCCTAGTCCACCCACAAAACAAAACCCAACAATAATGTACAAAAAAATCTGTGTGTGTGAGAGAGAGAGAGAGAGAGTAAATTAAAGTATGGCATTATACGACTTTTCACTTTCTTTCACTTTTAATTTTGTATGGACGGTTTGAGTAGTGCCTGAGCTCTGAGCCCTTTTCTTTTCTTTAATTTATTTTTTTTTTTCAATTTTCTCCCTGAAATTCCTGTGCGTCCGTTGTTTATATTCTGTATCTCTTGTCTCATTTCCATCGTTTTTTTTCCTCGCTTTTTGATCCCCAGCTGAATAAATTTTTAATTAAATAAATTATTGTATTAATGTAATCCCGGCCACAAACAAAGTGGGAAGCAACAGGGGCAACATGCATGGACCCAACTGGCACTTTACAGTGAAAGAAAAATTAAAACCGCTATATATATAATTCAAGAAGGAGAGATCAGACAGATGAGAGCTGCTTTTGTTATGATTATAATTACTAAGAGAGAACAGAAACCCTTTTCCTGTCAGACAACAATTATTCCTTAGATTTGATTCTTCTTTCCCCCATTCGTCGCGACTGATGCAGCCAGTGCCATTATATAAATATATATATATTTATATATATAGTAACATAAAAGCTCTTTCCTCTAAAGAATTTCCAAATTCAATGCCTAGTAAGTAGTAAATATAGAAATCTTGTTAAAAAATGTGCATGGAATTTGGAGCACTTTAGAGCCACTAATGAGACCGATCGACTTAATTAATATTATAATTTCTAATTAATTGATTATCAAGAAAAAAGAAATTATTTCTGGAACTCAAGAATTCAAGTAGTACTAGTAGATGACAAAATCCAATTCCTAATCGAACTAATAGTTAGTATTTGTCTTGCCTAAGATTCTTTATCCATGAAATCTTGTTATGATTGGTCATGTGCAAAATAAGAATGAGCTAATTTAAAGAACAAATTGTACGTAATTTCCATTCTTGTGTTTGTGGGTTTTATCTCAACTATCTTTTTATCTTTCCTCTTATATCTGATTTTTTATCCAAATGTAAAAAGAAAACGTGACAGTTTTTTAAGGATAAGACATACAAAAGAATCGTATCGTAATATGATATTTCTTTAATAGATTTGAGTTAAAACAGAGGGGATTTTAAAAAAGATATTTCATGTAAGGGTAGTGCTATTTGGCCAAAATTTTTTGACCAAAATTTGTCCAAAATCAGTTACAATGTCATAAATGCCCTTTATAGTAAATTGGTCCAAAAATTTTTTTTACTCCTTTTTAGTCTTTTCATCATACCAAAATATCTAAAATACCCCTTTTTGGTCATTTTGGTAGCATTCATTTTGGCCAAATGGCTTTTTCCTTCATGTAAATGGTTGGAATATAGACTTAAAAATTCATTGAATGGTAATGGAAAATAAGGTGGAGAAGACCCTTCACCTGCGGCTGGTCTCCAAGCCGAAATATAATTAATTGTAAGCATATATCCAAGAGAGAACGGCAACCACACATCAACTCTCCAACACTAAAACATAAGCATATATCCAAGAGAGAACGGCAACCACACATTAACTCTCCAACACTAAAGCATGACACACATGAGCATGATAAGAATGTTCAACGGAAGAGAGATATATATATACTGCATGCTTATAGCAACAGCCTAGAGGGCAGCCAACCCAATTCAATTGAAGCTTCTTCACACATTATAATGTTAAAAAGACAAACAACGTACGAATACACATGGCCTCGTTTATGCTTTGTTCCCCAGTATTTATGGGCCATATGCACGCTTTGATATCTAGCATCAAATTAATGCCAACATGGTATTTTGGCCAATTCAGGACTTGGTTAAATCTTGACAAAAAAAGATCCATCTTGTGTAAAGGAAAATCCAAGATATATCTTGTGCGAAGGCTGTAATCTTACGAGATGACACGAAAATCAAATTTGATTTCATCACTTTTAATTTCATTTACATGGTGTAAATATATTCTCATAACCATAATCTTGAATTAAGTATCATTTAAATAATATTGAGAGACTCTCCATCAATCTCTCAATAGTTCATTATCCAAAATTCCTATATTTGGGGGAAAGATATCATGTACGATCCTCTATTGATCCACGTAATCCATGTTATGACCTTTTCGCTCTTGAAGTTTGTGCCTCTGAGATCTCGGGCTCTGAGGTTTGTTTCCCAAGTTTTCTAAGTAGGCCAAATTATGTTTTGCCGCTCTTTTTTAATCAGGGTCTCTTGATTTCACCGTTAAACATATTTTAGATTGGATTATTAATACTCCCTCCGTCCCATAATATAAGGCGTTAGCCACCGTTTCACATTGATTAAGAAACAATAAATATATGTTTGTTATGTTTAAAATACCCATCATCTTTCATAAATATAGCTATAATTATATTTCTTGATAATAAATTGAGGGGATATTAAATGAAGGGTAAGAATGGAAAAAACATAATAAATATGTATTGTAAATTGTAAAATGACTTATATTGTGGGATAAAGATAAGAGATTAAAAAGACTTATATTTTAAGACGGAGGGAGTAGTAAATACATTTTATCTATAATTTTAAGTCATTTTTAATTTTCTCACAACATAAATCATTTTATAAATATCAATATATATTATATTTCTTTCACTTTTCCCATCTATTTAATTCATTCTCATATTTATTATAAAAAAATATAATTATAACTATAAATTAGAAAAATAATGAATATTTAAGCCATAATATATATATATATATTTTATTGTTTTTTAACCATATAAAACTATATCTAAATCTTTATATTATTAAATGGACGTAGTAATACTTATCTGGATTCGGATCTCAGATCCTGACCCTATCTGTCCTATCAAACAGATACAATTAATGCTCATTCACTGCTTTTCTTTGATAAAATTTATTGCATGTTTTCCATGTCCTTGAAAATATTACATATTAATTAAAGAAAAGACGGTGATCAGACCAGGCACGCATGAAAGTTAATACTACTTTCGTCCCATAAAAATAATCTATTTTTTTTTTCTTGAATCAAATTATAATCAAGTTTCATTTTTATCATCATTAATTCTTTTTTCATTTTTATTATTTTTATTTTCAATAAATTGAATACAAGATATAAAAGTAAAATTAAGCTTAAAATAAATTATATTAACTACACTAAATAACTTTTCTTAATATGTTTGAAAAAATAAACTGGATTATATTTATGGAACAAAGATAGTATGTTTAATCCGTGTCAGAACTCAGACAAGTAACGAACCCTAGCTAGATTAATATTATATATATTTATACGAAAATGTTAAATTTCTAACGGTTAAGGTTAATGGTTAATTATATTTTTTTAAAATAAAATATAATTAAATAACATAAAATTTAGTTTGTCATTTTTAGAATTAATTTATAAAAATTATATAAGAATTTATCTTTTCTTAACCATATATCTTTAACTTTAATCATTCTTAATTAGAGCATATTGTAAAATATATTTCCTAATATTTTATAATATTATTGTCTATATATAAATGCGTGCGTGCGCTCTTCATTTGGTGGGAGTGCCATTGTTGTCCCTGTATGTGTGAAAAACAATGGGCAAAAGGTAGGGCAGAGGAATAATATCTAGGGCAAATCTTGGGGTTAATTATTACGGCACAATATACATGTACTCGGATTCAGGCAGGCACAGGAGCTGTTATGATCAGGATGCTACATTATGATAGATAGAGAACAAATTAAAAGGGTCCATATATATGAATATAGCCATAGATGAATGACGACACAGGGTATTCCTCTTTTGGTATATAATGCCAGCTATCACGAGCTAATCATAATTCACTCCCTTTTACCCCTGTCTCTCTCTCTTTTCACCCACCGTCATTTTTCTTTATAGATAAATTAAAAGGAGGATATTTTTCAATCTTACCTCAATAAGATGCATTGATAAAAATAAATTTAAATATTTATTTATATTGTTAAATTAAGATATTTATTTTGATATATATAAAGAATTACGATTATTAAATATCTATAAATATGTATAGATTTAAACCCAATAAGATATTGATAAGATTCGAATTGAAACCTATTATTTGTGAACTAGACATTCCACCTATTTGGTGTCGTCGAGCATCAGTTAAAAGGAAGCACAAAAGTCAATAATTTTTATTAATTTTTCCTACGAGTTTTTGTCTTTTTTTAATTGCCATGAAATTTTCTTCTTGAATGTGAAACACACATGTTTCGATATCTTCCTGACTTGACTATATTTAATTAGTTACATATACCAACAACTCTAGCATTGAAGAAAGAAACACAAAGGAAAAACACGTAGATAATTAATTGGTATAAATTATTTGACATGTTTTTTTCCCCTTTTTCTTGCATTTACACAGCACAAATCTCTATCATATGCCAGACAAAAACAAGTTAGTTAAACACCCCCCCCCCTTCTTTTTTTTTTTTCTAGGACAATTAAAGCTGGAAGTTTCCATAAGTAAGACATTTTCTTAAAGAGTTGTCTAATACTTAACAGGCCATACTAAGCTGGAGTTTCATGTCAACTTCAAAAAGATTAGAATCTTGAACTTTTAATTAATTTAAACTTCTAGATAAGGTAGATAACTGGATATGGATTATATGCTTTAAAAATTTATATTTGGTCAAAAATTATTTAGAATTATTTGAAAAAATATATAAGATTTTATTTTTAATTTTTTAGAATATATGACGGAATCTAATAATGTTTTTGTTTTCGTACTTTTCATTTATATGTCCTTAATAATGAATATAAACATTGTTTTATGTCACGTTTTAAGAACGATGGAATCTGATTCGACTGATTTTATTTTTAAATATTAATTATTTTAAAAAACTATAACAATTCGAAGAGTGGAAGTAAATAAGATTAATAAATTTGTTTTTTACGTGTAAAAGTGAAAAAAATAAGAGAATGGTGACTGATTATTCCCCCCCAAATAAATCAAAGTGCGAAGGGACATGGATGTGAGAACATGCGTGAATAAGACTGTTCCCCTTTAGTAAGTTTTTAGCTGTCCTTATTTTCCTGCCACCAGGCAACAAAAACTAACATAGTAATTTGTTTGCAAACGGAAAAGTAAGTAACCTAAAATATGTACTCTTAAAGAGATTTTAATGGGTGGGATGACGAGTACGGATATTACATGTCAAGAATTTCAAAACTCACTAACAACATTCAGGGTTGAATCTAGAGCCCTTCGTAGATAATAAATCCAAGCTATTTTCCTCCTCTCTCTCTCTATATATAATTAATTCTTATATATATATATATATATATATATATATAATTCTTTGCTATCATTTTGAAAGCTGAGAATACATCTAAATATATGGACAGGTCTAACCTAGGAATTAGTACATCGATATCTATGAAATCAGAAGTTTCTTCGATTCTTTGTGACCGTCGGCAGATCTTAGTGGAAAATATCAGCAAAAGAAGAAGAAGACACAGCATGCATGGTGCAGTAAAAATTTTGCATATACCAGTTGATGCCAAATTTTAGGTCTGTATCAGCTGGGGTAACAAATCTTCATTTCACTTTTCAGAGATTACTTGATAGAATCCCGCCAACCCAACCTAGTTCCATGTACCCATCGACTTTCTCTCCAATTATTGCCAATTAATTTGGAGCTATACCCATTTTTCGTTTTCTCAATATTTTGACCTAGCTGTAGCTTCAAATATATCGTCGCCACACCCTAATTTCTAATATGACATATGAGGAAAGGATAGATAGTGTTGTTGCTAGACCTCTCCCTTTCGAATCTTCTCCCTCTTTATTTAGTGCCCACACAGATAGACGACGAATTATCTGATATCACGTTAAATTTCTATTTTGATAAAACGGGATTGAATTTCTACACTTAACTGATTTCAATCCATTCATGTCAAGCCAAGTAAATGAAAAGGAAGATTCAAAATTATTATTATCTTTTCCGTCTCTTTAGATAATGTAGCTTGAAAAGGACCTCCATACGTGGGATATGGACCAGATTCATAATATCAGAATTTTCCCAAGGAATATGGTCTAAACGGAGCATAGCATAATCCTCTCATTCCAAGAACCAAAACAATGGATTACATGGGGAGATTAGAATCACAAGAATATATGCTGGATAATGGGGATGAGAATATCTATTTTCCTTTAAGATAAATGCCATCCAACCCATACCAACTCAATTCTCATCATTTCTGCCTTAAATTACATGTGTGGTGAATATCATCATAAAAAGCAAAACAGCGGCTTGCAATTATTCAAATACAACCACAACAAAAGAAAGAGAGTCCAAAACAGTGACTAACTATTAGTAGAACATTTTCATGAGAGATGATGGTCTAGATGATCTCTTATTTCCTAGCCAGTGTTGCATGTGCACTCCAATGGCATCCAAGTACATCCCACTTCTCCCATGGAAGCCCACAACTTTGCCTTCTGTCGTTGTTGAAGTGAAAAAGCTCCCCAATTCCTCTCCAAAGGGACCTAATTTTCTCCTGCTGGTGTGTAAAGTTACAGATTTGATAACCTTCGTTCCCTGGTCTTTGAGAGGACCGTAGTATCCACTTATGCAAGTTAACACTTCATGAGGGTAGTCTAGTTTTATCTGCAGTCAAGAACCAACAACATTTGGTTATGTCAAGAAGTTGCAAGAATGATTTCTTTTGTAAATAGTTGAGACTAATACAATTTTTCTAACCCGGTTTGCTGCTTCCCCAGAGTTTCCACCATGTTTAACTGACCAAACAGATTGACCATTTCGATCATACTCAATTTCTACACTGCAAATGGCATCTGTTCTGTTGAGGATAATCTGTTTGATCCCAGTAAATACTCCATCATCCCATGGTTTTCCACCATCACCACCCCACGGTCCGGGCCCGTATGGTGCTGGATCTTTCACTATCTTTTGAACCGCCTGAAAAGGATTTGGAAAGTAAATCAGTTTTCATCTTCTCATCTAACACTAGAATATAGGTGCTAGTGTTTGTTTTCTTGATGTGGTACCTCCTCCATGAATCCTTTCCTTCCTAGTTTGAAAGACCATTGTGGACCATCGGCATCATCAGTGGACAACACATCTTGATTAATATTGGTGTTGGAGCGAGCAATTGTTGTTGCAGGCATGACTTTGCATTCAACCACATGAACACCAATTGCATCAAGAAAGAATCCTTTCCTCCCATGAATTCCAACAATTATCCCATCTTTCAGTTTAGTCGAAAATGGTTGTCCTAATTCTTCTCCATAGGGGCCATATTTCCCATCTGTGGTGTGGAAAGTCAGTGACTTGATCACATTAGGCCCCAAACCCATCGCTGGTCCGTAGTAGCCCGTCATGTGTGTCAATCTTTCGGTTGGATATTTGATGACTATCTGCAAATATTTGCATTGTCTTCAGTCTAGTATTAATCAAACCTCGCATATGGTAAAATACAATTGAAGTATTTAAGATTACCTTGTCATATTTGTATGCACCAGAACCTCCATTTTTGCATCCCCATTCCGGTTGTCCATGCCGATCATAGCAAACTCTTATCGAATTAATTGCTATATTGCGTGATATATGAATTTCCCTTATTCCATCATAGATTCCATCATCAAACACAGTACCTCCTTGGCCACCCCAAGGTCCATATGTCATAACACCTTGGACGGATCTTGAGGGGACTCTCTCAATAGTCGCAGGGACTACATCTATATTCTGTAATAACACTATACAAAATTTAGTTATGCAACATCATCTCAAGAGAATGCATACTTGTCTATCAAATTTCTTGAACAACGACATATCTATTACCTTGTTCTTTGATTCTGCACCACTGAATTCCTTAGAATTAGAACTTTGCCTTGACAATTTAGCTGCCAGAGAATTACTGGATTGCTTTGATAAAGAATCTGGTACATTGCTGTAACCACCCTTTTGCCTAACTGCAACAATCAGATCATAGTTGTTTCCAAGGTTTCCTTGGATCATGGAGTATTCATATCTTTCTGCCCCGTAAACAATATTGTGGTGTGCATGAATTATGGAATTTGAAGGATTTACTTTATTAAGAGGCTCCAAATGAACTCCAATGGCATCCAAATACCATCCACACTTCCCATGGAATCCAACAATTTTTCCTTCAGTTGTTGGAAATGAAAAGAAAGTCCCCTTTTCAATACCATATGCTCCAAATTTTCTTCTGTTGCTATGAAATGTAAGTGATCGGACAAAGATTGCCCCTGATTCTTGCAAGCAATCATAACTTCCATTAATTGAAGTTAGGAACTCATCTGGATAATCCAACCTGATCTGAAAGATTGTATAAGAATGTCAAGCTGTTTTGACAATCAACTTTCAAAAGACATCTAAAAGCAAACTGCTGTTAACTAATAAATCATAATCCAAGAAGAACGATTTGTTTTCTCATCCAAATGTAAAATATATAGATCAAGAAGACTGACCATTTTCTTCATAAAAAAATTGTCATTAACAAAAGAAAGAGATGACAGGCAATAGCAAGAGCTGCTGACTTGCATAACAACATTTTGGATCTTACCGTATCAACGGTAGCCCCTCCAGTGCCACCATGCTTTTCTGCCCACTCAGGGGTGCCATTCCTGTCATATTGAACCTTGATGGAGTCAATGCATGTACCATGAGCTACCTCCACTTGCCTTACGGTTGAGTACACTCCATCATCCCAACAGTGTCCACCTTGACCACCCCATGGACCTACTGATATAAAATTCTTTCCATATTCCTGAAAGTACTTGTTTATTGCAGCAAGAAAATACTCTATGAGACACTAAAAATGAGAAAAGAATATGCAATAGGCCTATGAAACAAATAACGTTCATTGTTGCTTACCATTCTCTAGCTGGATGCTTAAAGCAGAATATAGAAGAACTGAGAGGATCAATGTGCTTTGGAAGGATGTTGTCTGTTCTGAAAGACCATGGGGCGGAAATATATGGAAGGCTGATGATGACATGTTCGTTCACATTGTTGTGATTACCAGCTGCAGATCCAATAAGAAGAATTCCAGGATCCACTTTGGAAGAAAAGCATTCAAAAGAAGAGAATTTGATTCCCAACTACTGACAGAAACCTCCTGAAAAAGCCTTGTCCCATTAGTAAGATGCAAGCATAGTACCGATGCCTGATTAAGAAAAATTCTTGGTTTATCAAAGATGCATTTCAACAAGACTTTTTATACTGGCTACAGATATTGCAGAAGGCAAAATTCCTTGTCCTTTGTATGACAGATCACAGATTGGCTCAGAATTTATTCCCAAGAGTCACTGATAAGAATACAGACTTGATCATATCAAATTCCAAAAAGTGGTTCGCACCATTGATACATTTCTAGAGAGGACAAATTTTCTCTTCCATTAACATAAAAATTTCTTTTCCGTGAAAAGAATCTATCCTTCTGCCAAATCCATCTGCAAGCTACCAGTGATATGGAGAATCTAACCAATCGCCTGTGTTAGAAGAGAAGCAGCACTTTCCTCCTGGTAGACAATTTTCCAGTGCAGGAAACAAATATCTAAAACTTATACAAAAAATTTGTAGTAGAATGTAAATTTTACAACTGTGAAATTGATCCTCATCATGTCAGATGGCATCGGCTAGCTACAGCCTAACTGTAATTTTCTACTTCTATTGCATATTTCACACACTCCCGGGGAGTGAGGCTTTGATCAGCAATAAGATTCAGAATAACACAGAGATTGTTAGCAATTGAACTATAGCCCATTATATAAAAGATATGAAGGAGAGTAAACAGGCACAAAGTCACAAGATAATTAGCCTTCCAATTTTTGGGTACTGATAGTCAAGAAGCCAAAGAACGAACAGGATTTACCTGATATCATTTCACTGTGAACCATTGATCAGAGGCATAATACTCAAACATCTATCTATTCAAGAACTCTATCATTCATTTCACATTAATTTGGCCTCATTACATGGTTGTATGATGTATTTGTACATTTTGGAAGGGCAATCAAGACCTGACATGCAGCAGCATGACAAAGTTTACGCAATCCGTCTGATTTGCCATTGCTCCATACAGACTTCTAGAAAACCTAAGTTAACATATATACAAAAAAAGAATCAGCATCCAAGTAATCAATCACTTTCTACTTGCTTTCTGTTTATCTGGAAGTATCTCCTGTACAGCAAAATATTGCCACTCAAGAAGGATAATCCTGTAATTTTCTTACAAAGAATAAGCCCAATCACGAAAATGATTCCCTAGACTACCAATAATCGCCACAAGAACAGCATCCATGTTTGAAATGGTGTAAGCACTTTGAGTCCCTCAAATATATTTCACAGCTATAGGTATTAGAAATAAATTTGGCAGTCCTATGGCAATCATCACATATTCTCACACTTTTTACAATCCTTATACACTGGGATGTCCTTGAAGATTTTGTGAGGGCAAAAGCAAATGCAAGTTTTTCACTGTGAATCCAACTTTCTTCATCCCCCTCTTCCTCAACCAGATGTCCATTAGAGTATCCCTTGGTATTGAGACCTATGCTTTTCATCAAAGAATCTAATTTGTTCAAGTAATGTTGTTTGTGACTACCAACAAAAGAGTGCACTTTGTTTTTATCTTCAACATAGCTCCAATCAAGGGATTCCTTTGCATAACTCCTTTGTCTGAATCTTTTCAATTTCAAAGAATCCTCAGAATTCCCATACAACGCATACAGTTGCATGACCAACCTATGAGCCAAGCCATTTTCTGGTTCTAGTTTAAGTAACTGTTCCCCTGAATAAACTGCCAATCTACCATTTCTGTGAAAATGAGAGGCAGTTAGCATGGAGGACCAGACAGAAGAATTAGGCTCAATGCTCATTTTGTCAATGAAATCAACTGCAGCTTCAAGCTCACCAGAACGACCAAATAAGTTTATCATCGCTGCACAATGGTCCAAAGCTGGTGAAATGTTATACCCTTCAGTCATGCTTATAAAAATGCGCTTTCCCTCGTCAACTTTTTTAGCTAAACCATAGGCGGATATCATACTCACAAAAGTACCTCTATTTGGTGGAAGTCCTGATTTTCTCATTAGCTCAAAGAGCTCAATTGCATTACTGGGACTTCCATGGAAAACATAACCAGAAATCATTGTGTTCCAGGTGATGATATCTTTAGACAGCAAAGAATCAAATATGGATCTTGCATAATTGATGTTCCCTGATTTAACATATGTGTCTATAAGAGAATTCATTACAGATAAATGGGACCCCAAATACCTGCGCATTACACAACTGTGGAGCTCTCTCACCTTCATTGTTGCAATAAGGTTAGCACAAGCAGGTAAAGTACTCAAAATGGTAAATGTATTTGGTTTCATATGCAAAAATTGCATCTGCCGGAATATCGCCAATGCTTTATCTTTCTTTCCATTCCGCAAATGGCCTGCAATAAGGGCATTCCAAGATGCAGAGTCCCGCTTAACACCTCCATCCTTCTCCATTCTTTGGAAAAGATCCATCGCCTGATCTTCATCTCCCTTTAGCATGTATCCCATTATCATTGCATTCCATGTTACGACATTTGGCAGCATATCCTGATCTTGCATTTCTACAAAGAGATCATGGGCTATCCCACAATATCCAGCTTGGCAGTATCCTGCAATTATTGAGTTCCAAGTGTAGACATCTTTCGCTACGATCATATTAAATACCTGCAGTGCAGCCTCAAGCTTTAAACACTTAGAATACATATCAATTAACGAATTTCCCACCAGCACACCTTCACCAAATCCTGCCTTCAACCCATATGCATGCAGTTCTCTGCCCTTCCTTAAATCTTTAAGAGAGGTGCAAGCAGAGATCAACCTCATAAGTGTAACATCATTTGGTTGAACCCCTGCCAAAAGCATTTTAGCAAAATATTCAAAGGCCTGCCTGATTTGATTATTGTGAGCAAACCCTGAAATCATACAAGTCCAAGTAAACACATCTGGTAATATCCCATTTTCTTCCATTTTATTCATCATTTTGATTGCCTCGTCATTTTTGCCCAATTGACTAAAACTCGACAGCAATATATTCCATGTTACCAAGCTTGGCTCAACCCCTTCTTTCCGCATTAAGTCCAAGAATCCATGTGCCTCATAAATCTCACCTTTCTGACAGTATCCGGTTATTATGGTATTCCAAGAAACTATATCCCTCACCTTCATATTATCAAAAAGTCTCCTTGCCAAATCGAAACAGCCACATTTGGCATAAACAGACAAGATTGCATTGTTCACACGAATTTCAAAATCCATCCCGCTTTTCAACACCAAGGCATGAATCAACTTGCCAGTTTCCACATCCCCAAAATTGCCACAAGCCTGTAAAATTTTGGGGAACAGGAACTCGTCAGGGACAATACCATCTTCCGTCATCATCAAGTAAAAAAGCTCCACTACTTCACCCCATCTCCTCTCCCTGGAACAGCCACCAATCATGGCAGACCAAGAGTACAAATTCCTCTCACGCATTTCATCAAACACTCTATAGGCATCCTGAAGAAACCCACATTTAGCATACATGCCCAGCAACTTAGTCTCAGTAAATGGGTCCATGTCTTTCAGCAAAACTTTCATTTGTCTGTGAAGCTTCCGTCCCAAGTGAATAGACCGAGAATCAATGCAAGACTCGATTAAATATGAAAACGTTTTGGGACTCACCGAGGACCCGCATTCAGCAATGGGGTCGAGAGATTCTATGGCTTCACTGAGGCGTCCGTTCTTGCAGAGGTAGATCAAATGAGCATCTGTGATACTAGGGCAAGAAACTCTACGGCTATTTTCGAAAGAATGCCTGGCCTTGGGGGGCTTTACTTGAAATTCAAGGAACTTCGGGGGTATGGATTTGCAGGGAAGAAGAGCACTCTCCATTGGAGAGTGTTTGTTTCTTGTCTGGGGATGGGGTTTGGAACGATGAAATTTTAAACTGACCACCTGATTATCAACTTCCCCTCAGAAGACTGTCTGCAATCGGTTTTTCGCTGAGAGTATTATTCCAACGAATTGTGAATTGACATGTCAGAGCGCCACCACTGTCAAATTGGATTAGAAAGGTCCTTCGTAAGTCAACAGATCAACGGCCCGAGTAGGATTAAGGGGGCCCGCTCCTTCTGTGGGCCGACCTTTGGATGAAGCCAATATAGATCATAGGAATGTGCTATCTTGAACTCTTAATTATTTTTTATTTATTAAAAAATATATTTGTGAAAAAAAATATATTATAAAGAATATGCATGATATCTAAATAACAGCTGAAACTTCAAGCTGGGGTCCTCGTGATTTCACCTTCTTGTGGACATATGAAGAAAACTTAAAGATGAAGAAAGTATGTGCCTGCATGCATGAAATGAATTGCACTAACGTAAACGCAACGGAATCAGCAGGAACATTATTATTAAAGTTATATGTGTGTTCCAAACTCAGAGGAGAAGCCCATATTAATTAAGGTGTGTGAAAATGAGAGACCACCGGCGGATGAACGGTGTCGGGTTGTTTCAGATCTCGATCTTTGAAAGTTGCTCCGCCACCCCAAAGGCCATTTCTTTCGAATAGTTTGTACCAGTCGGTCGTCGTTGCTTTAGTAGTTGAAAAGATAAAAATCTTTCAAAAGATAATTTAATTTTTGACATGTGTAGGAAGTTGATATTTGACTCCTTGTAAATGAAATTAAAAACAAAACTTTCATATGGCTTTATTAGTCTATCTTGCGATTTATTTCTTTTATTATATTTCATAAATAAAGCAAATTATATAATAAGTCATTAATTATTATTTTGACTAAGAACTTTTTAAGGGTAATAATATCAGATAATTACTAATGAAAATATAAAATTATTGATAATTGAAAAATGATTAATAAAGAAAATAAGTACTATTTGTTAACAACCAGACATGTTGAAAATTGCCTGTCGCCAGTGGTGGAGCCACGGCAAAACTTGTAGGGTCAGATAATCCCACTCAAAATAATAATAATAATAATTATTATTATTATTACTAATTATTATTATTATTATTATTTTGAAAAAAATACTATTTTTCTTTAAATTGACCTCACTAAAAAAAAATAGAAATTTATTGACAAGGAATAAAAAAAATATATTTGTGACTAATAGGTATTTTCATGTTTATTAGGTTAGTGTAATCTAATTTAGTAAAATTTTTATTTGTGACTAATAGGTATTTTCATGTTTATTAGGTTAGTGTAATCTAATTTAGTAAAATTTTTTAAAAATTTAAATTTCTCTCTCAGTGGGGGGTAAATAATTCTCCCTCACTTAGAAAGAAAAGGTTATATTAATTGAATCTATTTTTAAAAAAATTTTTAAATAATCAAGGAGAATACATGATAATAGGCCTTGCAAGCATTGGCGTCAGATTTCACATGACAAATTTAAAACCCAGTGAATGAAATTAGCAAGCATGAATTGCCCCAGAAAAAAGAAAGAGAAATATTCCAGGTGAAAGGAGCCCTCAAGAATATGATAATGATAGATAGTAGAATATCATCAACATCAAGTTAAAGGAGCTCGTGATGGCCCTCAGTTCATTACTGCAAACTCTGCTTGACTTATTTTTCTAGGACTTTGTGAAGAAACAATAATATCACAGTAGCATAGATTAATCATCCACCAATTGCCTGCTGCTTCTGTTCTGCTACACAGCAAAGCAAAAGTTAAAAGGAGCATTTAAATTTTGAATGTTTGCTTTTCTTCTCTCAGTAGTGGTTTCTTCTCTAGCTACGGTGCAACTCAAAAAACCCTGCAACTTTTAAATTTGTCTTTTTTAAAAAAAAATTGTTTACTTTAAGCTATTGGGTGATGTGTTTGGAATCTAAATCAGAGGTCTAATGTGGAATTCTTAGACCATTAACTTGATTTTTAATGGGTTCTCTCTACAAAATGTTTTTTTGGAGTTTCAGTGTGATGGTGAGAATCGAACAATCAAAGTTTTTCTTGAAAAGTTGAAAATGCCCAACTTTATTTGTTTATTCAACTTGACAATAGACCATAATGAAGGATTTAAATTCATAGATACGAGATCCGAATTTTGCTCTAAACAGCAGTCAAATGTCAACAATTCACATGAATCGAGCATAAGCCTATTGTCTTTGCTGCTTCGGTGGAGTTCAAGCAACGCCTTTTCCTCTTCGATCACGTGAAAATCCAACCCATAGCATTTTGTTGCTCTAGAGGGTTTTTCTTGAAGTTGAGATCCAGTTAAATAAAACCAAAACTTAGGAGCAGCAATAACAGGGTTCCAATTTCCCTTTCTTTTAGCCGAGGAGTACAAAGAATTTTCTCATATGGCCCCTAAACCTTTTCAGTAATTAATTTTGGACCATAGAAAGTAATATCCCACCACCTACAAAGGGCCCGTTTCAAAGCTGGCACAGTCATATGAAACGACTACAAAAAAGATTTCAAAATCTTCCCCTTGATATTTTGTCATTTCTTGAATTAGACATACATAATTTGAAATTCCACATTCCCATTAGCAAAATCGCTTGATACTTTAATGTTACTGTTCTATATTTTATAGAATAATTTAATCTTTTAAACACTTGGTCACTTCCTCTCCTGATCTCAACTCCAAAGTAGTGTTATTTTATGACTAAGTCAGCACTCAGCATACCGAGCTGAGAGGCTGACAGGACTTGGGGGGGAGGGGGGGAAGAATCCGAGCAG
Organism: Echites panduratus; assembly: GCA_035221335.1. Lineage (NCBI taxonomy): Eukaryota > Viridiplantae > Streptophyta > Magnoliopsida > Gentianales > Apocynaceae > Echites > Echites panduratus. The sequence continues at coordinate 9,301,143 of JAWZTD010000004.1, forward strand.
CTTCTATATCTTTATTTGCTAACTTGATGTCAGCAATGTGCAGGGTGGCATTTAGTTGTATGTAATTGTGTTCTCAATTTTGTACTTCCACCGTTTGCTGAAAGTCCTCTCTCTTAACTTCATTCCAGATATGCAGAGTTTTTGGCGAGAACACATAAAAAAGATTCTGTGACTTCTTGAAAAGAATGGAAATTACAACTATCGCAGTTTCCAAATTGGTCATCTTATTCTTCAGCATTTCTTTGTTAATGGGAGTTCAGCGGATCCACTGCAGTGTCAGCTATGATAAGAGGGCTATCATCATTAATGGGCAAAGGAGAATCCTACTCTCTGGCTCCATACATTATCCCAGAAGTACCCCTGATGTAATTTCTCCTATTCACTGTCTTGCTTGCTTTCTTGCATTTCTCACTTCTGCATTTTACAATTTTAGAGTGTATTTGTTGAAGTTGGTAACTTCATGGGGAATTCAACTATAATGTTCGTGAGGGTTAATCACAATGACATTCCTATTTGATTCTAAAGTTTGTAACTTGATGGTGGATTCAACATATCATGTCCGTACGGATTCATCGCAATGACATTTATATATGTTGCAGATGTGGGAAGATCTAATAATAAAGGCAAAAAATGCTGGTTTGGATGTTATTGACACATATGTATTTTGGAATGTCCATGAGCCTTCCCCTGGCAATGTGAGTCTCTTTTGATCTCCATTTTCTCACTTAAAACAATTTTAGATGTTTCTCTTTTTCTGCTTTCAGGACTTTTTAATGTTTTTTAACTATTTGCTTCTGAATCTTTAGTATAACTTTGAGGGAAGATACGATCTTGTACGCTTCATAAAGACAGTTCAAAAAGTTGGGCTTTATGCTCATTTACGCATTGGGCCTTATGTTTGTGCTGAGTGGAACTTCGGGTAATTGATCTATGCTTATTGATTAACTATCGAAAAAAAAAAAGAGATGCTCCAATTTTGTTTATCTTAATGCCAATGTATGTGCTTTTCATAGCTTTAATCCTTTGCCTGTAACTCGGCTTCAATATTCATTTTATGTTTCTTATTCATCTGATGCAGAGGATTTCCTGTGTGGTTGAAATATGTTCCTGGAATCAGCTTTAGAACAGATAACCTGCCATTCAAGGTATAGCAGTTAGAGCACTCACATTTTATCACATTTTGTGTTTGAAATGAGCTAATGACGTAATCTATAAAATACAGAACCAATCTGCTAAGTTCTTAATTTCCATCTAAATGCCTACAAGTGCATATCAGTGAGACATACTTGGAGTGGCCAGAATCTGGGAGTAATATATACATTGTATTCTAGGCTATCCTTCTGATACATTGTTTGTTTTACTTGTGGTAAAGGTGGCAATGCAAAAGTTTACTGAGAAAATTGTAGGGATGATGAAAAGTGAGGGCCTGTTTCAGTCCCAGGGAGGTCCTATAATCCTATCTCAGGTATATAGAACTTCAGTTCGATGTGCTAGGTCTATGATGTGCAAATGAATCACTGAACATGTGTAAAGTTGGTAAACTGCAAACTCTAAAGTGGAGACACTTTCAAATCCCTTCTCTTTTTGGTGTAGATTGAGAATGAGTATGGTCCACAAGCAAAAAGACTTGGAGCAGCTGGTCAAGCATACATGAACTGGGCAGCAAAAATGGCTCTTGGATTAAATACTGGAGTTCCATGGGTTATGTGCAAAGAAGATGATGCACCTGATCCAATAGTGAGTTTTTCTGTCAACCTTGTAAATCTTGTAATGATATTCTTTCTTGCTTTCTCACTTTAGACCAATTTAACAGATTGATACTTGCAATGGGAATTACTGTGATGCCTTTTCTCCTAACAAACCTTACAAGCCCCTGATGTGGACTGAAGCATGGAGTGGCTGGTAAATTTTCTTTTGAATCAACTTTATTTATACCGGAATCTGTATCTATTAGCCGCTACTGTGCTAAACTCTTTTTCTCCAACCTGAAAGGTTCACAGAATTTGGTGGGGCAATTCATCACCGTCCAGTTCAGGATCTGGCATTTGCAGTTGCTCGTTTCATTCAGAGGGGTGGCTCATTTATTAACTACTACATGGTAGGTGAGATAGGTAGCTTGATTTAGAGTGTATCATGGACTCCAATCCTAAATAGTTTATATAACCTAATTACTGTTCACAGTTCCATGGTGGAACTAACTTCGGGCGTACTGCTGGTGGTCCTTTCATTACAACTAGTTATGACTATGATGCTCCAATTGATGAGTATGGTAAGGAACTCAAAACTCCTAGTAGGCAAGTCTTATGACATTGAAACACTTGAACAAAAATTGTTGCTAAAATATAGCTTTAGGTAAGTTATTCTACCTCCAAATGCAACAATTTGAGTTCTATCTTATTAGAGGAAAAACCCCTTGTTCTACCAGTTCTGTAATGTCTGTTGTCTGAAACTTGTAATACATATTTACTTTATATTGAGAGTGTTTCTATCTGTATGTTGTTAAGTTGGATGTTAACCAGGTGAACTCAATTTTGTTCTATATTCTCATGTTAAGTTTGTTTTAACTGTAATGTAAACATATTCTTTCTCAGGCATGCTTAGAGAACCAAAATATGGTCATTTGAAGGAGCTCCATAAGGCTATTAAACTGTGTGAAGGTGCTTTGGTATCTTCAGATCCTACTGTTACATCTTTAGGAAGATCTCAGGAGGTCATACTTCACATGATTCCTTCTCTTTAATTTTGGACTTGCAGATATCTATTTTACCTTGTATCAGTATTTTACAGTTGTTCATGGATGATACTCGTTGTTTCAGGGGCATGTTTTCTCTAATGGGAGAGGAAGTTGTGCAGCCTTTCTTGCAAACTATGATACCAATTCTGCTGCAAGAGTTATGTTCAATAATATACATTACAATCTGCCACCTTGGTCGATAAGCATACTTCCTGACTGTAAAAAAGTAGTTTTCAATACTGCAAAAGTGAGTCCCTGGAACTTCATATCAATGTGAATTTTTCTTAGCACTCTCATCCTTCAAATTGACCGGAGATGTCTTGTGAAACCTTTATAGTTTTCTTATTTCTGGTTTGCTTTTGTAGTTTCATCTACCAATATAGATTATTTGCCATTTTGAAGGTTGGGACTCAAACTTCCCATATGCAAATGTCACCAACTAATAAGCAGCTGCACTCTTGGGCAACTTATGGAGAAGATATGTCTTCCCTGCAGGAAAGTTCAACAACAGCTTTTGGACTTCTTGAGCAGTTAAATGTCACCAGAGATAACAGTGATTATCTATGGTACATGACTAGGTAAGGGACTGAACTAAATTAAAACTGATGGGAAGCTTTGTCTTGCCCCATATCCCCCAGTTTAAGAATCTCCGAATCTGAGGCACATATTAAGTTTCTTTGCTTTTGCTTTTATACAGCATTGACATTAGTCCATCAGAATCATTTCTCCGAGGAAGACAAAAGCCAACCCTGGCTGTGCACTCAAGAGGCCATGCACTTCATGTATTTATAAATGGATTTCTAGCTGGTACAGTTTTGCCTTATTTGTATAGTTATAACTAAAAATAAGAATGATTTTGTCTTTTATTCGAGCTGAAGTTTTCCTTACTTCCTCTACCACAGGATCGGCCTATGGTACCAGGGAAAACATGAGAATCACATTCAGTGGACCAGTGAACTTGCTTGCTGGAGCAAACAAAATAGCCCTACTTAGTATAGCTGTTGGCTTACCTGTAAGTATTATTTCCTAATGCTTACATTTAGCTTAAGTTTAGGTGGAAACATCCCTCCTAATTGTAATTCTTCGAATATGTAAATGGGATAAGGTTTATACAGAAACTGTATTCTTTGGTTTCCTAAATCTTGCTATTTCAGTTACTGGCTATCAAATAACTTCATATTACTGTGAAGAATGTAGGAATTCATTTTGAGACTTGGAACATAGGAATTTTGGGACCAGTTTTGCTTCAAGGTCTTAGTCAAGGTCATAAGGACTTATCGTGGCAAAAATGGACTTACAAGGTATTTCAAATATCTGATTTATATTTGCTGTTATCCTTCAGTACACAGTTATTTTGATGGTTTCCCCTACATTAGGTTGGTTTAAAAGGGGAGTCCATGAATTTAGTCTCTCCAAATGGGGTTTCCTCAGTTGAATGGGTTCCAGGATCATCAGTTTCCCAGGATCAACAACCTTTGAGATGGCACAAGGTAAACTACTGCATACATTGCCTAATCTTTGGGATACCAAGTTGATTGAAATATGAAAAAATGTGAGTTTGTAATTTGCAGGCATATTTTGATGCCCCAGAGGGGAATGAGCCTTTGGCCTTGGACATGAAAAGCATGGGCAAAGGACAGATATGGATCAATGGCCAAAGCATTGGAAGATACTGGACAGCAAATGCAAACGGGAACTGTGGCTTCTGCAGCTATGCAGGAACATTCAGGTCTTCAAAATGTCAACTTGGCTGTGGTCAACCAACACAAAGATGGTAACTGATCTGAATCTGATTCGGTTTTTCACAGATATTGCTAAAGCCTAAACTCTTATGAACTTTTGATCTTTCAGGTACCATGTGCCAAGGTCATGGTTGAAACAAACTCAAAATTTGTTAGTACTTTTTGAAGAGATAGGTGGGGATACATCAAAGATCACCTTGGTAAAAAGAACAACTGGAAGTGTTTGTGCCAATGCAGATGAGCATCGGCCCACAGTATTGAACTGGCATATAGAGAGCACTAATGAAGCCAAAATGCTTCATGAGGGAAAGATTCACCTGCACTGTGCCCCTGGAGAGTCTATTTCAGCTATAAAGTTTGCAAGTTTTGGAACTCCATCAGGAACATGTGGTAATTTTCAGAAGGGAACTTGTCATGCAGAAAGCTCTCATAGCATTCTGGAAAAGGCAAGAACTAGCAAAATCTTCCAGTAGTTACAAATTAACATTTGTTCTTTTGCAAATGCATATGTTGATTTGTTCCTAGTTATGCTCACATCATATTTTGCTGCCGTTCAGATGTGCCTAGGACAAGAAAGTTGCAAGGTCACAGTATCCAACAGCTACTTCGGGACTGACCCGTGCCCCAACCAGTTGAAGAGTTTATCTGTAGAAGCGAACTGTTCAACCCAGTGATCCCAAATTACTTAATCAAAACAAAATCGTCAAAGCAAGCCAGAAAACTCATTAGGCTTCCTAAAGGGCTATTATACAACACAGATGCAACATCCAGAAGCTAACAAGACCATTTCTGGGTTTCATATAGGTTCTCTATAACAGCAGTTTATCAATTGTTCAATAATCCTATCTAAAGAGGTAGAGAATGAGAAATAAGTAGCATCCAGTTTTTCTAAGATGCTGTTGAGAAGAGTAATGAATGAGAAGTGCTGCAAAGAGAGCACAAAGTCTTGGCAACAAAAACTAAATTGCCTCTCCTGAAAACTTTTTTTGCCATTTAACTTCTTTGCCACTTTCTTTGAAGTTTGGGCCATAGTACAGCACCAATGTAGCCATCCACTGATTCATATTCTAACCATTTATCAAACTGGGCAATAGAGGATACCCCCCCGGAAAAAATAATTGAGACACATCACTCAAGAAATATGAAAGTTGCATTTTATTTCACACAAAGAGTTAGGCTGTCATCACAAGTAGCTTACATAAGATGATTCACTTAGGAAACTGATAATACTTCAGACATGAATAAAAACCGGTCAAAGGAAATATATAAACACCATAAACCATATCAGAACTTCTTCTGGATTACAATAGTTATGATGACAAACTACAACTTGTGAATTCAAGCAGAAGCAGATGCAGCCTCAAAAGCAGCTTCATTTTTGAGGATAGTTTGGTGCAACCCGTCTTTATCAGCACCCACAAATTTGTCCACTTTTTTTCCCTCCTTTAGGAAAATAAATGTGGGCATGGCTTCAATTTCATATTCCTCAGCAACTTCCTGCAAAATATAATGCAAAGGAAGAAAGATAAGTAACATAATCTCAAGCTCCTGAAAATAAAAACAAACAGGAAAATAACCAAACTTATAAGATACGAGACCCACCTTCAGCTCATCCACATCCACTTTGAGAAATATGACATTCAGCATCTTCTTGGCAATCTCTGCCAGAACAGGGGAAATTAAACGGCAAGGCCCGCACCAGGAAGCAGTAAAGTCCACCACAACCTACAAAATGTTTAATGTATCTGTTAGACCCCAAAGATTACTTACATGGATCAAGGCACAATAAATACCAAAAGTTCTATAGTCAAGCCACTAGCAAAGTTAAAATCTAGACTAGTAGTAAAGAACCTCAAGTAGTAAAATAGGCTCACAAATACTCAACACACAAAACTCATCCCCCTCTACAAAAGAAAAGAATGCACAGCAAAGATCATTGTGGGTCAATCATACAATTGCAAACAATTAATGGGAGAAAGCAGCGAATGCACCAGACTCAGTCACAAAAACACTACACGTAGTTCAAATGACTGTAAATAGTGCTTCAATAGACTATGGCGACAAAAAAAAAAAAAAACCCGAGTATAATGCTCAAATTCAAGAATGTTAAAGGGTGCAGAAGGTTGATGAGGACACTGCTCTTTCCCTTAAGACGAGCGAAAGCTGTCCTTGGTGTTACCCGGATACCTTTACTACAACGAGAATCAATCCCGTCCTCATTTCGAGCAAAAATAACCCCAAATTTCTTAGGGAAATAGCTATTGATTTGTAGCAACTTGGAATTAGTAACACACAATAAAAATAAAGAACAGCTTCATAATGATGAGTCAGAATCGGTATTAACAAATATAGCCAGAAGAAAAGGTAACCTGAAGAACATCCATACAACAAAGAAAAATGAAAAGATCAGAAAAAAGATGCAAACATTAAGAGCGGAAATAGGGAAATAAGAACGTGAACCAAGTAAAAGCTTTCATCACGACATCTATTCAACGAAAATATGCACTCTTACACCGACTGTAACCCTAAAAATGGCAAAGGATGTAAAAAAAAAAAAAAAAAAGGTGAAATTGAAAAGAACCGTCTACCAAAGATTAAATAAACTGAAGTAACCAAGCCTTACAATCAAAACAGCGGAACAGTCCCCTAATTTCTTTATCGTACGGACCAAAAACTGTACTAAAACAACAAAAGGAAGGAACAAATCGCTATACCAGCTTCTTGCTTTCGATACCCCTCTGGAAGTGATTCTTCCATTCGCCAATAGTGTGGCAGCTGATGACTTGACCCACTTCTGATGAAGCCATTTTTTCAACTCAAAATCGAAGAATTAAACACAAAGGCTTGATCTTTTCTCTGTATATAAGCTATCGATCCTGAACGCAGAAGATAACTTGGCTTTGGGCCTATATATATAGTAGAAGAAGACGGCACAGATTAATTAATTAGGGGCGGGAGGAGATTATGAAAATTCGGACGTGAAGTTACCTATTTGCCCGAAGAAAGCATAAGCATTAACGCTCTTCCTATTTTCCTTTTCTTTTTTCATTTTAACTACAATAAGAAAAATCCTTACATATATCCACTTTATTCATTTAAATTCAAGTGCTTTGTCTAAAAATTAAATTTCTCATAAAAACAAATAAATTTTGTAATATTAAATTTCATTAATCACTTTTTAATTTTAAAAAATTTATATTCTCAACTAATAATTATATTAATAATGATGAAAACTTTAATAAAATTTAGTGTACTTTTTAATTCCTTATCATTATAAAAATTTAATAACTTTTTAATGAAAAAATTAATATTTTATAAAATAAGTTTGAAGATATCAAACTTTTTTTTTAACTAAATAAATTTGTAATATAAAATAATTAATTAATTTTTATAAAAAAAAAATCTTAAATATCTTATAGGTTAAGAAACGGACGGTTATGTTATTAAATCAATCTATTATTAACTAAATAAATAAATTTGACATACCGGGAGACGTCATGAATGTGAAGCGGTGGGAACGCACACACGGCCGTCGGCTGCCCAATTTGTTGATTTGATCGAACCTACGCGATGATTATGCCTGACACAGAAGGAACTGATGCCCAAACACAAAAAGAAAAAGTCTTTAAACTTTGAATTTTCTAATATAATTTTTTATAATATTTTTAATTGATACTTTTAAATTTTAATTAGTAAAATACATATTAAAATAATTAAAATATACATATTAAAATTTTTATTAATATATTAAAAAATATCACACGTACAAATATATTAAAAGATTCGGATCCATTTTGTTTGCATTGATATGGCAAGAGAGCACGTTGAAATTGCGTTGACAATAGACTTGATCGTGGTGTGAAAGGGTAGTCCATTGTCTGCCTTCTCACGCAATATTATTCTTCTTTTCCTGTGTAGTTTATTCTGGAATTTTCTAGTTATTCTTTAAATTGGGCCTGAGACCCACTCTTTTCAATAGACCAATTTGAGAGAAAACTATGACCGACATGGAACTTTACCTCATAAGCCCATATCCTGATGGACCTCAATCACATTTTTGTTTTTGACTCTCATAGCGGCCAACTTATATTCTGTCTCTTACACACAATCTAAGTCATAAAATTCCACGATTTGGTCTAAAGACTTGAAGAGTTACTTTAGATTCACTATTTAACTTTATTATTTTACATTTAAAAGATTTGTATGGAAAAACATTCATAAAAAAAGAGTAGGTGGAAAAATATTAATTAAAAAAATATGAGTAGATTTTTTTGTTTTGAATAGAAAATGAATTCTAATTTAAGCATACATTTAATACGATAAATAGATCCATCTCAAATGAGATTGATGTCCAAACACATCATAAGTAATTCAATAAGGTTTTTAGAAAATAAACCTTTAATATTATTTTACTACTTAAAGCAAGTTTTGCATATCTTCTACTGTGACTTTCTTTTCTTTTCTTTTTTTCAGCGGTATTCGAGTCAACCTCATACACTCCTCGACTATATTTTTGGTACCCGTAAATTCACCAAAAGTAGAATTTTCAGTAAGACAAAGTTGAATCCATCAAGTTTAAAAAAAAAAAAAAAAAAGGCCATGATATGAAATTTTGAATTACAACATATAATGCTGTGAGGATAATCTTTACAACAATTAGCGCATTGATAGTTGGTTCTGTATTTTACTATTTTGGGGCATTGGCTCAGAAAGGTAATCAATGATCTACTATTTGCAAAAAAGGGTATATAATGTATGATGTTATGCATGCTCTAAGCTAATCTAATGTACCTCTTCAGGGACACAACTCAAAAGTTTAATGGTATTAATGAGAGCTCTATATTCTTCCTCTGTGCAACCCATAATTTCAATTGAGAGAACAGTCTTCTACAGAGAACGAGCTGCAGGAATGTATGCTCCATTCAATTATGCAGCTGCTCAGCTGGTATAGGAAAACCTTTTAACGTATATTTTGAGCTGTAATTAAGAGAATACTTAATTAAGTAAATTATCTCCTTTCATGATTATCAACAGGGCCTTGTGGAGATCCCTTATATATGTTGCTCTACAGAGTGATATATACAGTGTCATCACATACTTCATGATCAACTTCGAAAGAACAGTTGGTACATATAATTCCTTTTCATTAACTATTATTATTATTATGAGGTTCTTGTGGACAGCACAGCCAAGATGATCTTTTCATTTCTAACATTTGTTTTGAATTCTTTCTTGTGCAGCAAAATTTGTCCTCTATATGGTGTTCATGTTTCTCACCTTCAGCTACTTTACCTTCTATGGTATGATGGTTGTTGGTCTCACACCAACTGAGCAGTTGTTATCTCTTCTGCATTATTCTCTCTTTGGAATCTCAAAGCTAGCAGGCTTTTTAGTTCTTTAACCTGTAAGGCATACGTTGTTAGTTAGGCTTTACATTCAAGAACTGATCTTGACATCTGCCAGGGAGTAAGAATATGCGAACTGCAAAGCAATTTTTGTTGTTTTTCCAATAATAATCTCACGTGCAGGCCATTCCTGGATGGTGGATATGGTACTATATCTGCCCCATTGGGTGGATTCATATGCTCCCAACTGGGTGATGTGGAAACAAAGGTTGTAGCTTCTGGATCTGAATGCACTGTAAAAGAGCATTTGGAGGTTAGACATGGCGCTGGGATCAAGGAGCAGTTGTACGTCGGGGATTTAGTGTTCTTTTCTTCAGTGTCTTTGCTGTTTCCGTCACAGTACTCAACTTCCAAAGGAGGTGATTTAAATTAAGAATGAATGAATTTACTGGTACCATTTGCAATTTCAGATACTGCAATTACTATTTTGGCAAAATAGCAAGGCTATTTATTTAGTCCCTTGATAATAATATTTTTATATAATGGTCCCTTTTATTTTCCAGATAGATTTTACCTGCTGGTCAATTTTTACAAAAACTATAATTAAGGGCTTTTTTGCAATTTTTTACCTTCAATTCGCATCCATATCGCATTCTGATAGGTCCTTTATGGGTAGATCCACCAACCTAAACAACTAGAAAAATTCTTATATGAATTGGATCCATGTTCCCAAGTATAATCAACAGTACTATTTGACAAAATGAGTAATGTAATTCAATATAAGTCATAAATCTGATAGATTCAATCCACAATAGAATTTTCTCGTGAGATTTTCTTTCTTCCTTTTTTTTTAATTTTCTAATTAATACAACATCATAATTTCTCATTTCATGGTATAGTCCCTTTTAAGAATATTCATTCCCGATGCCAAATCCCATAACCAAATAACTCCTTCCTTCATGACTATTTTAATTTTCAATTGTCTAAAAATTAATGTTTTTTTAAAATTAATTAAAAAATTTTTAAGATATTGATATTTATATGTTTAAAATCAATTAAGTCAACCATTTTTTCTTCAAAAATTTGTGTAAAATCAAAATAGGAAATTCAATTTCAGATGAATAAAATTACATATAATAAATAAAATTAGGGACTCAAATTTGGCAATTTTTCTGCAAATATCAGCCATTAAACATTTTCCCAATATTCCATCCCACTAGAAGATAGAAAACAACAATAACAATAATTGACCTATCGAAATTGATTTCCAACTACCTTACCACCTTACACTACAACGTTATACGATATCTATATCACTTTTTTTTTCCTTCAAAATATTTTTTAAAACCTAATAATATCTTTAATTATAAATGAGTATAAGAAGAATATTTTAAATATACTATGATTGTATTACAATAGTTTTTATTTATTGTAAAAAAAAAAGAAATTTGATATAAAATAATATTACTCTCTCCTTTTAAAATTGAGTTTTTTTGTTTTTATAATTAGTTCTTGAGAATTAAATGTCTCATTTATTTAAATTAGGTTAAAATTTTTTTAAAAAAATGATATTAAAATCTATGTAAGTCAATTTTTTTTTGTTATGGATATTCCAATGTTTTAATTTTTCATTTACTTTAGATGGCTAAATAAATGATTGAATTACTAGTGTAGCCATCGAACTTATCTTTTTTTTTTTTGTTAATTTTGACTATCAAATTAAAAAATTCTTCAATTTAATTATTAAACTTTATGAGATTGAACACTTAAATTACTAATGTTAGAGAATACGTGTCTTTTTGTGAAATCATTGAAGAATTTGTTAGGAAACCTGAGGTGGATTCTTCGAGTTCGGATGAAAAGAGGTGTAATTGAAGCAAATTCTGGAAACGGGGAAGCTTAATATTATAGGAATCTAATGGTGGTGAAGCTGTTCAAGAGAACTTTGAGGAAGTAAAGCAAGGTTCTGATTTGAATGTGGCAGATGATGTCCCAAAAAGGTTGGAGAAGTTGGTTTTGAGTACTCATGAACATGAATTATCGGAAGAGAAGCAGAGGATCAATGATCAAGCACAAGAGGATGTTGGAGAAGGTGCGTAGTGTCACGTGTCAATTCAATCGAAAGATAAATTCACTTAAAATGATTTAAATGTTTATTTTTATAATATTTAATATTAAATTAACAAGTTTTAAATTCGATTATCAAATTAGAAGAAAAAAAAACAATTTCAATAACACGATTAAGATTCAGCCTAAATTAAAATATCCGTCTCAAGTCTTACAAAGGGGCTCAGATAAACACAAGTCCACGTGTAAAATCCAATGCCACAATTCTCAAAACCCCAACACAAAATCTCAACTTCCTCCCTGCCCTCCTCCTCACTTCCTTTTTGTATTATCCATTCATATCTTTTTTATTTTCCAAATCAAAACCCACCTTAAAGATTTCCAAATCCATCCCAATTATAGATTATTCTTCACTGGAACTGAAAGTATCTCAGTTCCACAATTCCCAAATCAAATGCCAATCAAGAATTATTCATCTGCTAATTATTGTTCTCCTCTTCCCTGTCCCGTTTCTTCCAGGTAGTGACTCTGCTTCTCTTTTCCTAATTCTACTCTAAAACCATCACAATCGCACCGCAAAGTGTCAAGAAAGTGTCTTTAGAAAGCTCTGCTCTAATGGCGTTGCCTCAAATCTTGCCAGTCACCTCTTATTCCGCGACAATTCCTCAAAAATGCCACTTAAACTATACTGTTAGTTACCTGCTAAATCCTACCTTTAAACCCTTTTGTTTTTCTCAACCACAGCTGCACCGGCGGCGGAAGCACAGCTCACTTCGGTGTTCTGCTTCTTCATTTTCGGAAAAGCATCACTCGAACCCGAACCCACCTAAGTCCGATGACGTTGTGGAACTTCCGCTCTTCCCTCTTCCACTCGTGCTCTTTCCCGGCGCTATTCTTCCTCTGCAGATCTTCGAGTTCCGCTATCGTATGATGATGCATACTCTGCTCCAAACTGACTTGCGATTTGGTGTAATTTACACCGATTCTGCAACTGGCACTGCGGAAGTTGGCTGCGTTGGGGAAGTTGTGAAGCACGAGCGGCTGGTCGATGATAGATTCTTTTTAATCTGTAAAGGACAAGAACGATTCAGGGTCACCAAACTGGTCCGTACTAAACCGTATTTGGTGGCGGAGGTGACGTGGCTAGAGGACCGGCCATCGGCGAATGGGGATGACGATTTGGATGCATTAGCAAATGAAGTAGAGACATACATGAAGGATGTTATACGTATATCAAATAGGCTTAACGGGAAGCCTGAAAAGGATGTTCAAGATTTGAGGAGGAATTTGTTCCCGACTCCCTTTTCTTTCTTTGTCGGGAGTACATTTGAAGGGGCACCAAGGGAGCAGCAAGCATTGCTGGAGTTGGAGGATACCGTCATGAGACTGAAAAGAGAGAAGGAGACTTTGAGGAATACTTTGAATTATTTGACTGCGGCCTCTGCAGTAAAGGATGTCTTTCCATCATCGTCATGATATGGGCAATTGAGGTTTTTTTTGTATAACTTATTTATACATGTTCCCGGAGATACTTATGAACTTGTAAATGGTGATAGATTACAATTAATTGCACTGCTTTTTCGTCTCTACTGGTAGTTAGATATCTTGCAGCTAAATACTTTATGATCGTAATTTAAATTGATGTGATTGTGAGAGCTAATGGTTAATTACATGAGGAAGTTGTGAATGAAATGATTGATTTTCAGCTACAAGGTTAAGGATGCTATGATAAAAGAGGTAATCTCTATATTCATAATTCAACATAATGTGATTGATTAAAGTGGTAATGGTTAATTAAATGATGAAGTTGTATTCTTTTTTAATTATTTTCAGCTAAAGGTTAATAATGTTCTGATAATTTTTTCTCAATTTCAACCTTGTGAATTGTTGGCCGTTCAAATGTCAGCAGTGCTTTGAAAGTCTGCATTTTGAAGTTTGTGAATGTGATGAGATACTGGAGATATGGGAAAATGGAATAGGTTGGAGCTGGGGCCTGAAAATCTTGGCTTGCGCTGGCTCCCTAACCAAGTTTTAGATTAATTATCGATAATCTTGATCAAGGGCTGAAACTGTAAACGATGTCCTGCTAACTTCATTGAGTTTCTTCATTCATTAGCCACTGAAGTTCAATGATAAACTGTAATATGGATTATAATGGTTTAGTTAAATTAGTTTGCTTTTTTTACGTTTTCCTAGTCAGATGTTTTTGCTCTCTCTCTTTGGATCTTTGTAAGTTTATGTCGGCTTAGATACATGAGGGAGAACTATTTTCTATGTACTTAGTGTGACATGTATCACACCATGCTGAAGGCTGATTATCACTGTGTTGGCCTTCTGATAACTTATCATTGGCTATTCTCTTGAATATGAAAGAGATTTGCAGGTTGTTTTGAAGCAGAAATAGTGAGATTGTAAAAATAGTTGCTACTTGGCAGTAAGATGCAGACAATTTTAGGCAACCTCAATTTTTTGCAATTATGCAAAATGAATATCGTTTGAAGTAATCCATGGAACCTCTTAGGTGTATGTTTTCCTTCTATGCAGAATGGTGAATGTCCCTTGATTGTATCACCAAGACTGACAGGATCACATGCTTGAGAATATATGTGTCTTTCAAGTAAAGTCCAAGTTTATGGTATTTCATTTGATTCATAAATGTACCATTTAAGCTTGTATTAGTTGTGGTAATGGGCAACTCTTGGAATTTTTGCCCTTTTAGGACTTCTATGTGATGTTTTCAAGCATCTGCACTGGGGTTTTTTAAATGCAAAGCAATTGGATCACGAATCCTGCATTCACCAAAGTTGCTTACAATTCCATGGTTCCTTTTGTTATTCATGTTTGAATCCGTATATTTCCAGCCCTTATACCTGTGGCCTTTTTTTCTTTTGAACGTTGGAAGCTAATATAGGTTATATGGCTGTATGAAGCAATTGAACTGAGTCTTTATAGATCAGAACATTTCTGTCACTGTATGTGGATTGTAATGGACTCTACTTCCCCGTATTTTTGTCCTGCAAATGGTGGTTTCAAATTCACAAAGGCAAAGGCCAGAACTGTAATGGACTTCAGCTCAGGTAGGTTGGAGAGAAGCTGAAAACCTGATCATGCAGCGGGTGTTTTCATATGTTTCCATAATGAAAAGATTGAGTAGAGCTTCGGGCAGTCTAAGACATTTCTATCACTTCATTGGTTTTGAACTATATTTTGGAAGGAAACAAAAACTCTTCTGTTATATATTGGGAGGAAAGCAATTGCGCCTCAGTAACAGGCATGTTTTGCCTTTGATTTGAAGCTTCCTACAGTTTTGCTAGCCATGGTTCACAAGGTAGCTAACAGTAATTGATCTGATATTTCATTTCTGAGAAACTATTCTGCTGAGGCATTCAAGTTTTAGTTGTAGATATCCCATCTGAGTAACCTTCTCTCTGGCCAACTTCTGCTACTTCAGGTTCCATACCAGAATTTACCAAATTTTGGTCAGATCATCTGTTCTTCATTTCTTCCTTTCCCTTTAAAGCAGCATTTGATACTTGTTCTTGCCATTTTTTGGCTCAGAAAACTCACTTGTGTTCTTCCATTTAACAGAAAAATGGATGAAGAAAAAAATTGGCAACTCTTAATTGGACCAGGAAATATAACACCATATACAACGCTAAGCAGAAAGAAATTCTAATGAATCTTTATAGGTAGAGACTTATAAAGTTAAAAGGATTGAGCAGAAGCATTCAGCAGCATTTGTATTCAACTGTAAATATTACATCACCATGGTATACAATCTTACAAACTATTAAGCTAGTTTGTGCTTTCTGAATGTGTTACAGACTTACGGTCTAGAGCTTATGCCATGGAAAAAATAACTGCAGAAGCATATTTCTTACAAATACCAGTTCTGGAAGAAGGAATTCCAATGACGCAACCCTCTGGAAAGGCCCCCATTCTGGAACTGCTTAGCCAATGTAGTATTGCCAGTTGTCTGCAATCACATACTCAGAGTCAAATCTACTGTCACAATAATGATGCAGGAACTAACATAAGAATTTGGTATCTTTTAGAAAATCCAAGATAGACGGAGTTCTGCAACTAATGATGGAAGTTCTAACAAATGTTGTTAAGAGGACTGTTAAAAAGCTCATGAAATTGATGCTGAATTTTTCAGAGATCTACCGCAACAAAAATAAGACACAGGATTAATGCATACCCTGAGACAAAGATTTCTTTTTGTATCACAGATTGGATAATCATGGGGGCAACAGTGGCTATGGTCATCACAGCACACTGCAGAATCCAACTCACAACACTTCCATGAAATGCATAACCCAAGAAATTTTCGAGAGCAGCAACAAGTTTGACCCCCGGAACAAAAGGCGAAAACACTACATCTGACTGGACCTGGGGAAGGTGGTGATGGAGGATTGGGACTAGTTTTAACTGGATATGAGGCTAGAGAGTTAATCCCACATATCCCTTTTGAATTGCCAGTGTTTCTTGCCATGTAAATATAACCATTCATACCCCAGCTTGTTCCCCAGGAATTCTTCACTATCCAAAAATCTTCTCCATTTTGTGAATCATACCCCACAATCAGTACAGCGTGATCCAAAGAAGTAGAGCAAGGTCCAGTAAAAATACCCTGCAGCATAATTTACTGAATCATTGGAGTATGCTTTTACTTTACTAAGAATTAGAAAAGATGAGGAAACTGGACAAAGACACGAACCCTGGAGTATGACTGAAATGCTCTATCACTGCCACTTATGCCGACACTCACAGGTTGTGCAGCAACAGCCGCAAGAAGTGCTTTCTCATTATTGGAGGGCACATCTCTATAACCATCAATAGTCACAACATGTCTTTTCAACTACAGCATGAAACAAACAGATAGTTAAAGATGAACAAATCAAACAAATAGCTAGCTGAATGAAGGGAGAAACGTGGAGGTATATGGATTTAGATAAAGACAGAGATGAAGTACCTTGTTTTTGTTGCATGTTTTTTCTCGGGCTATAAAGGGGTAATCCTCCTCTGTATCAATGCCATGATTCTTCACAACAAACTCGTATGCGTCATCCATTAGTCCACCGCCGCAACCATCGTTATAAGACCTATCACAATCAATTAACTCTTGTTCAGACAAGCTGACAAGTGATCCAGTGACGATCTTATTAATGCCTTCCATTGCACCCGTAGCTGAGAATGCCCAACATGCACCTACACAATAACATCAACTAGATCTGGTTATTCAAAACCAATGCTGGAAACATATGTTTTCATGCAATAAGGTTAATATCTTCTTCTCATTGTAAAATGTCAACACTCAGGGCAGAAAATACATTGCTGTCTGTTTAACAGCTCATGGAAATGTTGAAGCAAAAAAACCATCATGACAAGGAGAAAGAAACCTCTATTCCTAGCCCCAACCCTTCTACAGATAGAATAGAATCAGGATTTCTTTTCCCTTTCTTGTGAGATTAACATTTTCATAAGAAGCTTTCCTAAAATCTCCGCAAGTGTTGCACCAGAAGATACAGAAGTTGCCTAAATAGATTTGACACAACGAATTCAGGATGGGGAGTATTAATGTTTCTTTTCTATGAGCAAAGAACTTTTGTTGTGTAATGCAATTGAATTAATAGATAAACATATATGCAGTATATAATCTCTCACAAAATAACTTCGGTTACGAATGCCTTGAGAGAGGCTCCCACATGCCATTAGGTTAAATTGCCAAGGTGATGGAGGAGGAAGGGGTGACTACAAGGGAAGGGAAATACCACCACTAGTTGTCATGCCCTTTGTTTTTAACACTCAGCCATTTTACCATTGAAGACTATAATCAATCTGTTGGTGAGCTATACCGTAAGCCAGAAAAGTGTAAGGATATTTCAAATACAGATCTTGTATGTTCCCAGAGATTAAACTCTCCACAAGGAATAGGTTGTTACCCGTCCCGGGTCGCAGATCTTCTATGATAAGAGAATAAAAAAGAAAGGTTAACAAAAAATTGTAAAGGTTAAGCAGAGATACACTTCAAGGGAATCTCCATGCTCACAAGCCCTTCTTAAAAATGCAAAATTAGGTGATCTCCTCTACTACAATAAAAAAACATATTCATTCCAAATCCTCAGCATACAATCAAACATTCTCAAGATGACACCTTTTAAGTCACAACAAAAGCATTCAAGATCCACATGCATACAGAAGAGCCAAACTACCTCTCTGGCAATATGTTACACATGGTTAACTGCCATCTAAAAAGTAGTGCAAGTACAATCTTTACACTAGTTAGAAAACCATTCCTACTTTCTGATTTTACACACAAACATGGCAAGTCTCATTGAAAAAAGTACAGAGTGTATCATTTCTCCAAAACCAAGAAAAAAGAGAAAAAAGTTTACAGGATTAGGTTTTCGGAGATCATGAAATACTCACAAATTTGTTCAAAAAACAAACGCAGTGGAAAAGATGAAATATTCAACCTGAGTTTAGTACTACTAAAGAGTACATATTTTAGAGAATAATTAGAAGCCCACATACCGCAACTGCCCTGGTCTTTGACATTTGTGACAGCGCCTTTATTCCTCCAATCAACAGATGAAGGGATATCGTTATCATCAACGACGCCAGATACTCCAAAAGCTGAGGACCCACGATTCAATCGAATCATATCATTCGCAGAAGCGGAGAGGCCCAAGAACTTGGCTTTAAACTCATGGTGTGTGAGATCAGCAAAGGCGTTGAGCGAAAGAGTATATGTGGAATTACCCTTACTGTTATGTTGGGTAATGTAATCATAATTGTCGACAAAGACTCTCAATCTGTACTCCCTTTCTTGCTCAGATGAGTATTTCTTCCCATACTCCTGACACCAACTCTCAAATAGGTCAGCAGTGAGTGAAGATGAACAAATAATGGGCATATGAAATAGCAAAAGAACTGCCCAGAACTGCCATAACGAACTCATCTAGATATGAAAAGAAAGAGTGCCTTTCTTGATTTGGCAACAATCCTCCTAAGATTATGGTTAGCCGACAGAGCCGAGAAACCTCGTGGGCTATGTCCATTGCGTATAAATAATGGTCTGCTCTGGGAAGAAGCGTTGGTACCCAGTGAGGCAGTCCCAAGTGTACCCGCAGCAAGCCAATAACCGGGTGGTCACTGCACAGTTTTACCTTTATCAATTTGTCAATGGTAACCAATTTCCATTTGTCTTTGCTTTGATCACCGTTGAGAGTAACATACACGGCCTTGATCTTATCATTTTTTTTTCTCTTTTATCATGTTAATTTAGTAGGATCTAGCGAGTACTACATCATTTTCATGGATTTAATTAATCTAGAATAGAGAATAAACATCAACATTCCAAAATAAATTTAATTCATTTTTACTAATTTAAGCTTTTAGATTAGAGATAAATATAATATAAATATCAATAATTCTAACATTACTCTAATGATAAAGTATATAAGTATATTTGCTTAATGAGAAGTTATGAGTTCATGTCAAAATTAAAAAATAAAAATAAAAAAAGAATCTTAATCATCAAATAAAAATATTTTATGGATCAAATGCATCAATTTTCTTATGTTTCTTGTAATACATAAAAGCAATTTTCTTGTGTTTCTTGTAATACCTATAAGAGCAACATAATAATCTTTATATCTGTTTTCTGGACACCCAAAGTTCTTTAGCGAGACAGTATGGAAGCATGGCCTTAACTTTTGGCAAACAGATAATAATTGGCCTTTATCATATCATATCGCTTTTGCTTTTGGGATTTTCCTTAATCTTTTAGCATGTTTTGAAGTATATTTTTTTACGAGGCATTGAGAACTTTCGTTTATGCATTTAATGAGTTGTTATTAAATAGTTTGGAGTTCAAGTTTATACAACGTAGGTTATGGATTAAATTTGTTATTATTATAAATTTTAATTTTTATGAATTTATGAGGGTATGTATATCAAATTGATCAATTTTTTGACTGAAACGTCAATTTAATAAAAAATATAAAATGTATTAATTTTTTTATATATCAAGGCACGACGTTCTTTATATTATTGTCATCTCCTATAAAATAATTATATATTTACACTTTACATTTTCTATTTTGGCAATTTAAGTAACATATTTTTTCTATTTATATTTAAAAGTTATTTTGGTGTCTTTTCATTTTTCGAAGGTCCACATATTATAATAATTATATATCTATGGTAGTGACTTTAAAAACCAGTTTAACCATATATGATAATTCTATGAATACAATTTAAATAATTCTCAAAGATATTTGAATTATGAGAAAGATATTTATATAGTAGAATAATACTATTCCTATTTATGAGTCTATGTTATGATTAATTTCCAATTTTAAAAGAATAAATCCATTTTATATACTTTGTCCAATATATTCTTACTATCAATATACACATGTCTCCCATGTCTTTTTAATCATTTTTTTTTTTTGGAATAATTTTGAATTTGCAATACCTTAAATTAATTGTTTTTAAAATTCTTAATTAAGTATTCCACAAAATATATTATGTTGTCATTATTTATAAATTATTAGCTGTTATTTTATAAAAATTAAGGTAATTTTTTTCTTAAAATATTCATATTTATGATTTTAATAAAATCAATAATAATAACCATGAAAAGAAAAGAGAGGAAAACAAAGATAATATGATTTTAAAAAATAAAAATCTAATTAATAAACAATAACAACTCATATTTTATGAGAAAAATGAGGATAAATGACTTTTACATAATAACATATATTTATATTCGTAGACAAGAATCAAGATCAATAAATCATTGTAGTCTTGAAGTTTTCGACAACTTTGTTCATGAACTAGTTTTTTTGTCAAGAAGCTCAATGATTGCAAAGAGAAAAATTATCATGATAATTAGTGGTAGCAAACGGGACCGGTTGACCCTTTGGCTCGCACAAGCCCTAACCAACATCATACGTATGAACACTATAGCCCAAAATAGCTTGCGAATCCGTCCCCCGCAGCCTGAATGATTTAGGCTCTGATTGATATCACCTGTGTGTGGATAGTATTATTCAATTTCGTAAAATGTATTTTTAAATTGGATTTCATTTTTTACTTAAAAAAATATATTTTTTTGGAAATCAAATTAAACCATCCGGTTAAAATTAGATGTATAATTTTTTTTTATTTTTGAAAAAAAAATGAACTCTGATTGATATATACAATTTAAGTGCTGATTGATGGAGAATGGAGAAAAATGGTGAAACCAAACAGAGCCTTAACCTTTTTAAATTCGGCTTAACCATTTCAACTTGGCGACTTGACCATCTCATGGATCGAACCTACCATGAACTGATCTGGCCCACATACTCCGACAGTCTTATGACTGTTAAATTTAAAATAAAAAGAATAATAATTACATAAATATTATTATTTATCCAAAAAATTATAAATAATCTCACATATAAAAAATCAACAAAACAATTTTCTAATCTTTCTACTCTATTCATTCTCAAAATTTTCTACTCTCTAATCTCAATTCTTTCTTGTTATCTTTGTATGAAAATTTAATTTTTAGCAAAAAGATCATGGATTTAAAGGGAGTTGGTGAATAAATTTAGAGTTTTCATCTTTTAAAATTTCCAACTTCTAAATTTCAAATTGGTTTTTCTCTATTTATCTTCTAATTTGTTAGTTTTGTTAATTTTTTATTTGATTTTTTTATTTATTTGTTACTTTATTTAGTTTAATTTATTTCATTATCTAGTTAATTTTTAAAAAAATGGATAGATCTTGTCGTCCTCCCACAACAGTAATAGTGATGAGGAATTTGCCAAGTGTTGTGAGCATGATCCTAACTATAACCAATTTCTCTAAACCTGATAATATAGAGACTTTGAGTGATGATATTGATCTGATGATGTCCAAAAACTACCAATGCCTATTAGTCGTTTATGACAAATGGGTAATTCTTCTTCTAGCACGTGTAGGATTAAAGTTAAAAAATCACTATTATGGAAATTGTTTTTAAAAAGGGATGAAAAAATAACTTGTATAATTTGTGGGAAGATATATGCTCATAAAAGTGGGGATGAGATTAGAACCTTAAAAATGAATACCTTGATTTTAATGAGTATTTGTAAAAACAACAATAAATTAGTTTAACTTAAAAGCAACTGGTAATTTTCGATTTGAAAAAATATAAAACTTTTAAAAATTTAGAGTAATTAAAATAAAAGGTTAAAGGAAAAATAAATATAAAAGTCGATAGCTTGACTCGATCTGAAATCAACCCAGATGGGCCAAACTCAAAATAGGCCCATCAGGCCTGTTTTGGATTCAATCAAGTTCGGCCTCTTCTCTCATCTAGTTTAACATGTCAAATTGAACTTAGACCTGTAGTCATTGGGCTTGACTCACTAAATTGTCACGTTTAAAAGGTGATCTGGTATATCTTTTAAATTATTTTATAAAAATTAAGTCAAGCACCAAATGAAAAATTTATAAAAATTTAAAATAATTTTTTAAATAACAAAGAAATGTATAAAATATAAAAGCTGGTATAAATGATGTTTTCCATTCGCTTAAAAAAGGAAAAAAAAAAAAAAAAAGCTTCTTAGAGCAAACCATGAATGAATGAATAAAAGGCTATAGTGTCAAATTAGCTCAAGTGAGGCACAATCATAGTCCAGGAGCACGTGTTTCTAAGCTAAAACAAGAAGGGGCAAAACAAAGAACAGTTTTTTTTTTCCTTCTTCTCTCTTCCACGAAAGGATCGATCTCTCCACTCCCCAGTCCCGAGGAAAAATATCCCCAAGCAGGCTGCAAGGGCATCAACCCAAAAACAGTCTTTTGCGTGCACACAAGAGCAACGAGACATCTATATATCTGAAGGAGGGGATAATCTTTAAACCCTGCAAAACAAAATATATTTTCTTTTCTTTTTTTTTTCCCCCAAAGAATTACGTAATTTTTGCAGATAAATACATTGTCAGTCTGAATTATGGATATTGATCCTCGGCAGTACGAGAACATTGTAAGTTCTTTATTTTGTTTATGGGTTTTTTCTTAGTCCATGGATTGAGAGTTGAGTTGGGTTCATTTCTTTTCTTTGTATTTCTTTCCCAAGATTGTTGGGAAATTTGTTTGTTTTCGGTGGTTACTCTCTGATTTAACTTGTGTTGGAGGTTTATGTCTATATTTGACAGGGTTTCATAGGAAATTACAACATTTTACCTCGAGTCTTTTTGTAGTATTTTCTATAGGGGGAACGTAAGGTAATTTTTGGGATTGTTGGTTTTGAGGCTTTTATGCTGTACTCTATGGCGCAGCTGCAACATCTCAGTAGATATCAGAAAATTAAAAGAATAGTACTCTGGAGATATGATAGCTTTCTCCTTTCTTGGCTAGTTGAGCAGAGTTGTTTCCCTAAACCTAACGGGACAGAAAAAATTCTTGATGGAAAAATTGGTAAACTATGTCAAAATCAGCTGACTACCATAGAATATGACATTTAAATTAGATTTCCTTGATTAGTTAAGTTTCATTTCGTTACTAAGTTGGTTCTAAGATAGTTTAACAGATTAGCATAATCTTTGCAGCTGCTAGTCAGACTGCTGCGATGCTTGATTAATGCATGTGGAACTTTTCTTTGCTTTGCTTTTGTAATGCTCCACATTGGCAATTCTATTTAAGGCGACCTTGATCCAGAGTGGCTACCTAAACTCAAGTGTTCTTATCATATCCTATTTTGGATTTCAGTTCAATGTTTGAGGTGGAAGTGCATCCTTATTTCTACCACAAGTATATTAATTCTGAAGCTACTATACTGAAATTTGAATATTAATCTGGTGTTATTGGAAGATTATTCAGTCCACTGCTTATCATGACCTTTATCTATCATGGGTTCAGTTTACCTTAGATACGTGAGAAATATATTTATATATGAATTTAGTTGTGTTTGTTATTACTTAAGAGTGATGGCTCGTGCTTGTGAGGTGGTGAAGAGTTTCACATTCTTTGTACTTTGTTAGCATGTGCTTTAGGAAGATTGACCACATTTTAAGCAGTGCTAATAATCATCTTTGAGTTTCTGTTTGCATTTTCTGTGACATGTTAACATGAAATTTGACACATGACTGTTTTATCAACTTGAAACATTCTCAGAGTCACAGTCACTTTATCGTATCCTTCATTAGGATTATGAATTGAGGTCAGCTTGCTTGACGGAAATTAAGATCCAGAATTGGTGGGCTGAGATTGAGTCTAAATTTTGAGCTTGAATTTAAAGTGAGTCAAGTGTGTCTTAGCATAGCCTGCTATATGTTCAGCCCAAATAAAATATATTTTCTTTTGTAAAAAAATATAAGAAAGCATCTACATAAAATAAAGAAACGAGTAGATAAAATGTGTAGTTATGCATATATTTATGGATATTGACTTTTCTAAATAATTTTGGTTTAGAAAAGATATTGTAAATCATCTTCTCTATGAGATTTATTTTGATTTTCAAGAAAAAATGATCTTTTTAAGCCATATGGGATGAGTTCAGTCAAAAGCTCAAGTTTTAGTTTGGGCTAAGATCTAGCTCAAATGAATGACATTTGTTGGGCTCAACCTATTTATTTTATTTTAAAACTTCCAACTCATTTAGCCCAATTGACATCGATAGGCTTAATTAATAAACTTGAACAACAAGAAAAGATCTTATGCCTTTCTGGGAATTTGTGTAGTTTGACTTTGACGAGGGTGTTTGATGCTTTATGCTAGAACCTTTATACTAATTTTCTAGAATTGTTACCTTAAGTTCATTCTGCTATTCTATAATAATTAGCACTAAGAATCAGAAAGTGATTTGCATAATTTTGTTTCTATTCTGCTATTCCAAACAATCTTAGTTGATTTTGTTCTTTGAACGTGACTTATTGCTTCCATACTCTTTTCCTTTTCCAATTGAATGTCCAAATTTGTATTGGCTCATATTGAGCTTGTACTGGTTATTTATATGTGCTGAACTGTAGGGAGACTTTCAAATGCTTTTCATTTGAAATGGTATTGATAACCGAAATTTAGTTAAAAAGTGAACTTTCTTCTGTACTTCCCATCTAATGCTGCATTTCTATCTCAGGTTTCTTAAATGTGTCAGAAAGGTCCATCATAAGTGTCTGAATTGTGGGATTTTTCCTTTATCTTCGATATTGATTCATATTGGCATGTCATTGTGTAGGTATCTCTGTATTTTACCTTATACCTTGGCAAGGAATATTTTTAGGAAAATTACCTTTTTATAAAGAGTCAATCCCTCGCTGCTGAAAACCTACTCTATCTGATTATGAACCCCTTTCTGACTTTGTCTGAACTTGCCCTGATATTTTTCATATTCATGTGAAAAGCCTCATGGAAAGTATGATAATAATAAAATATCAGATATTGTGAAGTTTGTTGATGGCAGTTGATTAGTTTCTCCACTTGCTAATACTATTTACACCATCTTTGGTGAGTTATTGCCGATACCTAATTTTATTTAGAATCCTATTGCTGCTATTTTTTTTGGACGGAGACCTTGATATAATTGAAGCAAAGTTCTAACCTACTCTACTGAGTCATGATCTAAACCTTTGTTTTTCCATCTCTATGCGTTAAAAATAGAAGAATTTCTCATTCAAAATGTTGTTTATGGGTATATGTGATAATTGCTTTCTTTGTTGTGCTTCTTGTCAGACTATCAATGACAATGATGTCCACAACATTGTCCTATCATATCTTGTGCATAATTGCTTCAAAGACACAGTCGAATCATTTATTGCTTCTACTGGATTGAAGCAGACTCCGGATCATCTCGAGGACATGGAGAAAAGAAAACGTAAGCTCTCATTCTTATATGTTTAGTAAGATGCTTAACTTTCAGCTTTTTTGTAATAACCACTTGGATTTAACATTTGTGCTAACTGGTTCTAATATCATTTCTTTCAAAAGAACTGTGCAAAAGTTGATATTTACTAGCTTCTTACTTCTTCAAACAGGAAAGTGCACACTATATATGATTATTTGACTGTTGCTGCAGCTATTGAAATGCATATGTACATTGGCAATTTGTCTTACCTAATGGCATGCTAAGTGGCTTAAGTGTTGGCTAAATATGTCGTTAGCCTGTTAAGTGACTAGTGAGTTTCAAAACCATCTCTACTAACTGCCGTTAACCATCCCAAAATAAGTGATTGTGGTATCCTAGGTAGCCTATTTCTTTACAAAAAAGAAAAAGAAAATGATGATGGTTTTAATTTTACTTCCGTTTCAGGAATTTTTCATTTTGTATTGGAGGGAAATGCTCTAAAGGCCATTGAATTGACTGAAGTGCTTGCACCAGAATTATTGGGGAAGAATAAGGATTTACATTTTGATCTTTTAAGCCTTCATTTCGTAAAACTTGTCCGCACAAGAAACTGGTAAGTGTGTGATTGTGGCCTTTTGGGAACTAGCTTCTAGTATTCTTTTGACCAGAATTTGATTTCTGTGGCAGCACAGAAGCTCTAGAATTTGCTCAGTCAAACTTGACCCCTTTTGGGAAGGTGCAGAAATATGTTGAGAAACTTGAAGTAGGTTCTTCATCTAGGAATAAAATCTCAACCATTTTGTCTTCCAATCCCAATGTCAATAATAACTAAACCGATTGTTGGTGCAGGATTTCATGGCTCTGCTGGCTTATGAGGAGCCAGAAAAATCACCAATGTTTCATCTGCTTTGCCATGAGCACCGGCAGCATGTAGCAGACAGTCTGAACAGAGCAATTCTAGGTGTGTTTTTCCTTTTGGATCTTTTTTGCATTGCATTGTCTCCAGGGAAAATTTTTCCTCTAGTGTTGGTGTTTTATTTCACCCTGAATCAATACTTCCCTTTAATTTCTATAATGAATGTGTTAACTTATTCCCTCACAGTTTGGTCTTTGTTTGCTTGTCATGTGATATTTCCAGCTCATGCAAACTTGCCCAGTTATTCATCTCTAGAAAGGCTCATACAGCAAACAACGGTTGTTAGGCAATGCTTTAGTCAAGAGACTGGCAAGGTTTGATCTTGATCCCATTCCATACTTATTGAATACAAAATTCAGTTATATTTATTCTCCCCAACTATATATTTACAGACTCTGTGTACAGAAAACAAAAGGCTATATATTTATCACCTTGTTACAAGAGACCTCTAATATATATCTCAATTCTGTTACAAGAGACCTCTAATATATATCTTCATTCTGTTACTGTCATTTGAGCATGTGCTGCAAACTAAGTGATGCTATTGAAGTAAGGAGTTGGAAAGTAATTCTAGCATTGCACTGGAAGGGTTTTTGATGGATCCTATGATGTGAGAAAGAGCCATAGTTGGATCAAGAATTTACTTCACTCTCTTTGACAAGTTCTTGGGAACTTTGCCCTTACGGAAAAGCTCTGACAACATTTTCCTGTGCAGTTTTTCCCTATACTCATGTGAAATTCAATAGTAACATGGTTGCTTATTTTAATTTTGCAGGACTTGCATCTGCCTTTCTCACTAAAAGATTTTCTCAAGAGCTAGTGGCCGTAGCTTGAAAGAGAATTGTCTGCATTCGTGATTGTTTCACAATTAGACGTGTCATCAGGCAATTGCATCATGCACAGCCCCCCCCCCCCCCCCTTCTCCGGTTCAAGCTGCCATCTTGGTTCTGGTTTATTTGAGTCAAGGCTGGAAATGTGGCTATCATGGTTGCTTGTCTTCCTTAGTTTTCTTGTTCAAATTACTTTCTTCTTTCAGGTTGAAAATAGGTCTACATCTCTTCTTATTCCTTTACCTGTTCCTTTCCTGAAAACCTTTGATAGTTTGATACAATGCCATGCCATGTGAATCCGTGGGGAAGAAAGTTTAGAGAATGCAATGGCATGTGAACCAGTGGCTTTGTGGTATTCCATCCCTTTGACAATTCAGCTGTGCAAAGCTGAAAAGGGGAATTCATGAGGCAGAGCAGAAGCTCAGTTAATGTAAGACAGAATTTTGGCAACTGGGATATTTTTATTTGGGTGATTGCATGATGGATAATTAAACTACTAGAGCATATAAATTCTTTTAAATACCCTTTGTTAGTGAACGAGGATGAAGGGCAAAATTGACAAAAAATCCACAAGTATGTCGTGATTCTTTTATGTGCATTGGAATGCATACGAAGAAATGTTAATGGATGGCACTAGTATATTCAATATAGAGTGGATTTTTACTATATGAATATAGCACTTTATAAGTTATAATTTTTTTTTGTGCAACTCTTCTAATATATTAATAAAAAAAAAATTGCATATGCCTTTTGATTATCTTTGTTGATATATTTTTTTAACTAAATTCCAAAATTTATATCTTAAGATGCATAAAGTCGTTTTATGAGTGTACTAGTAGGTGTGTTTAAAAAAGTCTATTAGAAGATTTGGAGTCGCTCACGTTATAACATTACCTTGCATATAAATACATAATTATGTCCCAAAGATTTTTAATGTAATTTTTAATAGTCAAATATAATATATTTTTTCTTTTTTTAAAGGTTCATTCGGAATATATCTCATAGGATTTGTTCCCTTAACTTTCTCATTTAGAGCAACATGATATGACCACTTAAACGAGTTCAAAGTAGTTATGTTCCAAAGATTTAGTCTATATGTGGTAATGTAGGTAGATTAATTCTACCAAAAGTTAATCAAGAACAGCATCATTGACATAATGAGCAAGTGCACTTATTTTATTTTTTTTAAATGTTCATTTTATTTAAAATGTGTTACTTTAGATATTTAATTTTATGAAATTTTAACTATTAATTATTTTATGACTGATTAAGAGATATGATTAAAGTCATAAAATGTGTTTACTTTATGTAATTACATGTAATCAATTTTAATTTATTTATGTCATGTAAAGTTTCATACTATTTCAATTATATCATCTAGACACCCAAAGGGTGAAACACATGTGACGAATGATTAGGAAGTAAAAATTAAAAAAAAAATACAATTTCAATGAAATAAACTATTAAATTTTATAATATTAAATGATTAAATTATTCAACCTTACATTAATAAAATTACAATTTCAATGGCTACATTGGTTTACAAGACATTCCCAAAATGACTGTTTACTATGGCAATTCCTAAAATCTCAGGTTTAGAACCCAAAAATCGGGTTAGCATCGAAGCATGCAATCATACGACTGGAAGCCGCGTTCTAAGAAATTAATGTGACCTGACGGGGTAAACCGGTAAAAGACCTTGTTATGTGCCTATCCAAAACTCAAATCACTCCAAAACACACACTCAAGAACACGCACTCTGGCAGTGAAGATGCAGTGTTTGATTTCTCATTCGCAGGGTTGTTTCAGCTTAAATGTTCCTAATAATGATGCCGTGTTTTCATTCTCTGCTTTCTTCTCCGGGCTTTCTCTTCCATATAGGTAAATTTCGCTTCTTTTTATTTTCATTGACTACTATTTGGCCATGTTTTAATTTCACTGTACAATTAGATTGGAATTTCAATTTCTTTTTTCCATTTCCCGTAAAAAACCATTCTTGAAGAGTTAAAATCTATTCTTGCAAGAATTGCATTCGTAAATTGTCGTATTTCTCCTGGGATGGAGGGTGGCTTGGTGGATTCCTGGGTTTTTGCATTGTGTACAGGTTCACCCTTTTGTGACAAGAAGTGTATTCGATTGAAACCCTTATTGTCTCTGATTCATCAATTATGGTGTCTTTTGTCGTAAATTTGTTCAGAACTAATGCATCTTTTGCTGGTTTATTTTCAATTGGTGGTAAAGATTGAATTTAATGTGTTAAGAAAAAACTAAATTAACTTGACAAACTATGTTGCTTTGTTACATATAGATAATATATACTACCTTGCAAATCTACTTGTTTGCTTGCCGGAAATCCATATGGCTTATGCAAATTTATATGGTTTTTAGAGAATTTCTTGTAAGCTTGTATTATGATCTCTTAATTACTTCCATCCTTCGGTG
Organism: Echites panduratus; assembly: GCA_035221335.1. Classification (NCBI taxonomy): domain Eukaryota; kingdom Viridiplantae; phylum Streptophyta; class Magnoliopsida; order Gentianales; family Apocynaceae; genus Echites; species Echites panduratus. Next base: position 9,331,041 of record JAWZTD010000004.1, read on the forward strand.
GTCTTGTGCTGAGGCATGGAAAATGTTATTTGAATGGCTGGTTTTATATGTATTTGTTTATTTTCTTTAATAATATTTACACTCTTAAAATAATAGTCATTCAGTAGTGTAATTGCAAGAATTCAGTTATTTTGAAAAATAAATCGCTTTGATTGTGTAAATTTCTAATGTTTGGGGTTTTCAGACACTTTTACATAGAGCACTTGGGTATTGTTCTTATGTGGTTTGTGTGTTCAACCCAGTCTGTTTGCCTCACAGCTGTTTTTTTTTTCCTCACAGTTGTTATCGAAGAAGCAATAACTTTGAAAGGCATAGGCTTTACACACTAAAGTGTGCAGTCATTGGAGCCAAAGAACATTCTGCACCTTCTCAAGAAACTTTGGTCAGAGAACCACACAAGTACTTTGATCAGGTAATCATCACTGTTCGCTCCGGAGATGGAGGCCATGGAGCCATTCTCAGTTTGCCCAATCAAAGTTCTCCTTCGAAGACACAAGGAAAATTTGGGAAAGACAAACCAAGGAAAAAAAGTTCATATAAAAGGGACTTTGATGGTTCCATCATCCTCCCTTCTGGTGGACATGGTGGAGATGTTGTGATTTATGCGGATGAGAGCAAAGATACACTGTTGGAGTTCCACAAAAAGAGTCGATACAACGCTAAACGTGGGGGAAATGTTGATGCAATGGGAATTTTAACATCACAGTTGCATGATGGATTTGCTGCACCAACATTACGAATTCCAGTACCTTTAGGTTCGCTGTTGTATTTTGTTAATTTAATTATTTAGAAGTAATGAGTGTTGTGTTGTATTTACTAATGAATCTCCGAGTCCTGGTTCTTATATTTTGATAAAAATCACAATGGTTACTTTCCATTCTTATTTTGTTTCGCACTTAAATTTGTATTTGACAGGTACAGTTGTAAAACACAAAAAGGGGAAGTTTCTGGCTGATCTTGCTAATCCAGGTGATGAAGTTCTTGTTGCAAGGGGTGGACAAGGAGGGGTGAGAAAAGTTTTCCTATAAAGTATTGAAAAATACTGTTGAGGCGAGATTCCTGCCACTTCCTTTCCACTACTTTTAAAACAATGGAGTAATTGACTGTCGTTTTAGATAGTTAACATTGGAATGGTTAACAAAGAAATTAGTAACCACATATTAGGTCAATTCTTTTTGCTGTTTCTTAACCATGCTTTCAACCATTTAAGATCTGTTTTCAAGATGGCTATCCCTTTTTGACAGATCAGTTTGTTGGAAGCGACAGAAAATCGAAGAAAAAAGATAATGGCTTTAACTACAAATGTGATGAGAGATGACAATGACAAGGTAAATCACAAATGCTTCATGGCATTGTCTAGATGTTGATTCCTCCACCCCCCGAAATATATATTATATAACTTCCTAAAAATGTATACTTGGAAGAAAGACAGTTACACTTCATAAGATAGCTTCGCTGTTTGTTTTTCATGACCAATTTGCTACTACCTAGAGTGACGTCCCAGCACAACCAAATGTCAAAGTAATAGTTATGGGCCAAATTTTGGGTTTGGGCAACTGATGCTAATTATCCTCATCCACGTGCCATTAAGTCAGGTTCTCTTGTTTTCCTGATATATTGGCCATTTGGATATAATTTTAGCTCAATTTCTCTGGAACTTTCTATAGGTGTCCTAGTTTTTTGTTTTTGAAGTAAAAGTTTGGGTGCAGTCGAGCTATTGCATCTCACAGATGAATGTTTTTTGGCTTTGCAAGTGTTACCTTTGACCTGTGCAATGACAAAAACTGGCTTACAATTGGACTAGAAAAGGTGAAAGCATGTGCTAAATTTCCATGGACAAACTTAAGCATAAAGTACAATTATATAATGATATTTATGCTGTGAACTCAGTGCTTTATTTGTTGACAAGTTTTGTAATGTTGTTCTCAGCTCCTCTCAGGTATTAGTTCTTGGCCAGCGTGGAGAGGAGGTAAGCTTGCAGTTGATATTGAGAGTGGTTGCAGATGTTGGTCTTGTGGTAAGTGCATTATTCTCCCCCTCACCCCCTCCATGGATTTTGCCCATATAGTGCTGTATGTACCTGCTAATGGTTTGCACGTACATCTTTCTCTTGATTAGATGCATTTAATTATAGGCAAGTCTATAACATCCTGAATCTTTGGTCAACTTGGTTGACGGTGAAAATGTTATTTCCATCTCCTCGTTCACTTGGGTGACTGTTATTGTTAAACCAAGCCAAATAGCCTTTTCGGAACTTCTATTAATGTTAGGGTGAGTATTATTGGTCTTCCTCCCTACTTCAGAGAATCCATTGCATTCTCCTGTGACTCTGCACAGATTAGAAAAGTATCTATGCCCTAAGGTACTTTAGCATCATAGGAACAGAGAACTTTCTTGTTTACCAATAAATTCGTGATCCATCTTATTCAATGGCTGTTTGATCCTGTGATTACCTGAGCATCTGAATAGATCAATATGGTTTACCTTACTGGCTGATCACTTATCTAATAGAAGTTGTCAATTTGGAAAGCTTACTACCCTGTTGTCCCTGCCATTGGTATGAGTACATGACTCTGGAGAGGGCTGGAGCTAATCAAATTTCTAATATGATACAGGCAGCTATATTTTCTTTTTTATTACACACTTATTTGTTAATTTCATTGATTAAAAGTAAACATTATGATATAATAAGGACTAAGTTAATTAGTTTTGAGTGGATTTTGTGTTATGAAATTTTTCACATCATTTAGAATAATCATTGATTAAGCAAAAGTAAGTAACTAGTCTTGAGTTATCACTATTTGATTTTGGTTCATCAGTTACTGCTGATTGATTTGGTTCATCAGTTGCTATAGTGTGGAGAGCTCTAAAGGAATTTGGCATTCAACTGTAGATTATTAACTAGTAGCTGAGATTGTTGTTGAGTCTTCTCTCCCATTCTCAGGGTCTCCCCAATGCCGGGAAATCTACTCTATTGGCATCCATCACACTTGCAAAGCCTGACATTGCTGATTATCCCTTTACAACATTGATGCCAAATCTTGGACGCCTTGATGGTGACCCCAGTTTGGGTGCTGCTAAGTATTCATCTGAAGCCACTTTAGCAGACTTGCCTGGTCTCATTGAAGGTGCTCATCTAGGGAAGGTATATTTGCTTTCGGTTTTGTTTGTTGGGCTTGTTTTATGTTTTATGGGTATCATGAAAATTTTTCATTTTTCAGGGTCTTGGTCGTAATTTCTTGAGGCATTTGAGGAGAACTAGGTTGTTGGTCCATGTTGTTGATGCTGCTTGCGAGGACCCCGTGTCTGATTATAGAATAGTAAAAGAAGTATGTCTGACATCATCATTATCTTCTTATGATCTGTTTCCAATCTTTGTCATGTCAGATACTTATCCTTTTTTCTGCTGAATATTGGGTAGTGGTTTATTGTGGAGGGATAACATATGTAAATGCAAAGGACTCGGGAACAATCATAGTTATTGATGTATTTAACATTTGCATTTAGATGATGACCTACACCAAGAAACCAATGATCTATTCAATCAACTTATCTTCCGGATAGGTTACTGCTTCTTAATGCTTGAAATTACCCAAATTCTGGTTAAGAGAGTCAGCATGCCATATAACCATCATGCAATACCAATTTTGACTATTACTTCTCGTCAGATTCAGTGTATGTGTATTTGGTTACAAGGACTCTTTGTATATATTAAAGCATATTGTCCTTGGCAGAGTGAATCTTTTGCTCACCTTCAAACCGAAAGAAGAAGGTGGAAAATGGCAGTTTCTTCAGAATATCATAAACGACTTTTTATTTACATTTTTCAATTAATATCTTTGATCTCTTAACAGAACTTTTCTAGCATGCATCTGCAAACAATGGACTTAGTAATATGCTAAGAATGTCTCTTATGCAGTTCAAGTATTTTAGAGGTAACCCAAGAATCATTAATATTGTAAAAATAATCAATTTTGTCCAAAGAAATGTGTGATGCATCCCCCTATTGCTGAGCATCAATGTGAAGGAGAAGATTTTTAGTCTGAAATTCTCATATAGATCGGTCAAGAAAGCATTAGCTTAATATCTTATTTCTTGTACCAATTTGTATCACTAACTCAGCTTTACTTTTCAGGAGCTGCGGATGTACAATCCTGAATACCTTGAAAGGCCATACATTGTGGTGCTTAACAAAATTGACATTCCTGGGGTGTGAATTGTTGTTTTTTAATGCAGTCACTTTATTTCTTTCAAATTAGTAATTGTCTAGTTTCCCACATGTGTTTCTGCTGTAACAAACACCTGTATTTTGTTTAACTTTAGGCAATGGATAGGCTGCCATTTTTAATTGAAGAAATCTGGGGTATTGGAAATGATGAAGATCAAACAGACCAAGCTGACGGTCTCTATTCAGATGTTCCTGATAAAGATCAGAAGATTAAGGCAATAGAAGATTATCCATGCCCTTTAGCTGTTATTGGTGTCAGCGTTCTGTAAGTAAATCGTTTCTCTTGTTTCCTTATCCTTTTCTTTTCCATATTGATATTAGCTTTAATTTTGTTCAACAAGTGCAAAGTCCTTGGGTAACTGGTTAGCTACCGCACTCAAGAAGATCTAGTTGCATTGTAGGGCTCCAATGAGCAATTACTTTGGCATGCTTTTTCTTATCTTTACTTCTAAAATTACATATGATCAAACTAATGAAGAAACTATGAACATCACATAGCAAACATGTATTATATATTGATAGTGAAACCGGGCTTTTAAGTTATTGGCCATTTTTTGACTACTTTGACCTTTGGGCTGGAAAAATAATCTCTTGAAATATGACTTGGGTTTGATTAAGCTCCTTAAGAATGAATCATTAGTGTGATGATCCAATTTGAGGCTGAACAACTTGAACCATATGTTGAATTTTCATTTAGCAAGCTATTCACGATAGGCATGAGGATCCTGTAGGTAAAATTTTTCCTCTTTCTTTCTAGCGAATAATTTTCTTTATTTTCAAATTTATTATTTTGCTTTTGTGTAAATGATGGAAATCAATAGGATATTAATGAGAGTCATTGAACTTATTGTGATGAGAAAGTAGTGTCTTCCTTTGTTCTAAGAAGTTCCATCTAAGTTTGAAAATTGTTGACTAATTGTTTGTGCTCCCTTTCGGAGGAAAATAGCATTAGTTTATCTAGTCTTTTTCTAGAGCTAGAGTTAGAGCAGCTGTATCAAAGTTGTCATGTTGTGGCTTACAGGAAAGGTATCAAGGTCAAAGAATTGTTAACAGAGATAAGAGCGGCATTACGTCATTGCCGAGACCAGAACAAAGAGGCCTTGGAATTGTCTTTAACACCATGACCGACACGATGGCTGCACAATATTGGGATATTATCTTCATAAGCAGTATGAGAACTTCTATACTTGTGTGTGAACATGGTAGTAGTTCTTGGTCTGGTCCAGTCTGGGTCCTATTGACAATACCTTAGCTCACTTAGCCAAGCATGGAATTCCAGCACTGTTCTTAGCTAGCCAAGTCATGCTGGAAAAAGGAGCCGCCCAACATGTAAAAGAACTTCCCTGCTGCGCTGCAACTATTTTAATTGGATAATAATCACCTGGGGTTTCCTAGGATAGCTGTTATTCTCCTTTTCTTTATATATTCATTCTGCTAGGGAAGCAAGAAGGGGACTCCAGCAGTTGGAGGTTGAGGATATTGGTTGACTAGTTGGTATGTATTCTGCAGCATGAGCATATTAGATCTGTTATTGATCCCCTCTCTGTGTCAAAAGTAGTCGTCATAAATCAAACTTTGATATATATTCTGATTACATAATTACTAAGGGTCTTCTTTTTTTCTTTTTCCTTTTTTTTTTTTGGCTTTTTCCGGAGTGTAACTTCTGGCTAGCTTCAGAGGTGGAAAAGAAAGGTGAAGGAGCACCCTTTATGTTGTTTCAAAAGTCTTTTTCCCCCCTTTTTTTTCTGTCAGAAAAGAAAAGAAAGCCCCATTTAAATATTTAAATGAACGAAATTTCTTTATGTAAAACTCCCAAAAGAAACCCAAAATTCATTCTTCTAAAATTATTCTTTTCTCTCGCAGTCCATCCATCCATCCAAACAAGGTGGTGTAAAGGAAAGAAAAACGGATGCTTGATAGCTGTAAAAGATGTAAGCAAAGCTTTGTCTTATTGTTCAAGGGTTATGAACCATAATAGCTGTTTTGTATGTGTAACGTAAACATCTTCTCTGCTCTCTCTTAATAATCCTGCCCTGGTAAAAAAGAAGCAAGTAAGAACTGGGAAACCATCAAATTTCCATGGAAAAAAAATGGGTTAACAGTTCTTACCATTTAATTGCTACTGCATTTCGGAACTCTCCCATTTCTTTCCCCCGTGTTCTTTTAAGAGGAATTCTTGAAAGAAGAGTAATGAGGGGGAGGATTGACGAGGTTACAATACAAAATTCACTCATCCTTTTTGTGTGTGCCTGTGTGAAAGAGAAAATATCAGTCCACAGCTGACGAAATCACTTGGACTTTAAGAGCACGAGAAACAGAGTGAGTAGTTCTGCGGTATTTTGTTTTATTAATCCTAATTTCTCAATCTAAAACTGATGCTGAGGCGATCCACCCGAATGCGACAAATCCCAACCCTCACCACCTCCGGCGGGCTCATACGAACGGAGGGACTGGAACAGTCCACGTATGAATCCGTACCTTACCAAACCTTCTTCCAACGCTGGGTTCCGAGGCGGAGAAGAGAAGAGAATTGGAAAGAAGGCTACCCTAAACAGAAAAATAAAATAAAATAATGACTTCGCCGTAGTTATCCAACCTCAATAAAATAATAATTTCCAAGGCGATTACCTCATCATGACGCTAAAATTTATTCTAGCACAACTCAATGCACGTGATATATATCCTCTGCTGAAGAGAGTTTTTTTTTTTTTTTCACCAAAGAAACAGCCAGGTGATCTGAACAATCCTCCTTTTTTGCCACCTGACATGGGCAATGGTGCTGGAATTCAAGTTATGGAAGAAATCTCATCCTCCCCTCCCCTTGAGATTTAATGTAATATAAATATAATCTAATCCATGCAGCAGACACTATCAAACAGGTTGGTCATGCCAAGTAGCAGTGACAGCCCGAGTCTGCAGACACGTAGGCAGAGATTTCCTTCCCCTTCCCCCTAATTAAAAACCCCATCCTAGAGAGACTCCCCAGTAGTGCTATATATATAAGAGATCATAAGCAAGTATTACTCATCAGGAAGAAAATATGAGATCAGTCGGCCCCATGTCAACTGAATACTATAGATTCTGCATTTCCATGCTCTTGTTAGGTCTGATTACTTCTGTGACCATGAATGCAAGAGGAGGAGGAGGTTCCGGTAGTAGCAGCAGGGGTAAGAAACCTGCTCAGGCCAGTTCAAGGAAAGGCTGCATGCGCGGGAAAGGTGGTCCAGAGAATGCTAGTTGCACCTACAAAGGTGTGCGCCAGAGGACGTGGGGCAAATGGGTAGCTGAGATACGCGAACCGAATCGTGGATCTCGGCTTTGGCTGGGAACCTACGAGACCTCTCGTGAGGCTGCTGTTGCCTATGATGCGGCAGCACGTAAGCTCTATGGTTCCGATGCCAAGCTGAATTTGCCTCACGTGAGGAGGTCTCAGCCCTCATCCCAGTCCCAACAACAACAACAAAATCAGATCCCATCTCCCAACATGGCATCTTCTTCAGCTCGCTCCATCAACGACTATGGAGATCATCATCATCAAGTTTCTAATTACCAACAACCCTCCTCATCCATGGTTAATGCTGTATCATGCATGCCTCCACAATTCATGACTTTTGATCAGCAACAGGCAATGTTCTATGGTGACAAACCAAATGCTGCTATTTTCTTTCCATCTCTTGATGCTTCTGCTGCTTCCCTGGACAACATGAAAGATCATGGCCTCAAGAATTCAACTGATCCTGTATTTGATGGGTTCTGGGGAAATCTGAGAAACAACAGCCTCCCAGAGTTTGACAATTCATCCCTTTGGGAGGAAGCTCAAGCAAGCACATCTTTCCAGGCGGCTGTCACTGATCCTGGAATTTTTGCTGGCAACCTTAATGATGACAAATTCTGGCCTGATGGCATGCATTTCCCTTGGGCTCCATAGATCGTTTCTAGCACCATCCATATATTTCTGTAGAGTTCAAGGGGAGGGGGGAACAAAAATAAAAGAAAAAAAAATTACAGTATTGTGGATCATGTATATATAAGATCAATGTGAAAGATCTGCAGTTTGTGTTGTACTGCAGTATTATCAGGAACTTGTATCTGTGCTGTTCTGAATGTTTGTTTTTGTGTTGATCATCGTCAGTATATATGGAAATATAGTTTTTGTGCAATTGATCAAGTTATACTTCTACTACTACTACGGTATTTACTTCTTTTATATTATGCCTATATAATTGTTCCATACACAATTCCAGATTACTTTCAGTTATTAGCAACCAAATCTTTTGTCAGTGATCAGAAACTCTTTCTTCTTGGTTAAGGTAATTTTAGTGACGAGGTGTTTGTAGCAACAGACATTGTCAGGAAAGTATTTACAGTGACAAACATTATTGTGTTGCTCCGAGTTCGAGTATTTCGATGAGCTTCTATTGGTAATTCTGGATGCTCCGACTCCAAATCTTTTAAGTTGGTGATTTTCCATAAAATTCACATTTTTGGTTGATATTATATTCCTATTCTCTTTACTGCATCGAAGTGGTGAACGATATAGATGGAGATGTTGGTCTGCTTTTTCCGACACGAGTTTCTCGACTCCTGATGAAAATTTTGGTTGCAAGCGGATCGGGTTGTTTTATTCGGGTTGAAATTTAAATCCTCTCTCAAATTAATATAAGTATTTTTTATTTTAAGATTTTCACATAATATGCCATTATTGTCAATCACATTCTGAAGTATTAAATTAGCATTTTAATGTGGATGTAATTGGTTCCATTTTGGGAGATGTTTTTGACATGTTTTGTAGGTAACGAGAAAGTTCTTGATAATTTTGTGTTTGGTTATGTTTTATTTTTCTTTCTCTTTCCTTCCATTTTCCGACCTAAAACCCTAGCTAGAGGCCGTTGCAATTGCACGATGATCTAGCCAAAGAGAGATTCACCCACCATTGAATGCCACTAGACTAAGAATTCTAATCATAAGTCCTTTTCTATAAATATTGAAACAACGAAGTACGTTTAGAAGTACGAAGCGCAGAAGGGGCACGGTGCAGAAGGGGCACGGTGCAGAAGGGGCACGGTGAAGACGTCACTCTGTTTTCGTGCACATTTTAAACTCTTAAGAGACGTTTGATCTAATTTTGATGAAGAATTTTGTTTTTTTTTTTACATATTTTATTGGTAATTAGTAAGAAAGTTCTTGATAAATTTCACAATATGATTATATTTTATTGTTCTTTTTTTTTTTTCTTTCCATCCATTCTTTCAACCAAAACCTCAATCGTCATTACCGTCATTGATAATCAAGTCAAAGAGAGATTTGACACCATTGAATGCCACTACAATCGACTTCTAATAATAAATTCTTTTCTGCAATAAAATCAAAATACCATTAGAAGAATGAACACAAAAGACATTGAAGGCGTTACTCTCTTTCCGTACACGTTTTAAACTCTTAGCAGATGTATATAATTTTGACGAAAAGAATTGTTTTTTACATATTTTGTAGATAATTAGTAAGAATGTACTTATTAAATTATGTGTTTGGTTATGTTTTATTCTTCTTCCTTTTTTTTTTCTTGCTCTTTTCTTCCATTCTTCCGACTAAACTTTAGGCACCATTGAATGTCACTAGAATCAATTTCTAATTGTAAATTCTTTTTTATAATAGAAACATAAAAAATATGGTTAGGAGTACAAAGCATAAAGCATAAAAGACGGTGAAGACGTCACTCTGTCTCCGCTGACCTCCAAACTAAGCGTGAGATGACCCTTTTATCCTTTTGGAGTTATTTAGTTTTAATTTTGTATCTCAAAACACAGTATGTCTACAATTACTATTGCATTCAAGGAATATACATGGAGGCCAAAAAAAGTAACGGGTGATTAGAAAGAAAAACCAATAACCAGTCATTACTAATCAGAAAAGATATATAGAATCTCAAAACCACTCGGCATTAAATGGCAATTGGCAATTTATTTATTGAATGATATTATTTTTTTCTTTATACCGCTAATAACTATAAACTCACAAAATATCTTACACTAAAATAAATGAATTTTTCAAAAAAAAAATTAATTCTTGTAAAAACCTCTAAACGACTTATAATATAAGAACAAAGAAAGAAAGAAATATTTCATACCGTATGAAATATCCTTCTTTTTCTTTTCTTTTGCTTTCAAATTTCTTCAGTTCTTCCCATTAAAATCCCAGTAGTAGCAGTAGTAATAATTATGGTAGATGATCATGCCACATAGAGATGATAAATGTATAGCATTAGTCTAGAATGTGATTCCTAATAAACTCATTTCCATAGTTTACCAAAAAAAAAAAAAAAAAATCTGAATCTTCTAATACATATTTGTATATTATTCTATATAAAAAAAATTAAAGACATATATATTTATTACTAATAGGGTAGAAGATTCAAAACCAATAAGAGACTAACTTAAAAGGGATACATTAACACACATGACAAGAAGTATTTTTCTATTAATTTAGTTAATTTGCACTTATTCTAATAATTATTCTGACCATGCATGCATGTAATCACTTATCAAGCCAAACTAATTAATTACTCATGCCATAACCTAATTTCAAAAGTTAGAAAATTTCCTACAATCCCACCATCATAATTATAAAGGATGGAGAGCACAATAGCCCCCAGGGGCACAATCTAGTGGTAAGTGGTGCGGTGATTGGGGTCTAACTCACCCCGACGTCGCGGGTTCGACACCGGGCACATCCCACTTCGGTGGTAGGTTCCAGGTGCGTATCCCGTTGGTCCTCTCCCGCACAGGGCTGCTACTAGGGCATATCCCTCGATTTACATCCTGCCTGGTCAAGGGGCCTCTGATACAGGTGGGGGGGTTCGCTCAATGAGGGTTTCGGCCTTAGAGACTTCCCCTTACCCAAGGATGGAGAGCACAATAGAAAAAAAGGACAATTATATATACTAATGTTTCAACTACCATCGTAACTGAAGAGGATAAGAACAAAACAGGAGTCGAAGGATGATTCATGCTATATTTGAATGGGCTTATAAAAATAAAAAAGAGTATTTTTTTAGTATTATTTTTTTATAAAAATATATTTTTTAAGTTAATCTATTTTGTGTTTGATTGTAATAATTTATAAATATTTTTCAAAATTAAAATCTGTTTGGATGAAGAAATACTTTTAAAAAAAAAAAAAATTTTTATAATAATTTTGTAAAATTTGATAGAATAAATATCTTTCATAAGTTATAATATTTTAAGCACCCAAAGATGTGACTAAGTAATTCAGATGTGAAGCTTTTATAATGTAGATTTGATCTTACTGTATGATCTAGCCTTTATAAAAAAAAGTCAATTTTTTGATTTTGATTTTTTAACTTGTTCTTTTTTGTATTAATCAAAATAAACAAGTTTTTTTTCATTCTTAATGAGATAAAATAAGTACTTACATTTTATTTATTTATTTATTTTAAAAAATGTTTTAATAGAATCGACAGTTACTATTCATAAATTCTCACGAGACTTAAATGGAATTCAAATTTAAGGGTTGGATTGGATACACCATTATCCCCCTCCATTCTCCATTCTCCATCCATCAGCACGTAAAATGTATATGTCAATTGGAGTTCATTTTTCGTTCAAAAATAAAAAAAATTGATACATCTCATCTTAGATGGATGGTTTAATTTGATTTCCAAAAAAAAATTTTATTTTTGAACTAAAAATGAACTCCAATTTAAAGGTGTATAAAACGGAATTGGATGACACCATCCAAACGGATGGTGTATCCAATCTAAGCCTAAGAATTATAATTTGTCTCCTCACCATTCTGAGTGTCCTCATGTGTAAGTACTTATGTTAAGCCAAAACAAAGGGTGAGACTGAGAAGATAGAAGAGAGAAGAGAGTAACCTTGGGAGTTGACGGGTCAAATAGTATTGGACTCAATTTATACCAGCGGAGACCTTTTTCTGATTTTCAATTGAGGCCCAGTAGTAAATGCATCGCATGTATCTAATTACTAATTAATTACTGATTTATAAATATGGAATTCAATTTTAATGTTCATTTTAAGTTATATTTTCAATTTAATTTTCTTAAAGAAGCAAACTTTTTTTCCATGCACATCGCACGAGTAAGAGATGTCATGAAACTATTTATATATAGGTAACTCAAAGCTACTGTACCTTTTTTTTTTTTTTAAGATTGATATCTAAATTTACTATATCTCGTCTCACATCGATACTATGTCTGATTATAATATAAATTGATAAAAAGATCTAAATATTTATTATCAATTTAAATATTCATTTTAACGTCACAGAAACAAAAAACAATGGTCAAATATTTAGTTATGGATGCACATGCATAGTCATGTTTTGGAGCGAAATCAAGGGCAAATAAAGTTTTGTGGCCGGAAAAGCAGAATCCATTGCATTTAGCATCGATCAAGGCACCTGAGATGGAAACTGCTTTGGGTTTTGCCAACAAATGTCTCTCTCTCTCTCCAATTTGTAGGTCAGTGATTTTCTACCCAAGGCCCTTGATTTTTAATTTTTCTTTTTTGTCAATATTGTCTCACAAGTATTTGACCATTAATGAGTTAAACAAGTTATATTTATGTGAATTTAAATTAGTACCGGTTTTTCATTCAAATTTCTTGATTTATTTATGATAACATATTTGTCGAATAGTTCGAAATAAAGCTTATATCTTCAAAATGAAACCTACATAATATATGTGATAGATTCTAAATCGATATAGCTACAGATTTTATCCTTAATGAGTTTGTAACTATTAATACACCTAAACATTGCTTGTAAGAAAAAAAATGCAAATATATTTTGATAAACTGGTGGAACAAAATCTCTTCTAATGTATCAATAATCAATCATGTAGAAGTTCAAAAGAGAATAAGAGTGTCATAAAGCTTTATTGATGATCATTTTACCATAGCACCTGTCAAATGGTAGCAGACTAGTAGTACTAAACCAAGGCAACTTGCAGATTCCTGGGATGATTCAACTGAGATTCACATTTATAATACAGCTATGGATGATTCTTCAGTCAATCCCCAGACTCTATTAAGAAACAAAAAAGAGTCAGCTGTCATGGCAAATCCGTCTTGATTACGATTCCAGCTAAAGAAGGCATGAGTCCTGTTCTTAATGTCAAAAATTCCATGACCAAAACTGGCTTCCCTGAAAGCAGAATATCTTGGCTGTGGATTGGTCATCCTACATAAGAATCACATATAGACATTGAATCATATTATTTAGTCTACCAAGTTAGTACTTTGTTCTTTTTGGTCCAGAACATTCTAGAAAAAAGAAATGTTGCATAACATACTTGTTGGCTAATCCCTCTAGATTTCCTCCATCTCCAATTGTTATGTAAACAGGTGCAGAGCTATCCCTAACTGGAGTGCATAATCCATTGACAACGTCATACTTTATGTTCGATATACGTTCCTGTAATGATATTTACATCAATGCTATATCAGAATAGAAGTCATAAGTAAAGCCTTGAGCATCTATTGTACTCACATCTAACTCGAGCCATAATAAGGGACGATTGGAGTATATGGACTCACTGATCGTTCATAGGCATGGACGTGGCCAGCAAAGACAACGTCAACCTTGTACTCTACAAACCATGGTTCATATATTACTCGCATGGTCTCCCCTTCCATATAGTGATTCACATAGCTATTATACAGTGGACAATGCATGAGTACAGTGAGCCAAGGCGTCTCACTTCGGTTTACTTTAGGAAGCTCGTTAGTTAACCATTTGTACTGAGGAGTGTATTTCCCTATAAATTATGACATGTAAATAGTTTAAATAGATGATTTAGTAGTAGGTTCACATATATACTAATCATCTACTGACATCACCTAGGGAAAAACATCATCAGAAAAGTATTTTATACTTTCACACAAACCAGATGTTAAATCTTAGAAAGTAGCTTCTAAAGAAGTCAAGCAGACTCATCAGGAATAATCTAACAACTTCTGAAAAACCATAACCAAATTCTCACCGTAAGCTGAGTATGAAGACATGACAATTATGTATGCAGAAGCTCTCTTAATTGAATACCAAAGAGGAGAAGTACTGCCCGAGGCTCTATATGGAACAAAATAACGGTGTGTATAAGGCTTGAAAGGTTTTGGTTCACCCTGCACCCAAAAGCAAAACAAGGCATCTTAGACATGATTCACAAAGTTTAAGAAGACAGCTGCACATGACTCAAGGCCACAAGATTTAGCAAGTTTGACAACGAATAATTTTCATTGCATTTTGCATGAAATCATACTGATAGAAGTATGGATAAGTTCTCAGCCGGCTGGTTCCTAAGGTGTTTGAACATAATTGTTACTTGTGTTAATTTGTAACCATTCATATTGTTAGAATTACTACTTCTACTAACAAAAGGATCCGAGATAAACAAACAATCATAATTCATTAATTCGTGTGAAAAAGGACAGGAAATACATTCACTGGATCAGCCATAAAAATAGGAACCATACGAGTTTGGGGGCAAAATCAATTTCGTGATTCCCTGCGGTCCAAATCCATGGCTGATATGCAGCACTTCTCTCAATAAACCTTCCCCATGTGTCCCACTTAATATTGTTATGAAATGGATGATCATCAGCATATGAAAGGTCTCCAACATATAGCAATGTCTGCCCTTTTGCTGGATTCATCTCATAATGAGCAACCGTGGTATTAGAATCATAAGTCTGGCCAAGATCCCCTGTTTATCATGCTATAATGGTGAGTTCACAAATAAAAGCCAAATTCCGGTTCTTGAATCTGTTGTCTATTTCTAAGCTTCCATCTGACATACAGCTGGGGAACATGCTAATAAACCACCAAAATTTTTGTACTTATTTGTAATCCCTGGATGAACTCTTTGACTTAATCAGTGATTAATTTCATTCTTCTTCTTTTTTTTCTTCCTAGAAAACAACTTATCCACTTCTCATAATCATTGGTGGTATTATGGCAACATATATAGAGGTAGCAACATATGTTACTACTATTCAGCTTTATGACATCCTTCAAGAATATAAAAAACTGCAAGTACTAGTGTCATTAAAGAAGGTGTCTGCCATGATTAATAGAGTATATGTGCAGCATTGAGTATCAAATTCTAAGGAGACTTAATAGAGGTTAGAAGCTAAAGTGTGTTAGCTAGATCAGTGTCTGAAAATAAAGACTGTACACTGATGTTAGTTTCATATCCATGGTGGTTCTCAATAGTCATTTTTACTTCAGGAAAAGGTATGAATACATAACTAAGATAATTATAGAATAATAATTAGGACAGTGTACCTATTAGACCAAATGTATAAGGAACATCTGGTCCAGTTTTAGGAGGAGTTCGAAACCAAAACTGTCGAGTTGTGTTCCCAATGCCCACTTCATAATAGTATTTTTTATCATACTGCAACAGCAAATTGAAAACATACGGAGTTAATAATTTTTTGAAGCAATCTGCACATGTATTGCAGCCATGGGTGTGATGGTGAACCAAAGTAGTGGCATAATTGCATACCTCCAAATTTGTTATGGTGCAGTGATGAATAAAACCTGATGTGTAGTTGTAGAACTTGTATCCGAGGAAATTGCCGTCAGCACGACTAATTGATGTGCTATTCTCATCCCAGTATAGCACTGTGCTTGAGCCTGCTTCATCGGCAGTGATCCAAGAGACAATCACTCCCTTCCCCTCATAATCTCCTTGAGTTATATGGACCTTCAAAGAGCTTTTACATTCAGCAATTTTGACTTCTAAACTACTCCATGATGTGCAAAAAGCAGAAAACTAGGAATCCAAATTAGATAATTTTCCCCTTTACACCTTGTTAATCAGAATCTATTCTATTATACTAGCAAAAGATATAGTACTCAATATTCTCCAAGATACTCTCTGATTATAGACTAGGAATTGTAACTCATTCATAACTTCCATACTGCTTAATTACAAATTACAGAAAACCAACAAAAAGTTCCTTTTTTGACGAGAAATGAAGGCATACTGAGGGTTACTTCAGAACATAACTAAGTAACAAAGCCCCAATCTTGAATGGAGAAAGAAGATGACAAAGAACCAAAAGATTAAAAATTTACCTGCTGAGGAGCATTGTAACCAGGGGGCACTTGGAAGACATCACTGTCCAGGGGCATATCAATATCCAAATTTATGCTTCTTGCAAAACTGCTAGTTATTCCAGCATCACAGAGCTCGATAGCTTCGTTCAAGATTAAGCTCATCAAAATCAAGAAATTGAATCCAGCACGACCGAGAAGCTTGAAACCCATTTCTCCAGTTGGGTTCAAGGTCCAAATTTTTCCCGGGAGAATTTCTTACACTATGTTCATCAGAAACTGTATATGGAATACAAGAGGGCACAAGGAATATTCAGTGTTGGATACCACCATTTCGTGTGATGAGGGTTTTCTCCCACTAGCATTTCAAACCTGCCTACTCCTCCTGGTTCGTGAATGCTGATAAATCTGTGCAATTAATAGTAAAGATTGATTGACATAGCTATGAAAATGATGCGTTCGAAACAAAAGTCAAAATGGTCAATCACATTTTCCTTTTTGTTATTTTTAATGCCATGCATTCTTTTGAAAAGTCAAAATTATAAAAATGGGGATCAAACTTTAATTTTATACTAATAACGGGTGAGAATAATATTTAGCCTAATATTTATGGCTTAACTAAAATACAAGTATTTGGATGTCATTGATTAAAATTATTATTATTATTTTCATTTCAAAATATAATAATCTTCTTACACTTTTTAGGTTTTACATGAATTTAAATTAAAAGTATTTTTTTTTTATTCAGATAAGCTATAAAACATAATTAGGAAATTCAAGTAGGAAACATAACTATCAAGAATAATTAAATTTCTTAAAATCAATTTATAATTTAAAAAACTATTTTACTTTAAAAAGACTTGTAAAAATATTGAAATTTGAGTAGTAGAAAATTATCTCTTGAAATATAGATAAATGATAACGATTGAAGAGGTAAGTACACCAATTAATATTGAATGTGAATTGACGTGAGATTGTACTTCACGTTCAATTGTCACACTTGAATTCGAAACACGACTAGTCATGTTAAGAGAGAATTTGAGTCCTGATAATTGGGATTCAACTAGTTAATATAAACATAAATGTTATTAACTTATAATCACATTTTTAAATCCAAGTATTTAGGACATGACATTCTAAAATTTTTACCTAATTTTAGATTTGGTGAGTTTACATTTAATAACGGTATAATTGAGATAAGTGTATGAGTCTAGTCCAGACATCATTTGAAAAAAAAATATGTTTAAACTCAATCTAATAATAATATTTTAAAAAAAGTAATTGGAATATGGCTGCAATATTCTTTATTACTCTTCCATCTCGAAGTGAATATCTCATTTTAATTTGTGCATAAATATTACTGCATGAGTCTCTTTACGGCAATCCCTCCTTTCTACTGATATGCTTCCGATAATGTTTTGGTTCCCTTCCTTCTCTGTCATACTATTGAGTCTTCATGTAATAATTACGATCGATCTATAACAGAAAATTAATATCAAGTCTGGCAAGTCTCGAGACAGTATCCTCCAGCAAAACATTTACAGATTAACCGCGTTCTGAAATTTAAGAATGTTTTCAGGGCTTGCATATATACTAGGAAAACCGGTAGGTGGTTAGAAGCAAAAACATTTCATCGGATAGATTAATCATCGGCCGGCAGTTTGCCATCTCCCTCATTTCACCAGTATACACACACACACACATATAGATATATATATATATATATATATATATCTTTATAATGTATTTCCAAATTGCCGTCCCTGCACTTTATATAGGTGTCTCTTGAAATATATCAGAATCTGTCAAAAATGTGGACTTAGTCTAATGCCTATAATGTATACATAATGAATCCACTCAACCCTACAAAAAGCCATGTATGATAATAATAAGCCTATGTCATCAGCTCATCTTTATACGTGTAGTTGGCAAGTAGTACTGGAATTCAAGACCTTTTGAATCGCTGATCAGAATAGAACGGGAAGGAGTTATGGAACAGAAGAAGCATAGTCTAGAAGAGGTAATAAAATTACTTGCAATTAGAGCCCTGATTAACATGACTTGACTTGTTTCAATGCTTTGATTTTCTTTTTTCTCTTAAACATCTTTTGGGAAATTAAAATAGGGAGAAGAAGCTTTATCCACTTTGGTAACCAATGGATGTGTTGACTATAAAGGGAGACTCGCAAAGAAACCAAAAACCGGAGGATATAAGGCGTCAGCATTCATTATAGGTTGAGTACTTCCGTTCAAGATTAATATGCTAATTAATTTTTATCTTCATAAAGTTAATTACTTGAACAAAGAAACTTCTGTTAATATTGCAGTGAATGAAGTAGCTGAGAGGCTTGCATTTTTTGCAATAGCTGTTAACATGGTATCTTATCTTGTGCTTGAGATGCATCAATCTCTTCCAGACGCTGCTACTCATGTCACCGATTGGATCGGCGCTGCTTATGTCCTTACCTTACTAGGAGCATTCTTGGCTGATGCTTACTTGGGACGATTCTTAACCATCATCATTTTCTCTTGCATTTATGAAGTGGTAAGTTTTTTTCCCCTCTAAATAGCGTCAGGACATAGACCAACGGGCAAGTGTTCTAACTCTTTGGTTTTGGCATATTTTCGAACACGTTAGGGGCACTGATGCATATCCCACAATTTACCTGTTCTAACTTCTCTTATTAGATGTTTTCTGCTTTTGATCCATCAGGGAATGGTGTTGTTAACTTTATCGGCTTCACTAGAGTGCTTAAGACCTCCCAAATGCACCAAGGGACCTTGTATACCCTCCACCACCGGCCAAACATGGTTTCTCTACGCTGCACTGTATCTCATAGCACTAGGAACAGGTGGTATCAAGCCATGCGTATCGTCATTCGGTGCAGATCAATTTGATGAAGCTGATGAAAAAGAAGCTCAAAAGAAATATTCATTCTTCAATTGGTTTTTCTTCGCAATCAATATGGGTGCAATCTTTGGTATTACCCTTCTCGTTTACGTTCAAGATGAGAAGGGTTGGACTTGGGGATTTGCAGTTCCTACGGTGGCAATGTTCTGCTCCGTAATCATCTTGGCTGCTGGCTTCACCCAATATCGTTACCAGAAGCCCACCGGAAGTGCCTTTACTAGATTTGTACAGGTTATTGTGACTTCCCTGAGGAATCATTTTAATGGGGTTCGCGTTGGCAGCGGAACAGAGCTTTATGAGGTCCAGACTAGGGAATCTGATATTTTTGGTGCCCGGAAGCTCCTCCATACTTCACAATACAGGTTTATCATATTTCATAAATTCCGTTCAGTTTTTACGCGGCATATTGTTATGGATCAATGTAAGGTCATGTTGATCATGTTCATGCATGTCAGAATTTTCCTAACTAGAGCCAATATTTGACCATTTCTGCTATACAGAGAATTCATACAAAGCATCATATTCAGTCTCTAATTTTGTAAATAATTAATCCTCCTCCCATTAATATAAATAATTTAAAGGAGAATGCTCCAAATGGAACTTTTCATGACACCAAAAACTTCAAAGAAATGCCAAAATGTAAGTACCATGTTGCAAAAGTTGACCATGATACCATATATTATATCCAACATTCCTCTATTGTTTCTGTAGATTCTTGGACAAAGCGGCAGTGATAACAGACCCTGAGACCAACAACGTAATTAATAACAGGTGGAAGCTATGCACCGTAACTCAAGTTGAAGAATTCAAATCCTTCATTAGAGTACTACCAGTTTGGGCATCAACCATCGCATTATCCATTTCCTTCGCCCAATTATCAACCTTCTTCATTAGCCAAGCCAACCTGATGGACAGAAAACTCGGGCCCCATTTCACAATCCCTCCAGGCTCCATACCGGTCTTTGCCGCCATCAACGCTCTCGTTCTTGTCCCCGTTTATGAAAAAGTCACAGTTCCATTCCTACGCAATAAAACCGGTCAACGCCGGGGCATCACTTCTCTCCAGCGCATGGGAATAGGCCTTTTCATATCCATAGTCGCCTTAGCTTCAGCTGCATTGGTAGAAAAGAAACGTAGGACCCACAAAGATCCATCAGGACCACTCAGCGTTTTCTGGCTGTTCCCGCAGTTCTTCCTCGTGGGAAGTGCAGAAGTGTTTACTTACGTTGGACAATTGGAATTCTTCTATGATGAGGCCACAGACGGAACCCGAAGTATTAGTAGCGCCATGTTTCTGAGCGAGATCGGGATCGGGAGTTGGCTGAGCACGGCGATTGTGAAAATTATTCAGGCCGAGACTGGCGGTGTGGAGAAGGGATGGATTCGGAATAATCTGAACAACAGCCACCTGGATTATTTCTATTGGGTGTTGACGGGGATCAACGGTTTGAATTTCTTGGTTTACTTGGTGGCTGCGAGTTGGTATAAAGGTAAGAATGGTGGAACGGGAAGCGTGAGAGATGATTCCATGGTTGAGTTGGCTGGTGAAGATAGAGAAAGAAGTGATCAACAAAAGGAAGGAGGGGATTTACGTAGTATGGCATTCTGATGAATGACTTCATGTTCTTCTAATTAAACAAAATTAAACTTTTTATTTATTTATCTATTTTCATGTTTTACTAAATAAATATTTACTTTTATTTTTTGTGTATCTTTAATTATTATTATTATTATAGTGTAAAATCATTTATATTTTTATCTTAATGGAACATTAATATATATATATATATATATATATATATATACCATAAGAACATATTGTTAAAATATTAAAAGGCCAAAATAGTATATGGAAAATATTTTTTAAAAAATTAGGGCCATCTTGATGAGGCCCAGTATCTATGGATCATGAATCTACGCTCAATTGACTTTTTGTCAAGTTAGTTGTCCATGAACCAAGATCTTCTCAGTGGGAAACTAGTTGCAATTGGCCCATATTGGTTACCACATCTACAAATTAAATTAAAAAAAAATTGTCCTAATTAATAATTGTTCTCAAAAAAGGTTAAAAAACTTTCAATGTATATCTTTTTTTAAACTGAGTCAAGATTATACATGTATATCAATTATATTGTTATAATTATAAATTCATTTAAATTAAAATCTATAATAAAATTGAATCAAATATATCATTTACATTATATATTTATTTACTCATTATACTGTGTTTTTTATCTGTTTATATTTAATAAAAACAAATTCATTTTTATTCTATAACTTGATAAGCAACATATCTAATTTATTTATTTATACAATAAAAGGTAACATTTGGATTATTTCAATTTGATTTTAAATATTTGACTAATTTAATTTTTAAATTAATTCAACTCAATTATTTTGTTTTATTTTAATGAATATGATTATGTAATTCAACTAAGGTCGTCAAAAAGAGGGGGAAAAAGAAAAAAGGAGTGGGTGGATGACACGTGACTGGGAGTCGCTAAGCGCCACATTGTGGCCGATAACAGCTGCTGCGAAACCAATAATCAAATCATATGCTTAAAGAGAAACCTAGGGCTACGTTTGCCTATAAAATTTAAAAAAAGTTATAAAAAGGAAAGAAAAAAAAAAAACTCATCGTCCAATTCCAATCCATAATTCATATAAAATTCAATAATTTCTCACAAATATATCTTTGATCACATGGAAGGTCATAGATGGGACCCATACTAGTTGTCGTGGACCCTCACCCCTTGTGATGACTAGGATGTGGACCATTTTTCCTTTTTTTTTTTTCCCCTTTTTCTTTTTTGGAGGTATATGACACTTATATACTCTTTCTGCTATCACTAACACAATGCTGACTACAGCTATAACTTAACAAAAATATTTATAGAAAGTTTTGGGGGTCCAAATTCCGTACTATCGTGACTTGTGAATGAACTTTCCAAATGTAGATCTTCCAAACATCTTCTAAAATACACATAAATAAAGATCACACAAATCTATCAGGAGCCAGTGCAATATTTAGGAAACTCTTACCAACTAGTATGTATACCTCTACGAATTTTCAGAATTTGTATATTTTCCCATGCAAATTCAAACTCATCTTAAACTCATGGCTTGCATGCATGAAAGAATCTTGATTTGATTTGGAATTTTTATAATCAATATAATTTTAAAAGTTTTATAATTTTGTTTGTATTAATAAATAATTTGAATATCTCTGGACTTCTTTAAAATAGGTTTGAGTCTGATTTGAAGCACATTTTTTATATCATTTAGGAAATCTACAAATTTAATTGTATGGATATATAAAATATTTGGTTGTTACATGAGGAATTAATTCTCAATCAAACTCTTCTTTCATTTGACTCGACATATATAGCTTAGATTTGATTTTAATTTGATTTTTCAAATATATCTTGATATAATTTGGGTGAGTCTAATTAAAAGAAAATAAGGTATCTTAATTGCACTACTACTTAAATTAAGAAAAAATGAAAAAATAAATGAATAAAAAATATTCATAACGGAATAGTCAAAATACATGCAATAGTCTAATCAGAGAAATAGCTCTTAATTTTTATTTCAAATTATAATATATTAGACAGACTCAATAATGTCATACAATGTAAATTACAAAATAAAAGTCAATTAAATAAGGATAGATAAAGAAACATTGGTTTTTATTTAAACTTGTCTTGCAACACACTACTCTCATCCAAAGCATGTTAAACTTGCACCCACTAAAAAGTCTTTATCAATTACTTCATATTGGGAGGGGGAAAAATGAATAGAGGACTTGGGGGTAACGAGATGGTTCATGGGTGAAGTGGTCGAATGGAATTGCCTAACTTTGTTTTTATTAGTGATTAGTAAACATCAAAGAACAATATTTCTAAGGCAGATATATTGACTACATACTACTATATTCAGTGATGGTGACTTGAGGACCGGGTTGGGAACCGGGGGGGGGGGGGGTTCTGTCTCCAAACTAGAAGAACAATAATAAGTACAGAAGTAGGAACCCATTGCTACCCTCGTATTCAATTGAACTTCAACATCATTCATTCATAAGAGTACAAATAATTAAGCCAATATTTCATTTCAGCAATTTGTCTCTATTTACAAGATGACTAGGAAGTGATGATGCATGCCATTTAATTCTTGTAGAGTTAGTTTGTTCTTCTGTGTGACTGTGAGTTCATTCTCTCTTTCCTTTGTAACTTATTATCCATATATACTTTCTTTTGGGTGAACTAGTCTTGTGAGGTTAATGGCAAAGAACCTTGATAAGATAAATTAATCTAGATATAAGTCTTGATTAGTTTAATTTAGAAAGGTATTAATTAAATTTTAAATTTTAAATTTTTATATTTATATAGACAGATTACATTATTTATTAAGTTGTCTAAAAGGATATTATATATATATATTTCATCATATTCGTAGGTATTATACTAGAATATACAATGTGTATAGTATATTCTTGGACAGTAAATGTAGAAACAATAGAAGAGAAGAGAATTTCCGGTTGAGGTTAGAGAGAAAGTTGACGTTGAAAGATGACAAGGACACGGGGTGTCTGATCGATCTATCAGAATTCTGAATTCTGAAACAGAAAGAAGGGAGGGAAACATAAGGAGAGAAGAGGAGAGTCAATCCGGGTAAAAGCTCAGCACAGGGCTCGAGAACGAGAATGCCAGAGACACAATTATTGGGACTCGCACATATCCATTCATCATCTCGACTCTCTCTCTCTCTCTCTCTCTCCCTCAGAACTTCTTTCTTTTTCTTTTCGTTTCGTTTCCTTTCTTCTGTTTTACGTACTCCAATCAAACTATTACCACTACCCACACCTCACAGCAATAAATTGATTTTACCCCTCCCTCAGTCCCCTGTCTCTCTTCTCTCTCTCTCTCTACCTAGTACCACATAAAACCTACATCTTCTATCAAATTTCTGTTCCCCTCAGCAGAATTTCTGGAGGGTCCGTCCATAGGGAAACATATCAGCTCCTTCCTTTTTCTTTCTCTTTCCTTCGAAGAGTGGAAAGTGAAAGAAAAACAAGCCGGCCATGGAAAAACCCAAGGCCGATTTGTCTTCTTTTCTTCGCTTCAAATAAAACATTATTAAGTGGGATTCTTTTTGTTGCACAAAAAACCCTAAATATCAACTCTGCTAAGTTCTTGAAAATCTTGGTAATCTGCATGGTTGAACATGCATTGTCAAAAATATCCTAGTATTCAAAAAGTACTGGGATTAAAATTTTCCCAAAATAAAAAAGTACTAGGATTAATGAATCTGCATGGTTGTATATAGGAATAATCATAGTAATGAAAGAACGTGAAATTCAGCAATTTAACTGACAAAAGCCTCAGGAACGAGGTAGAGCGGAAGGTTTACGAGACATATGAGTACAAAAGTTTAATTAGGGTTTACAAGTAGCTATTAGAATTTTACTTTTTACTATATAATGACAAGTTAATCATCATTAGAATGTCATGTTCAAATGGATTCGAGCCTAAATCCATATATATTAGCTATCTAATTAACAAGGCTATATTAATTAATTAAATTATTGCATCAGCCAGTAAATTTTATATATATATATATATAAAAGATTAAAGAAACAACACTTTACCTTTCGGCTTTCATCTTCAATATATACATAAAAAATTGGTTTAAAAAAGAAAAAAAAATACCAAGAAAAGACAGAAAGTTCCAGAACTAACCAATGAAAAATAAAGGAATCATTCTCATGGCTCAGAGAAGGCCTGGGCAGCTAATCATGCAACCGTTTACCTTAGAATAATATAGTAATGGATAATGATTTCCCCAGTATAAAAATAATGTGCCGCGTAGTAGAAAGTCAGGGGAGAGAAAAGAAAAAATTTAAAAAGGGGTCAAATTGTAAAAAGATAAACCTCGGGCCCCTAAAAATTTAATTAAAGTACTTATCATAAAATATTTCAGCGACGAATTACTGCTTTTCACGTTTTCTTACCCTCCCTTATTATTGTTTTGGATTTTCCATGCGAATGTATATATAAAAATTGTATTAGATCCTAAATCAACTCATTTAAGTCTTAATACATTATTTTATATTTGTTATTTTAATTAAATATATAATTTTTTTCATATATCCATATGTCTATAATTAAATATTCATTTAATAAAATTTTATTTATATAGATAATACAAATTCTTAACATATAATTAAAATACTGAAATTTAAATTGTTAAAAAATATAAATATTGAATTTCGTATAAAACGAATTCTCTAGTCGCCGACATGGCGGGGCATATGGGGTTCTAACGGATCTGTTTGTGAATGAAGGGAGGTGCCGCCGCGGGGGGGCGGGGGTGGGGTCTGAGTGCCGAGTACGGCACTGGGCTTATGCCGTCATTGGTCCGTACCGATTAAATAAATAATTGAAATTAAATGGAAATTCAATTAGGGCCACTAATTAAGGAAAGTCACGTGTGAGACAATTTGATAATTCTAATGACGGACGGACGTGGATGGGCTGTAGTGT
Source organism: Echites panduratus (assembly GCA_035221335.1). Lineage (NCBI taxonomy): Eukaryota > Viridiplantae > Streptophyta > Magnoliopsida > Gentianales > Apocynaceae > Echites > Echites panduratus. Next base: position 9,356,821 of record JAWZTD010000004.1, read on the forward strand.
ATTTGCCCGTGACGATTATAGAGAAATCAGAGTAGATTAGAGAGAGAGAGAGAGTCACGAGAGAACTTGAAGTCTAAGGAGGAAGATGGTGTCACACCAATAGGATACTTCTAAGGTCACTTAAAAGGCATGTTTAGGTGCCCAAAGCGACTCTAAATAGAGCAAATCTAAGAACTAGATTGAGTTTTTTTTTTAATAAAAAATTAAAAATTGCATTTGATTTTTTTTTTTAAATTACCCTTCTATTTTTCTTTTTTATTAGTATGTGAAATCTTTTGTTAGTAAATATAAATTTTTAAATTCAGAAATTGATTGCTGAAACTTCATATTAAATATCTATATATTCTTAAAAAAAAAGATATTTAATTTCAAACATTCTAATAAATAAATATATAAATATATTTAAATCTAGACATAAGAAATATGTTTCATTATTAAAAATATTATTATTATTTATTTTGAAATTGAATGTCTCACTTTAACTGAATAAAAATTTATATTGACTTTCATGAATATTACTAATCTATCCTTCTTATTAATATATTTAATGGTAAAACCTTATGCAAGTTCATGTAAGTTTTAAAATTAAGTAGGTTTTAATGAAATTGTATAATTAAATATTTATAGATTTAAATAAATAAGACATTTAATTTCAAATAAAATAAAAATAAAAATATCGACATTTAAATTAAGAGGAATAACCCTAAGAGATATTTTAGGAGGTAAAATTTATTGGTTTAAAAGTAAGATATATATATATATATAATAAATATATATTGTGGCGGTATTAATTATATGGTAAAATGAGAATAATCATTACTCTAACATCAAATGAGTACCAAAAGATATAATACCAAAAACTTTTGGAACAGTTAGACCCTACCTGCTTCCTCTGTGACAACCTCAGCTCTGTTAACAGTCTATTTTTTTTGGTACCATGATTTGTCTGTTTTGCCCTTAAATATAGTAATGTTATAAGTACCGTTTGGCTTAACTTTAAAACTCTTTTATATATATTTTAAATCAAAAGTTATGTAAAATTTCAGAAATTATGAAAGTTATTAAAATTTAATTTTTTACAAAAAGAGCTTTTTTTTTATAAGCTGGGTAAAGACAGCTTCTTATTCACATAAGTTACTTTTTTCTCAAAAACTACTCAAATTTGCAGTTATAAGTTTGAAAGTTATTTTACACTTTCTTCTTTTTTTTTGCAATATACTCTTCATATGCTAGAATTTGGTATCCTTTGATATTTGAACTCACTTTTTTTTTTTTTACTTTTGAAGATATAGTTTTTAATTATATCTTATACTCATTATGTAATTCAAAATCGGGTCATAATTATAATTTATAAATATTGAATTTTATAATATTTGAAGGTAAATATTAATTGTTGGATATTGGCTATCTTATTCATTAATATACAAAAAAAATCAACCATTTTGCTTTATCAAAATCAAATGCCTTTATGGTAATTTTAATAAAAATAATATCTTATAAAACTTTAATGTCAAACAACTTTCTTGAAAAAAATAGCTTTGAAAATAAATTAACCAAACAGCTTTCATCTTTAAATAGCTTTTAAAATAAATTTACCAAACAGCTCTCAACTTTTTATTATCTAAAAGTTGATAAGATTTGAACTCGTGATTTATGATTTCCACATTCAGCACTCTATCCATTAGGATATACTCGAAGGGACATATATTGTCATATTATTTTGAAAAAAAAATCCATTTTTCTATAATTTTATTTCTAACAAGAAAATTTTTTAACTCCATAAGTTGGAGCATGGTTTCTTTTAATTTATGTGGACAAATTTACTTTCTTCAATCACATAATCATTTTGGAGTGATCACCAAGTTTGGAACAAACCTATCATTTCAAATTGGGTATGCAAAAGAATTGGTTAAATTTAAATTTTATGAAAGTAAAAAGCAAAAAAATTGAACTTTTTAAGGACTCGAGACAAAACATTCTAAAGATGCCAAAAAGAATTGAAAACCATAAGTAGTAGTAGTACAATGTCCCATGAACTTTTCATGACTTCTTGACCTCACAAGCCTCCTGGTCTTTCTCTCCAATTCTACTTCGTTGAAAATATGAACATATTATTGGTTAATATAAATATAAAATTGAATGTTCTTATTTTTATTTTGATTTATCATAAAGTTGAACCAATGTTTTATTTTTCAAATTACTACACATTATTATATTAAAAATAAACTAAATCTATAGATGCTCTTTTGAAAGAGTTGTTAAAATAAGATATTAGATTTTGAAATAGTAGAGTATTTGATTGGGTTCAAATGATTTAAAAAGGTCTAAAATCTCATTCATATATCAAATTATATAATGTAACCTAAAATCAAGCTTTTTCAGATTAAACCCCAAGAAAATATTTGTGGGATTCAAACTCAAAACCTTTAATTCCCTTACTTACCATTACACCCATTGGGATATCCCAAAAAGACCGCTATTTGCTTTCTCTACTATAAATAATACTAACAATATACCAAAGCAAATTCTTAAGCGTAGTCTTCTTAACTCTTTAAGGCATGAAAATCATTTTTCCTTTTTTTTTTTTTTTGTTATAGTTCACAAAAAATTTTTTTTTTTTTTTTGAACTTCTTATTAAATGACCCTCGAACCGATAAGACACTTACTACTCTCTCTTTTGTGCTTGTTCATATGTAAGTTAGAGAATGCCTAACCTAGCTATGATCTCTATTACAAACAATATAATTGGTTAGTACGTGAGACTTGCACACATAAAGTGAAGCAATTTTTTTTTTTTTTTAAATTCTGTATTCCTTTTTGCAGACACTAATATTCCTATACCCCTTATAAAGGTTACATTGTATATAAAGAACATACATATTAATCTTTTATATGGTTCATATTTCATATCCATATCCCGTTCATGAACATACACTTGATATGAATTGAGGGCATTGACTAATCTACATTATAAATCTGGTTAGAATTTTAGGTTAAAACACCTTCAAATATTTGTTCTTAAAATAAATATTTGCTCCTAACATTTGGAATCCTTATAATTTTTCCCTCACATGTATATTCTAAATCTATCAGCAATTAAAGGAATAGTTATAAATATAATTCATACGAGAGTTTATCAATAAATATAATTTTTTTTTATCTATTCATATGTCAAATATAACTTTCATATAAAGGTACGTTACTCTATATATTTACAAGAGTTAAAATTTGATGAATTGGTTAACTCAACCTTTTCTATCTTTGTCCTAGCTCTCGATCGAAGAGACTAGAGAGAATGATGTAGCATGGCTTTAAAATTTTCCACATAGTATAAATAGATATATCTATATATATAATATTATGTAGATTAATTGGTTCATGCATTATTGATGCTGGTGCATGTAACTTGAGTTCGGTCCTGCTTTCCATACGTTACATCAGTTCTGTTACCAGCCGTGGGGGTTGACCTCTAAATAGAGTACTTAATCCCCCGTCCTGTCCTAAACATTCCTAAACTTCAAAAAATCTAGAAATATGAATATAATAATTAATTATTATTCCATTTAAAATCATTATAGAATAAAATAATTTCATAGAAAATTCACTAGCTAGATAATTTGGATTTTTTTTAATGATAAAAAATGATACACAGATAGTAAATATTAAGTTTGGAAAGACATAGATGTTAATTATTATTCCATTTAAAATCATTATAGATGTATTAAAATCCCAATAGACTCAATGTTATCTATATATATATTACACTAATTTTTTTAAAATAACTTTTTATATCTTTAAAACATTACTTGAAATATTTTACAAGTAAAGCAATACATGTAATTTTATTTATTTATTTGACGCTTAGACCTTCCTTTTTTTTTTTTTCCAAGTAAGAGAAAGTGCATTTAGAAGATTTAGCATGTTATTCTCGATTCAAAAAATTCACCAAAATATTTATATTATTTACATCATTTGATATTCATAATTTTTAAGAGATTAATTAATTTTTACTGTGTCCCTTCAAAAATATTCTAATTGATAGAATGACAAGCGTACAGATTATGAGTTTCGAGTTCGATTCTCATCAATACCCATTTATATCAGGCTAAAAAAAATCTCTACTATTAGGAAATCTTCTAATATTTTATTGCATTAAAGGATATGAAATTAATCAATTAAGTATTTTATTACTTCGAGTTATAACTTAACTTTAATAGAATTAATTTATTGTTAACCAAGAAAAAAATCGTAGTTGACTACTGTTCCAACATTGGATCGTAGCAAAAGTCAATCACATCACATTTTATTAACATCATTAATCAATAATTTACTTACTAACAGATCCCAAATTATTGGATTAATCTTAAAAAACAATTGATTTAATGATCATAGCTTAAAATGACCAAAATTAATCTATTAAATGATGTAAGAAAAGAAAAAAAGAATCTATTATCTATACAACAGAAGAAATGCGATGCATGAGATGAGAGCCTAATTGATTCTGTAAGTCGAGCCCTATCAGAGTTACCTAATCATCGTCCATTGATTGGTCTGTGAGAGAAGAAATTAGTAAAGTTACAGTAGCGTACTGTTTCCTCATTTGGTAGATTGATTTGGCTCCGTTGGAAATTAAATAGTAAATCGGTCTTAATTATGGGAACGGTCAGAAAAAAAGAAAAAAAAAAGAAAAGAAAAAGTAGAGCGGGTTTTCCGGTGCAAGGACGAATAAGCAAAAGCTGATGTTCTAACACGTGGAGGTACAAAATCCGTTGGATCACAAATCAAACGGCTAGGATTCAATCTCTCTGCTGATTAGATGATTTTAATTGCAAACTGGAAGACAACTGTAGAACCAAGTGGTAAAAAATTTTCTGCTTCGTAGCCACTACTACTAGCAGCTAGAAACTAGTAGCAGTAGTATTAGGAGTTCTTAAGTGTGTGAAGAGTGTGTGTGTGAAGAGTTTGTGTGTGTGTGAGAGAGAGAGAGAGAGAGAGAGAGAGAGAGGGGTTTGGAGAGATAGAGAGAGAGAGAGAAGAGAGTTAAAATGCAGCGAGCAGATGCTGTCTTAAATTGAGGTTGCAGAGTGGCCATGGCGGCGTTGCAGGGGCTGTGACTTTAATGCTACAAAGAAAGACAAAGAATTCAATTGAAGAAGTCATGAGAGAAAGAAGGAAGGAAGGGAACGATCTTCCTTACCCTAAAAAATTCCTAATTTTTTCCTGAAAAGCTGCAAGGAAAACAAAGCCCCGTTTAAAAAAAAAAAAAAACACGCATATACACACACTGAGCGTGAGTCAGAATTTTTAGTCGTATAGTAGAAGAGGTTTGTACTTAAAACTACTGCTACAGCTACTGCTACTACTACAACTACAAAAACAACCCACTAAACAAAAACCACCTTCAGCTGTAAACCCATTACGGAAAATTGATCAGAAGGGCAGGCAGAGAGAGAGATTGGAGAGATCTTATTGATGGTTCCATTCCATAGCCAGAGCAGGCACTAGGCAGAGGGGAGGTTCTTTCGTTTTGCTATGGATTTTCATTCAAAGTTGAGGTTAGAGGTAGATTCTAGGATTAGAAAATGTCTGGGTTTTTCTCACTAGGCGGTGGTAAAGAGCACGAAGAAACAGCAGCAGCAGCAGAGCAAGACACTACGAATAGCTTGTATTTGTTCAAAAACGAAGAGATCTATAACAAGGGTTTCGAGCTATGGCAACAGTACTATCAGTTGCATCAACAAAGGGTACAACAAAATCATCATCATCAACATCACCAAGTGCAAGATGTCGATTTCTCCGTGGGTCCCAGCAATAGGAGAATCATCAGTAGCGGTAGTGGCGGTAGTGGTAGTATTGGTGATGATTCATCGTATAGATCAGGTTCAGGGTTTAGGTTGATGAGGCCCGGCGGAGGAGGCACCAGCGGTGGTGGAGGAGGAACATCAGGGGGTATGAATTGCCAAGACTGTGGGAATCAAGCCAAGAAGGACTGTTCACATCTCAGGTGCAGAACTTGCTGCAAAAGCCGAGGGTTTCCGTGCCAAACTCATGTTAAGAGTACTTGGGTTCCCGCCGCTAAAAGGCGGGAGAGGCAACAACAGCTCTCGCTTCTCCAACACCACCAACAGCAGCAGCAGCAAAATCAACAACTCAGTTTGCAGAGAGGAGAGAATTCCAAAAGGCAGAGAGAGAATCCCACCTCAACTTCTCTCGTTTGCTCCCGTTTGCCCACCTCCACTTCAGGTAACGTTGTAAAATTCTTCCATACAAAAAAAAAAAAAAAAAAAAACGGTAAAGATAAATGAAAATATATTAAAGCTCCATTGATTTGATGGGTTCATTCATCATCAATTGAACTCATGTGATAAAAGGGAACCGCTAATATTTGCTTTGAAAATCTGTTACAGAACAGACAGAAAGATAAAACTAAACTAAACAATAGGCCTCTTGTGTTTAACTTTTAAAGTCATACTAACCAACAAGGCCTTTGATCACATAATCTTTTGCGTGTGATTAATGAAGTCCCACATTCTCAAACGGTCGTCGCCTACCTTTTCTTTTGTTTTCTTTTGTTTCGTTCCCCTTTTTCCGCCTTCATTTGAATCACTATTGGTAAGTAAAACTGATACGAAAAAAAGACTATTATTGGACAAGAAAGAAATTCTACTTTGCTTGAAAAGGATGTCCTCCTCCCCAAACCCAAACATCTGAATTTGATTCTGATTATTATTATTATTATTATTATTATTATTTTGACTAGGGTTAGAGGTGGGGGGTCACTTTCCGGCTGAAGTGAATAGTCCAGCAGTTTTTCGGTGCGTAAGAGTGAGTGCCATGGGTGATGCAGTGGAACAGTACGCATATCAGACAGCCGTTAACATAGGAGGTCACGTTTTCAAGGGAATTCTCTACGATCAATGCGTTGAAAGCCGTTACCCGGGTTCGGCTGGTGGTGGTGGTGATTGCTCCTCGGGAGGCGGTGGTGGAGGTCCACCACTTAATCTCATAGCATCCGCCCCTGCTGCTGCCACCACCACCACGAATACCGGTAGTGCTACTGTCGTCACTAGCAATCCTGGTATTACAATGCTTGACCCTTCTGTTTATCCAACTCCACTCACTGCTTTCATGGCCGGTACGCAATTCTTTCCACCACCAAGATCTTAAAGTAGAAGTGCTTCTGCTTCCTCTCTTTCTCTTTCTCTCTCTCTTTTCTCTTGAAAAAAACAAAAAAAAGTCCGCTTCACTACTTACATTAATCTTAGTATTATTTAGTGATGTCCTCTGACAAGCCACCCATTGAAGTAGTAAACGGAACGGAAAGGAACCAACCCAAGAAACAATTTGTAATGTTGTTTTTTTTTTCGAATTTCCAATAGTATGATTTTCTCTCCATTAATATTTGTAGTAGGAATTAAGGAGTATTATTATTGTGATTATTGGTTACTGTCACTAATTTAATCCTTTTTGTTGCTGTTTTTCAAGAAGTTGGTTTTTTGTGCCACATTTGTATGTGCGTAATATAGGCATATTCTTCTGCGGTGTTTCATTTCCTTCCTTTCATTCTTCATCTGTTTTTCTATTTTAGGTCTGTTTCTGGTTTGCTTTCCCCCTTAGCTTTTAGGCTGCATTTTTCCTTTTTCTCCATTTCCTTGCCGGATAAATTCCGGGCTGGACTCGCATATTTCTTGTTTCTATTGATATTCAGTTAATAATATACAGTCATAGGAGTGTACCAAAGAAGAAGAAACACTAAGCTGCTCGTACTCTCTCTCTCTCTCTCAGCTTCACATCTCTTTCCCACACACAGATTTATGGACCATATATTATTAATGAATGAAGAAACAAATTAGTAAGTCAGAAAAAAAATCAAGAGATTTGGGAGAGACGTGCATGGATGTGATGCCTCCCTGGATAAACGAGAGCTGTTTGATTTTATTCTAAATGCCAATGCTATAGCTTGTTGTGCTGCAGTTGTTCTTGATAAAGGCAGAAACGTAGCTCTCATAGTTAATATATTAATGGTGGAAATAAATGATAGATGTTGAAGTAGGTTATAAACTAACGTACGCTTGACATTCGCGGAAGATTAAAGGTGCATTTTATGGGGTGGATGAATAGCTGCTAGATTTGGAAACAACGTAAAAGAAACCTAAAAATGAATGAACTTTCCAAGATTCGAAAAAATTTTCTGTCCCCATACCAAAGTACTTTGGGATTAGGACAATACACTCTTAACGGATTTGCTCCGCCCCTCAACAAAGTTCCTTCTTTTAACATCTCTTTCCTTTTATCATTTGACAATACATAAGAAAATCAACAACTCCCCTTCCGCTACTCTCTCTTTCCTCCAACATCCCACACCGCTTTCTTTTCATTCCTTGTACACTTGTCCAAATTATTTTATGTATACTTTTTTCTGATAATTTAGTGGTAAACGATGGAGTTTATATCTTTCTGATTTTCCTCAAAAGAAGGCATGCTCTCTCATCTTCTTGAAAACCAATGGATTTTTATCCAAGTATCGTCACTTTATTCACTTGTGTTAGTGAAAGTGTAAAGATTTTTATGGTAGAAGATCATGAGAAAACATGGATGGTAAGCGAATTGCTGTATAAAGAGAGTAGAAGAAATCTTTGAATCTGGTACTATAGTACATTGGTTCAGCAAGATGGTACCATTATATTATAACTAAAAATTTGAATTTTCTTGTATATATGCATTGAATTGCCATTATCTTCGATGTCTACATTGCAATGATTTTGCATGATCATGTTCTCAAAGGGAGTTAAAGAAGTGACCAACTTAAGACCCAGGCAAATTTAGACCTGAAGTCTGGAGAATGCGATTGTGTATCCCCCCTCTCCTGACTATTGGACCACAAAGAGCAGTGACAGAAGAGCCTGGAAACTCTAGTGAGTGTACACAATAAATAACTTATTATTATTCACAGTCCTTTCTGAAATTCCATTTAATTTCTTACTCATGCGATGATTAGCATAGTGATTAACAGTTAATGTTCATGACATTCAAGTGTTGATCACAAAAAATCAATTTCTTGAGTTCATATATAAGCAATCACACATTTTGGATTGATTTTGAATATGGGGTTTCTCCATTGAGCTCGCTGTGTCTTCGAATTATTATTATTTGACATTGAAAGCCACATGTTTTGGACAACTATGTATATGTTCTATTTTGGAGTTGCAAGTACTCATTGAGTACTAGCTATGGTCTTACACCTTTCCAGAAGGGACTACTGTTTTATTTATTTTTTCTTTTTTTTCTTTTTCCTTTTATCTGAGGAAAAAATTATGCAATAACATTCATGCTTGTCTGCTTCAATTTCAGAAATAGCAGAATCTGGGACCTCTGTCCTCGATGAATAAACTCTTCCTTTTGATCTGCCAAAAATTCTTGTGGCTGTCCATATTCATGTTGGGGAATTAATCCTCTCTTTGCAGTTCCTTCGTTCTGATGTGTGTGTCCGGTGTCATATATATCCAAGTACCGTAGTACACTAATTACACTTTAAAACTCTCAGTTTCAGCTCAGGAGAGAAGCCCCACCATGTTTAGGAGAAATGAAAAAACATGATTATTACTAGACAGCAATTGTCATCAGCTTCCTGGTTATATCTAATTATGGAAAGATATCCATGGTCCTCCTAAGACCTGAACCCTTCTTGGGCGCTGTACAGCTTTGGCCTTTTCCAATAACTAATTAAATCATTCGAAATCTTGAGAAAATTAAAGAAAACAAAGTCTGAAGAATCATAATCTTACTTTTTGTGTTTGTTTAACAACTGATTGCTATTATATATTGTTATTGTACCATGTTAATTATATAGTATAATTCTCTAATTAGAACTCACATTAATTAACTTATTTTCATGGCGCATTTTTAGATTTGAAAATGGATTTGTTGACCCTTTCCATTGACGATTCCCTAAAGGGACTCCCTAATTTGATGCTGGAAACAAGCATTAATCCAGAAACTGCACAAATCTTGCATTCCCTTCCCCAGACATTCTTCATTACCTTGACATGTAAAGAAGGGGAACCCTTAACAAAGGCTCTCTCGTCAGTACTGCTCAGCAAGAAAATTAATGATGAGGGAAAATAGATAAAGAAAGAAGAATTAAGCACGAGAAATATATAAATATAAATAAATATATATATATATATAAAAATATATGGAAGCTTATACTTGTTAATCTGCGAAGAGTCCAAAGGAGTTATAGGGTAGGGAAAAGATATTAGGAGCGTAGGATGAGGCCAGGCCAGAGAAAGGGTGGCGTGCTCTTTGCCATGTTGTAATAGAGCTGCTGGCTGCTGCTAAAAGGGTGGTCCAACCTTAAAAAAAATTCAACTTAAAGCACAGTGTCTTTCGTTGCTACTCTCGAATCTATCAGTCCACTGAGATTCCTAATATGCTTTTCATCTCTTATGTCAAATTTCCATGTGATGTGTTACAGACCATTCCATGAAGACTCAAAGGTAACCGATGTTCTTCTTCTTTCTCAACTGAGATCTGTGATGGTTACATGTGAGAGAGACCATATGTATACAAAGTGGATGATATAAATCCACATACCTATATTGTTTCTGGGGACGGTTTAATCTTTTGACTTCATGTGTTTTTCCATACCTTAATTGATTAATATTAGTACATGAAAGATGATTACTCGATGATTAAGAATATGCCACCATAAAATAATCAGATGACAAAGGTTTGAAGAGGTAAATGCATTTACCTTTTCATATTCGAATCAAATCATTAACGATTGAAAGAGAACAAATTATTTCGTACGTCTAATAGTATTAAGAGTTTTGATCATGGATTAAGGAAGTAATCACCATATCTTCAAGATTGTTTAATATGAATGGACTAGTTTTAATTGATACATATTATTCTTGTTATGTAGAAATGTCTATTTGGATTGGTTATTTGAACTTATTATTTTTTATTTAAAAAAATTAGAAGTAAAAATATTGGCAAAATCCCTATTTTAGTATTATAACATTTTTTATTTGGCCGTGTAGGTCCATAACTTTTATTTTATCTTTTTGGATCCTATAACTATTTTTGTATAATAAGATAATTCATTTTTACCTTTTTTTTTTACTTTCAAACCAAATAAACTATTTCTTTTTCAATTCATAGGGATATTTTAACTTGTTTACTGTATCAAACAATTATAATCGATTTAAATTAAAAAAATCTAGCCCACTTTTCATTTATACCTTTAGTTGTGATAAAAAAAGTGTTAAAAGTGTTGATCAAAATCTGATTATAAATGAAGATAAGGCTAAATTTTTTAATTTAGAAGAGGTTGTTACAGTGAACATATTAAAATAACGTTAGGGATTGAAAAAAAAAGATTTAATTTGTCTGAAAATAAAAAAATAGATGAAAATGACTTATTTGGTTAAAAAAAATGTTATATGATCTAAAAAGATAAAATAAAAATTATGAACTTATATGACTAAATAAAAAATGTTATAATACTAAAATGAGGATTTTGTCAAAAATATTTGAATCAAACGTTTTTTAAATAAATTAATCTAAAAACAAAGATAATATTTTGAATAGAAAATAATTATGAGTTAAATATACGTCTAAATAAATCTATCCATTTAAAAAAATGATTTGTTAAATTAATTATTAAATTCATATTATAAGGAAATTGGGCTTATGTCGTCATGGTATCGGTAGTGGATCCATAATATTGCAGCATCTGAAGTTTATGATCCACCAGGCACCCAAGTAATAATTTGGGCTTTATCCTTAATAGGCCTCTTGTCTTTATCCCATTCATGCTTTTTTTCCCCTCTGTTTCTGTTATCAAATTAAATTTATTAAAATCTTTTTAGCGGTAGAAACTTTACGGCCAAGAAAAAGAAAACGAGTGACGCACGAAGCTTGGAATTTTGGAAAGCAACGAGGGACACCAAAGCGACGTCGTAGTCCTAATGTTCAGCTGGCAGATCTCAGTTTCTTGTAAGAAACTGCCAACACCGAATTTGAAAGGAACGAAAAAGAATTAGAAAAGAAAAAAAGACACAGAATCTTTCCTTTTTCGTGACGGAATCTCTGCGTTGATCGGCGGTGTCATTTCCCTCCGATCAGATGCTTTAATCGGAGGGATCAAGGATTACTGTTTAATATTTTTTATCTACATTGTGGATATAAATACGTATTTATTTTTTTGATTGAGCGAGCAGAATGCCAAACGGAGGTTGTTTTCCAACCATGGATCTCCTTCGGTCAGAGCCGATGCAATTGGTGCAGTTGATCATACCAATGGAATCGGCTCACCGAACAATATCTTATCTTGGTGACCTTGGACTTTTTCAATTTAAAGACGTAAGCTATAAGCCTTAACATTGTTACTTTTTTGCCTGCGTTTATGTCTAGATTGTAGATTAAAATGTTTCTTTTTTCATTAATTGACTCAAAGTGATAATCTCTCTTTATTTCTCTCACTGGTTGAAAATGTGGATACATTCTGTGGCGATGTGCAACCTAAGGATTTCTTGTTGAATTGCATTTCGAGTTGTGGCAATTGTATTCTAATTCATCATTAGTTACTTTGAAGTTTTATGTCTTTAGACTTTAGTCGGAACCAAATTATATACTTGTGTCTACACACATACATACATACTTATATAATGTATATAGGCTTTACATTTGATTTGAAATAGTTACGTTCTAATCTTTTGTTGCTAATAAGATTACTTGGAAGTTTTTATAAATTGTATTTTTGTATTTATCACATATTCATAATGTAAGACTAAAATCTGCTTTGTTTAAAGAAAAGATCTTTTTGACTCTAATTACAATGACTGTAAGGATGCAGACAGTGATAACGAAGCATGATAAGTTGGTGGGATTAGTTGATTCCAATTGGTTGATTGCTGTGGGGAATTTTATTGTTCGAGTAAAATTGGTTTTAATTTCTAGTTCTCCTGGTGGTAATGATCAATTGGGTTTCTGAAGAACCATTTGCTATTAAGGCTCATTTCGATGCAACGAAATACTTTTTCTTTTTCCCTTTCTGTTGTTTTACTTTCCATGTGATATGTTTGCAAGTTTCCTAAACCTTAGTAGCATGCTCTCATTTATCTTGCACTCTGAGATTTAAAACACAAATTTTCACTAATTTTCTATTTCCCTTGTTTTATTTATGTTGTAAATTATAACCATTCTTTTGTTTTCTCTTACCAGCTAAATGCTGAAAAGAGCCCTTTCCAGAGGACATATGCCGTTCAGGTTTGTCATTCTTTGACAGAATCTCTTGATTACACTGTGCATGGCCTTATCTTGATTACTCTATATGTGGTTGTTCCAAATATTATTAACTCTTAGAATGGAAATTCTAAGTATGGCCTTTAATTATAAACCCCGTTTAGAATTTTTAGTTGAGATGTCTTCATAAAGCATATATAAATGCTTCATGTCTTGTGCTAATTAAAATATTTACCATTTACACCTTATTCTACAATTTTTCCACCTGGTATTTTCTCTAGAAAATTATATAAACAAGTAACCATGCAGATAAAACGATGTGGAGAGATGGCACGGAGGCTCCGGTTTTTCAAAGAACAGATGGCAAAGGCAGGCTTTACACCTTCATCGTGGTCTACCTGTACTAATGTCAGTTTGGATGAGCTAGAGGTGAGTTTAACTTGATTTCCATGTCTAAACCACTGTACATGACACTCTTGAGGTGCCATTATCAGGACTAATCCTATCTGCAAGAGCAACATATATACATGTGTATGTGTGTGTTTTGAATTTTATGGCCTTTCTTTTCACCTATTTCTGGATATGATGATAGGTCAAGCTTGGTGAGCTTGAAGGGGAGTTAGTGGAGATGAACACTAACAGTGAGAAGTTACAACAATCATACAGTGAACTTTTAGAATATAAGCTAGTTTTGCAAAAGGTAGGATCTTTTTGTGGTTAGAAACGAGATGGTCCTTTTATGACTTCTGATTTAGTTCCACCAAATTATGACGTAACAGTGCAAGTTTTCCCAATTCAGGCCAGTGAAATTTTTCATTCAGCACAAAGCACTGCTACAGCCCAACAAAAAGAAATTGAGGTCCAAATCATTGGAGAGGGATCAATCGATAGTCCTCTATTACTCGAGCAAGTACTTTTCTGTTTTAATATATCATTTTACGTAAATAAAAATTTGTTATCTTTGTATTGATATTTACTTTTTGTATTGAGTAGGAAATGTCTATGGATCTGTCAAAACAAGTTAAGCTGGGATTTATCTGTGGCCTTGTAATGAGAGAAAAATCACTGGCTTTTGAAAGAATTTTATTCCGTGCAACTCGTGGAAATGTGTTTATGAGACAAATTGTTCTTGAAGATCCTGTAATAGATCCTTTATCTGGAGATAAGGTCGGTCAGTCCAAAAACCAATCGCAATGTTATGTTATTTTGTTGCTGCTAATGTTCATTTCTCTCTTCTGAAGGTCATTCTTTTCCTGCTGATAATATATATGAATATTTATATATTCTGCCTTCTTCTAGAACTGCAAATGGCATTGAGAAATATAAAAAAATTTCTACATGCTAACAAATTCAGTTCCTTTACACTTCAACATCACTGCTATTTTTCTATGCAGTTTATGCTTTATTTCATGTTCTGCTTTCAATTGATATGTGCTTGATTGTCGATAAATGCAACTGAAGGGGCTTGTTTTCAGGTTGAGAAAAATGTATTTGTTATCTTCTACTCTGGAGAAAGAGCAAAGAGCAAAATTTTGAAAATATGTGATGCATTTGGTGCCAATCGTTACCCATTCACAGATGATGTAGGAAAACAATACCGGATGATAACTGAGGTATGCCTTTTGGTGATCGGAGACTTGATAATCATATTATCTGCAGTTTTTTGCCTTCTCTTGTGATGCTTTAATTTGACTTTTAATAAGTCGAACATATGAACTGTATTTCTTCCTTTGAGGAAAAAAATTTTTCACCAAATTTTATGAAAGCTAGACTAATGATTGTTATAAGTGGGATAAAAATTCAACATGCTTACTATATTTGTGTTTATTGAAAATCAGTTTGGAAAGAAAAGTTATTCGAAAATTTTATTCTTTTAATGTCAAGGTATCAGGAAAACTTTCAGAATTGAAAACTACTATAGATGTTGGAATGCGCCAGCGGGCTACTCTATTGCATGCTATCAGTTGTGAGCTTGAGCAATGGAATCTCTTGGTCAGTTTTGGTTAAATAGTATCTCTATATCCGAGAAAGTATGTTAATCATGACTGATGTTATCCTCTTGTAAAGGCCAAGAAGGAGAAAGCTGTTTATCATGTACTGAATATGCTCAGTCTAGATGTGACCAAAAAGTGCCTCGTGGGGGAAGGCTGGTGCCCTATTTTTGCGACAAATCAGGTGAGGTCTTTTTGAATTAATTTCCAGTGGTGAACTTTCATATCATTATGCTTTACAAAATCATTTTCACTCCTGGTACTTACGAATTTACCATCCCCTTGGCAGATCCAAAATGCACTTCAGCAAGCAACACTGGATAGCAACTCACAAGTTGGGGCCATCTTTGAAGTCCTGCAAACCAAGGAATCACCACCTACATATTTCTGCACAAACAAATTTACTTCTGCTTTCCAAGAAATTGTTGATGCATATGGGTGAGTAGCATAAAAAACATAGGTTAATTAGGACATGTGAGGCCAAATATGAATTTCATAACATGAAGGACTTATGGTAGCCTGTTTTATTTGGGGGGATGCAAAGATGTCTTATTGCAAGGTCCTTGAATCATTGTGGTATATTTTCTCACACCTATTAAACGTGCAAGAATTTTGTGTTGTCTCCAATATTGGCACTGCAAATTTGCATTTCACTCGCCTAGCTGTTTTTTCTAGGGAATCACGTTTTACTACTGTTGCAGAGTGGCCAAGTATCAGGAAGCAAATCCAGGAGTCTACACAATTGTAACATTTCCCTTCCTATTTGCTGTTATGTTTGGAGACTGGGGCCATGGCATATGTTTGTTTCTTGCAACCTTGTACCTTATATTCAGAGAGAAGAAATTTTCCAACCAGGTATTGTTCTCGTGGTGTCTGGTTTTCTGGAAATTGGAGTTCACTTTTTCTTTTGTACTTTAATTCTATCAGCCATCATTCAAGAACTCATTGCCTTGGGTCTCTATCCTTAGGCTTAAATAATTGTTACCCAGGTCAGATTATATTCTCCTTTGTGTATTTGTATCATATTTTTTCTAGCTTTTTGTTCCATCATTTATCTGGTCATGTCACACCCCTTAATTCAAAATACCTGATTGGTCGGTTATCGCACAGAATCTTAGAATAGATTGCCAAAATATTGACTTAATGTTTTGGCAATGGCTTCAAATTAGTCTTGTCAATAAATATGAAAGCTTTTTACATCTACCACTAGTTTTTATGGCCTAGAAGAATTGCGTGGCTTTGGTACATGCATTACACTTTATATTAGCTACAGAAGAATATGCATGTCCAACCATCCATCGATCCAATATAGGAGAAGTTGAGTAAAAATGCAAGTTCTTTTTCTAGAAAATTTTTGCAAGAAGATGTTCTCCTGATTCAATTTGTCAATGTTGGGTCTATTAGTTTCTAATATTTAAATACTTTAAACTGCAGCTGTTATTTTAGTTTCTGTTTAGAGTAATGAGTTTTTTACCTCACCTATATTCAAAAGGAAAAAAAAAAAAAACCTTTTTTGGTTTCTCTTAAATGGATGCATGACTGCATTATTGTTTTGGATTTATCAACAACAGAAGCTTGGAGATATTATGGAGATGGCTTTCGGTGGTCGCTATGTTATCATCATGATGGCACTGTTCTCAATCTACACAGGATTTATTTATAATGAATTTTTCTCTGTTCCTTTTGAACTGTTCGGGCCTTCTGCTTATGGCTGCCGGGATTCTTCCTGCAGGTATTCAACTTGTATCTTGACTTTTTTTCTAAACAAAATCTTTACTCATTGACAGTGCCTGAACTCATTCTTTATTACAGGGATGCTTCTACATTGGGTTTATTTAAGGTACGGCGCACCTACCCATTTGGGGTTGATCCTAAATGGCATGGTAGCCGCAGTGAATTACCATTTCTCAACTCGTTGAAGATGAAGATGTCAATTTTGCTTGGTGTGGCTCAAATGAATCTTGGAATAGTTTTAAGCTATTTCAATGCAAAATTCTTTGGAAATGATTTAAATGTCCGGTAAGCATGGAGTTCCACCTATTCAGTGTGGTTTGCCCATTCCGTATGTATGGTAAAGAGAAGTCTTTATCCATGCATCTTCTTTGTTGATTGCATGGTGCTTCAACTTGGATATCTCTCGCCCAAGACATCAGATTCCAACTTTTGTTTTGTTTGTATTTAAATACATTATGCTTCATCACTTACTCAATTCTTTATTTATTTATTCTTTTGTAGGTACCAGTTTGTACCCCAGATGATATTCTTAAACAGCCTATTTGGCTACCTTTCACTTCTCATAATTGTTAAATGGTGTACTGGTTCTCAAGCTGATCTTTATCATGTAATGATATATATGTTCTTGAGTCCCACTGATGATTTGGGTGAAAATCAGCTCTTTTTTGGCCAGAAATTCCTCCAGGTTTTCATATTTCTTGACAAAAAACCATTTGGAACGGATTCATTTTATACAAGAGGTTTTGGCTGATTCTAGGTATTTCTCTTTTCCATTGGCAGCTTGTGTTACTTATGCTAGCACTTGTGGCTGTTCCATGGATGTTGATTCCAAAGCCACTTCTTTTGAAGAAGCAACATGAGCAAGTATGTTAAAATTTTACTAGTAGATCGACGTTTATTCCTAACCCAACTTTATGTCTTCCTTCGTAATTCATTAGCATCTCATGTTTTCTCAGAGACACAGAGGTCGATCCTATGAACCACTTCAAAACACTGATAACTCATTTGAAATGGAGATGCATGGACGTCCAGATGGCCATGAGGAATTTGAATTTAGTGAAGTTTTTGTACATCAACTAATCCATACAATAGAGTTTGTACTTGGAGCTGTATCTAACACAGCTTCATATTTACGTCTATGGGCTCTAAGGTACACTCTGCTATTTTGTTACACTTTTAGCATGAAGTTGTTGGCAGAAGCCCATGTGACTGATTTTCCTTTTAAGCTTGATGCTTGGAATAGTGATTCTTTCCCTTGTGATCTAAATGGTACATAATTATTTGGTTTTATAATTATGTATATCAAGAATATGAACACATATAGCTATTATTATCTTGAAAGATCTTTTATACTAAAACAAAAGACTGCTTGAGCACTGCTTGGCTTTACCTCTCCTATTATCTTTCATCTTCTTTCTTTGAATTATGACTTTGCATGGTTTCTCACATGCTGACCTTGGGGATATCTGTAACTAGAACTGCATATATTGACTGTGATTTATATGACTGAGGCATTTCCTTTTTCCTTTTTCCCTTTTCTTTGTTATTTGTGATTTGTGTCTTTGGTTTTTGCTTTTGCAGTCTGGCTCATTCAGAACTTTCTAGTGTATTTTACGAGAAGGTCCTACTTCTTGCTTTGGGGTGAGAATTTTTTTTTTTTTTTTTTTTTCTTTGTTATTTGATACACCAGGATTCATCACCTAAATCATTCGTCTGTATTAGGTTCAACAATGTCATCATCCTTGTCATTGGCATAATCGTGTTTGTTTTTGCAACTGTGGGTGTACTACTGGTGATGGAAACACTGAGTGCATTCCTCCATGCCTTGAGGCTTCACTGGGTGGAGTTCCAGAACAAATTCTACGAGGGAGATGGTTACAAGTTTTGTCCATTTTCATTTGCATCAATTAGAGAGGATGATGAATGAAGAACAAGGAAAGCTTCTGTAGAAAATAAAGACCGAAGTTCAAAATGTAGTCTCTTTATACAGATTTAGAATCATAGATAAAGGAATCCCTACATTTGTAGGGATTAATTGTGTCCCCCTAATTCACCCCCTACTTGTTTTTATGCGGTCAAATATAGATCGCGAGTTACAATTCATTTTTTGTATTGAGAAACCTCTGTGTAATCAATGTCCTCAAGAAATAAAACCTTAAAGACCAAGCACATTTATCTTTATCTAGCCAATATTTTCAGCATCATCCTTTAAAAGTCGGACCCAACATTAAATAAAAAAAAGTTTATTGGTTTATGGTTCAATAGTTAATATTATAATAAAAATAAAAAATTATATTTCTTATAGATAATTTTTTATTATTAATATAAGATCTATTAATTTTATAATATAATAATATTCAAGTTAAATTATAATTATGAAATTAATAATCTTTGTATAATGAATGATTAAAAATACTATTTAAAAGTGATTTAAATATAATAATTTTTAATGTCGTAAAGTTTTTGATGATAAGATACTTTATTTATTTATTAATATTAAATATTAATAAAATATAGGCAAAATCCTCATTTTAGTATTATAACATTTTTTATTTAACCATATAGGTTCATAACTTTTATTTTATCTTTTTAGATCCTACAACATTTTTTTTTATAACCAGATAAGTCATTTTCGCCTGTTTTTTTTTAATTTTCAGACAAATTAAACCTTTTTTTAATCCCTAAGGGTATTTTAATATGTTCACTGTATCAACCTCTTGTAATCGATTTAAATTAAAAAAAAATTCATCTTTATCTTCATTTATAATCCGATTTTGATCAACACTTTTTTATCACAACTAGAGGTGCAAATGAAAAATGGGTTAGATTTTTTTAATTTAAATCTCATTATAATTGTTTGATACAGTAAACAAGCTAAAATATCCTTATGAGTTGAAAAAGAAATGGTTTATTTGATCTGAAAGTAAAAAAAAAAAGGTAAAAATGGCTTATCTGGTTACACGAAAAAAAGTTATAGGATCCAAAAAGATAAAATAAAAGTTATGGACCTATACGGCCTAATAAAAAATATTATAGTACTAAAATGGAGATTTTGCCTAAAATATATTTTGAATAAAATTTTTCATTTTAAAAAATAAATAAGTAATATTATATTTTGATTTGAAAAATAATATATTATTAAAATACATTTAAACTTTTTTATTTAAATTTGAACTAATTTAACATCAATTTATTTAACATTAGCCCAGCGAGTTCACTTATTCACTAGTCAAATCATCATATCCATTCCAATTTTGCATTTACAGAAATTTTTGAAAGAAACTGTCCAATGCGATTGATGACCTGAGTCCAATCGACATACCCATTCTAATTTTCCATTTACAGAAATTTTTTAAAGAAACTGTCCCGGTTATTTGAATCGATTTAATAACCGATTCACAGTGTGAGCAGCCAATCCAATCTGAAAATTAGTGTTCCAGACAATGGTAAACTGATTTCTTCCCAACATGCAGTTAACAAAAGCGATACCGAAATATCAAACAAATTAGATGGGGGACAAAAGAAGAATATAACAAAGAAAACCAAACAGCAAATTATGATAGATAAAACACCAAAGGGCTACCTTTGAAAATAGTTCAATATTATGCCTCCTACTAATGAGGGGAACAATGGAGATCATCCTTAAAAAAGTATGCAATATATATTTACATAATAATAACAACATTCTAGAACGCAGTTTATCAGTGTAACTACTAAGTATGGACAGCAGCCACAGCTGAGACCATGGAATCCACCCCACAGACATCACGACCCCTGCAGATCTTGTAGTACCCCTCCTCTCCCCAGTTTTCACCCCAGGAGTTCTTTATGATCCAGTAAGGCTTTTCCTTGAATCGAATAGGTGCATATCCAGCTGAACCATATCCAACCAAAAGCACTCCATGATCCAAGTGTTTTCCACAGACGTATGGGCAAGAAACACCTCTCATGTATGTCTGCATCCAAGCTGCATTGATCCCAACTGCAGTTTGAAAAAAACAGAAAGAAAATCAGTTTCGTGCCAAATTGTAAAATCCAAATCAAACAAAGAATTTCTAACTAGTTTTATCTGGGCAGAGAGTAAGTACCTGCAAGAGGGCCATGCTTCACCAGGTTTGCAGCAATTTGGTCTTCATCCAGGGAAACAACACTGAAATTGGCTACTTTTGCAACAACTTTGCTCTGATCATATTTGCATTTTCCATCAGTACCTGTATAAGGATAAGCTTTCTCACTTTCAACTCCACCAGCTTTAAGTATGTATTCAAAAGCATTGTTCATCAGTCCCCCATTACACCCAGAATCACAGGAATTATATTCCTCTGGATCACACTGCAGAGAAGTAAAGCTTCATTCATTAAGAATGCAAATCCAAACTGATTAAATTCTATTTATACATTTAAAAGACAATTCCCAAAAGAAACATTTAAGCATGTGAAATATGGAACATTCTAATGGAACATCTTCCATAGTAACTGAAAGACCAAATTGCATACTTTCCAACAGATTCCATCAGAGCTAATCTAATACAAGTGAAACGTTTGATGATATTAAACTCAGCTTAGTTGCAGATAACGAAGATTTTAAAAACAGAACTTGAAAGCTATAGATAACAATGAAACCACTTTGGCCATTGTGACATTCAACAGAGGCAAACAATACTGGGTGAATAAACTAAGCATTCTTAACACCACAATCACTACAAATGAAAAATCAACGAACACAACGAACAATCCACAACGAGAATCGTGAACAATTGAATTCAGTAACAGTTTAGTAAATTGGAAAGAAAGGACTAAAAATATATAAAGAACAACCAGATAACATATAGTGTATAAATTATTTTTTCTTGAACGTTAAGTCAAAGAAATTCATACCTCGTGATCACAATCAACGAGCTGCTGTTCACTGAGACTCACTAGCTCTCCGGTTGCCAAAAAGTGGGCACCTTCTAGGGCACCAGTCGTACTAAATGACCAGCACGATCCGCAAGAACCCTATCAGGCAACCCATGCTTAATTAATATTGATAAAACTAATAAGAGTGAAAAATCTGATATTTTCTCATTATCACCTAAGATGAGGAAAAAGTCAGATCAAAAACCTGATTTTTGACACCAGTGACAGCTCCATGGTCACGCCAGTCAAAATCCTCGGGCAGATCATTAGTGGGAAGGATCGGAGCCTTGTTAGCATCGGCAGGTAGCCTGAGACGGCGTTTCTGCTTGTGAAGACCCAGGAAGTTCCGGCGGAACTCAGAAGGAGTTAGATCAGAAAACTTGGTCACCCCATGTTCAGCAGAAGGATCGAGGATCTGATTCCTCTTGGCCCGGCGAAGATTTGCCTTAAACACCGATAATCTATAATCATGCTCGTCCTGTGTAGCATAACTCTTGCCAAACTTAGATTTAAATAGCGAGAAATGATGCTCTGCGTTCAAGAGAGGATCATCGCTTCCCGATACCACTTGCCTGATCAAGGGATCTTCATTTTTGGCGCTGGATGATTCTTCAGTGGAAGCGATTGCAAAGGATAATAAAGTCAAAGCCACAGGGATCAGCAGGGACAGACGAGGGGCCATTGGAAACGAAAGTGGAGATATTTTTAGGTCTCTGGATTGGATGGGAAGAGGAAGAGTAAGTGATTATATAAGTACAAAGGAAGCAAAGAATGAAGGACAGTAGGTGGGAATTGAACGATCCGTAGATTGACACGTACCGACTCTGGATGTGTCAGTATTCTTGTTTACAATTTTCTAGGAGCAAGCAAGCCTAGTTTGAGCCGTCTCATTATTTAGTTAAATAAATACAAAATAGAATATAAAGAAATATGCTATTATGGGTTACGGTGTTTAAATTAATTTGATTTTTTGTTGAGTTTTTAACGATCAAAGTTAACAGTCAATTGTCTTTTTTTAATAAAAAATAAATTGTTCTAAAAGAAATATTTTATAAATTAAATCCTAAAAAGATAAACTAAACCTTAGGTATACTTTATTAATTTTTATTATTATTTAAAAAAATAATAATAATTAAGCCTTAACTTTGACCGTTAGAAACTTAATTGAAGTTTAAAAATAATTTGAGTTCCGTTGTTCATAATAGTATTTATGAGAATATAAATATGTATAAAAGATACACTTATTTAGTTAAATATATACAAAATAATACTCCATCTGTCCCAAAATATAAGTCTTTTTATCCTCTTATCTTTGTCCCACAATATAAGTCATTTTACAATTTACAATGCATATTTATTATGTTTTTTCCACTCTTACCCTTCATTTAATATCCCCTCCATTTATTATCAAGAAATATAATTATAGCTATATTTATGAAAGATGGGTATTTTAGACATAACAAATATATATTTATTGTTTCTTAATCCATGTGAAATAGCGGCTAACGCCTTATATTGTGGGACGAAGGGAGTATATATTTATATTAGAAAGTGTTGTATCGTACATAGATTATCGAGTATTGATATTAAATCTCTAATAGTTTAATAGTTAGTTTTTTTTAATAAATTCTTTTATAAATATATTTTATAAAATAAATTTTAAAACAGAAAAATATAAATCTTTACTTGATTAAATTTTATTTTAATTTTTCAAAAAAATATTATTAAAGATTTAATATGAACACTTCATAATTTGAGTTTCGAAGACATCTATAACATTTCCATATATATATATATATATATATATATATATAAACAACGAAAATTTTGAATTGATTGTTATTGGGATTTTATATTAAAAGTCTAGTTATTTTAAAAAACGAGACATTCAATTTAGGATAAACTAAAACAAAAATATAAATATTTAATTCTAGATAATTTAAAATAAAAACATAAATATTCAATTTATAGTGGATACAGTTATATAATAATGCTTTAGAATATTATAAGGTAATGAAGTATTTATGTTAAGTCTAACGGTTAATCATTAAAAAAAAATTTATTCAATAAAAAAATTTTAAAATACACTTTATAAATCAAATCCTAAAGTATTTGATTAAATTTTTATTTATATATATTTATAAAATAAAAAACAATTTGATGTTAATTTTGACATGAGTATAAAAATTTATAAAATAAAATAAATCTTAATAAATAAAACATCTTAGATTACGAAAACGTACAAGGATGATGTGACGCGATATGCAAAGCATGTAATGATCCTTTACATTTTGTACAAAGTTATTGGGATGAGGGGCCTTCATTTCATTATTGTGAGGATCCTTTTTTTTCTTAAAAAGAATACTAAAAAAATGTCTTCAGTGATATTATTATTATTATTATTATTTTTGGGTATGGTAGAAATATCTTTCGAAAGACACTTCACGAATGACGTCTTGGAGTTGGACTTTCCACTAATTGAAAAGGGGACCATATTTCTTGACTAATTATACATAATATGTACCTCATTTATAACGGACAAATTTTAATGAAAGACTCTGATTTAATTTATTTTTAATGTGAATTTTTTAATAAATTAAATGATTTTTTAAAAATTGAATATTTAATTATTAATAAATAATTTAAAAAAAAAAGAATTATATGATTTTTGAAGTTGACCCCGGTGTTTAATTGCATGCGATTATGCTGCCGTACAAATGGCAATTTACAGCGAGACAAATAACACAGCAATTATGGATATTTCTTATGGGCCCTTTGCTTTTTTCTTTTAAACCTGGGCTTTAATGAATCCTTTAGGTAAAAGGATTGCAGTGTTGATATTTAAAGTCCATCATCTTTAAAAGCCCACTGTATAGTTTTTGGGCTTTACACAAGAAATAAGATGGCCCAAATACAGAATGGCATGCGATCTTCTCTGGTTCGGTCACGACAGCGTCTTTTTATACTTCATTACATCTATCCACCGTCCGTCAGAAAAGGGTGAGAAAGAAAAGGACTTGAAAAAATTTCCTAAAGAAAGAATCACCGGGCGAAACTGAATATTTATATCAACGTTAAAGTCAGAGAACTTGTCAGGAGTAGCTAAGCGCAGAGAAGAGGATGGAAGAAGACGGTAACTGTAGCAACAACAGCAGCAGCAGCAGCACCACCGTCGACACCGCTAAGGCTGAGAGATCGGTGTGGTTGATGAAGTGTCCGTTGGTGGTTTCCAAGTCTTGGCAATCTCACGCTGCTTCTTCATCTTCTTCTTCCTCCTCCTCCGCATCTGATTCTCATCCAGTAGCTAAAGTCGTCGTTTCTCTCGATCCTCTTCGCTCTGAAGATCCTTCCTCCCTTCAAGTAACGACTTACATCTTCAACTTTTTGTTTTCCTCTTGTTATTTTAATTTGGTTTTTGGAGATTGAATATTTCAATTCTATTTCTAATTCTAATTATTAGTATTATCATGTGGTTTGGTGGCTTTAGGTCTTCCAGTAGTTTGCTTTGTGTTATTCTATATTTTGATAGGACGTTCTGATCTTTTTTTTTTTTAACTGTAGAATTTTAATTTGACAAATTCTGGAGTTGCTGGCTGATTTAATTCTCTTCTGTAGGCTTGTTGGTTATCTGAGTTCATTAATTCCGTATCTTACTTCTGTACAGTTTTCTATGTGTTACATCCTATCCACATATCAAAAGGTAGTGAATTTAGTATGAAAACTTTGATACTGGAAATGGGAATAATTGATTTCTTAAGTCCATATATGCTTGCAAACCTGTGCATACCTATAGACACATTATTGCCATAGAGTTATGGTAGTAAAGTACATATATACAGTATTGAATGACTTCTAAATTTGTTTGTCTCTTCTGATTACTATTGTTATCAAACACTTGCATTTGTAATCAGTAGTCAGTTCACGTGGTTATATTCGGTTCTGTCACATGCAAAACAACTAAGATGAATTTGTTCTCGTATCTTTGTTTTGGTTGGGAAGGAGGAAATCAAGTATAAGCACCAGACACGTGGCATTATTTCCTCTTTTATTATGCTATGTGGTGCCAAATTTTTATG
Source organism: Echites panduratus (assembly GCA_035221335.1). NCBI lineage: Eukaryota > Viridiplantae > Streptophyta > Magnoliopsida > Gentianales > Apocynaceae > Echites > Echites panduratus. The sequence continues at coordinate 9,382,771 of JAWZTD010000004.1, forward strand.
AGTTGCACAACTAACGACAAGACAATGCGTTCACAGTTCAATTGGATTTAAGGGTGAACTTGACTTCTCTTGTTCATCTATTTGTTTAATATTGGCAGTTTACGATGGAGATGGCTGGCAATGACGTTGGAAACATGCCAAAAAGTTACTCTCTGAATATGTTTAAAGACTTTGTTCCGATGTGTGTTTTTTCTGAGACAAATCAGGGTGAGTGTTATGGCATCCTTCTATGTGTTATGAAAATCTAACATGCACACTACTCTTTTTTAATTCTTCCTTTTTAGATGTTGTCGAACCAAATCATTAGCTTCTTTTGCTTTTTTCTGATATGAACATGTTCCTATTAGCCTTATCTGCTTCTGGGTTGGGAACCTGTTAATTCTTTCTTATAGATCATTTTATAAAGATGCCATTTTCTTTTTTCCCGTTTTCTCTTGTACGAATTTTCAGTTGAATTTAAGAAGTATGACATATGATAACAAATGTATGCTAGTATTCTATAAAAGGGCACTTCAAAAAATTGCTAATAGCAGACGACACTAAATTATTTTACACTTTCATTTGATACTGGTTTTTATATCTTCCAAACTTCTGAAACACTAATAGCTTTTGCAATGATGCTACTTTATAATCTTTTCATCTTTATGCTTCATATAGTATTAGGAAAAAAATTTAAAAAAAAAGGAAGAAGAAAAGGGAATTAGGAAAGGAAGATAAAAGAAGAGGAGGCCTTTGTGCATCAGAACTTTCACTTTTAGTGAAGTATGTGAGGAAACTGATTTTTAGAGATTCGTTCTGTCTAACATTGTATATCTATTTGTTCTGTTTTTCCAGGTAGACTGGCTACGGAAGGGAAAGTTGAACATAAATTTGATATGAAACCCCACAACGCAAACATGGAAGAATATAGAAAGATGTGTCGTGAAAGGACAAATAGGTCGATGATTAAGAATAGGCAGATACAAGTAGGTATTGGCATATCTTCATGTGATTGTAACGATAAATTGGCAATTAACACTTATCTATCAAACAGGTAATTGACAATGATCGTGGAGTTCACATGAGGCCTATGCCTGGAATGGTGGGCTTGATTGCATCTAATCCTAAGGTACTTATTCTGCATTTGCTGTATTCTGGGAACTTGCTTTTTGAAAGTTTTGCTGCTATATTATGTTAGGGTTAAGCCTTTCTGAGGGGAAGGGGAATTTACAATCAGGTGGAGGTGCTTGAGATAGAGGGTTTAATGGCCTCTTGCATGCATGATCATATGTAAGTTCGTAATAGACTGGTGATTCTCTTCCAGGTCTCTTTGTTATCGAGCAAAGGGATGTGAGGAAGGGAAGGGAAAGGGGAAGCTACAGTTGGTTGTGCTGGAAGGAATCATCAAACTTAAAGAGGCATTTGTTTCATTCTGATGCTTACACCTTTTTTCTCAAACTTAAAGATTACTATCCTTTTGGGGCATCTATGTTCATCTTTGTTATTTTGTTTCTATATATATGTATGTATTCTTCTGTGCATTTCAAAGTTGTTGAGTGAGTGTTCTTATTCTAATTTATTACCATAAATACTTTCCATGGTTCCTTTGAAAGGTTTCAAAGACATGTTGCTGGATATTTAGTTCAATTGGATTGTTCTTTTGTAGGATAAGAAGAAAGCACCTCCGGTAAAGGGATCAGATGTGAAAAGAACTAGGAGGGACCGTGGAGAACTAGAGGATATCATGTTTAAGCTTTTCGAGAGACAACCTAATTGGGCCTTAAAGCAACTAGTACAAGAGACTGATCAACCTGCGGTATACTCTTTGCTTATTTCTTTGAATACTTTTCTGAGTTAGCATTCAGGGTGATTAGAAATTGGAAGAGAAGGTGGCTAAATATATAATATTTAAGTTTACTTATTATTATTATTATTATTATCATCATCATTATCATCATCATCATCATCTTAAAATATACACTCACAACAGAGATCTGATGTCTTTATTTTTTTCGGGAAGGATATGATATTCTATGAACTACTGATTTTGTGTTGTATTTTTCAGCAATTTTTGAAAGAGATATTGAATGAGCTCTGCGTTTATAATAAAAGGGGTTCAAACCAGGGAACATATGAGCTGAAGCCTGAGTATAAAAAATCTGCCGAGGACACAGGTGCTGAATAAAATGTTTCTCTTCCTGACTGTATGTATATTAGATTCTGAAAGCTAGACTGAAATGGTTTTCAAGAATGAGAGTATTTTCTTTCATCTTGTTTCTTAAAGCTGACATGTACCATGTTAAAGTGTCAAAATCCACCTCATGAATGGGATAGCTGCTTGTAAAGGAGCTTTTAGTAGCATAGATGGTGGTCTTATTATTTTCTTCTTTGTTTTAAAACCCACTGTAACTCTTTAACAGATTTTCACAATTTTAGCATATTGTGGAGTAGAATTATGTCTTTTGGTAGATGCTTCCTTTCTTACCTTATCATCTGTTGATATCATGTTAAAGAAGAGAAGTTGTCAGAACTGGCCGTTCTTGGAATTGGCCATTTCCTAATTATGGGCTTTCCTAATGCAAGTGATTCCTTATTTTTTATAGACCTGAATCTTGTCAACTAGAGAGGCTTTTGCAGTTGATTTTGACCAATTTGATGAATTAGCTTATTGAAATTCTTAAGATCTAGAATGACATCGACAATCAATAAGATTTCAGAGGTTCACATAATAAAGAAGTGCGAAGCTATACATCTAGATTTCTTTGTCAGGAACATGGATCAGAAATTTGTGGAATCCACTAAACAAAGCTGTATTTGGTTCATGTTGTAGGCTTGAGTTCTACATCTCTTACCAAACCTATCATTCAACTATGTTGCGTACTTTTGTTGCAATATTTTTAATTTTGATGAGCAATTTGAAAATGTCAATGAGCTTGAGGGGATTTTTCTCGAAGTTATTCTACTGGAATTCCTTGCTGTATGAGTCTTGAACTTAAGAGCAAGGCTTCTATACATTTTTGTCCTAAGACAATTGTTCAGTTCATTATAAAATTAGCTTAATTGAACTTTTCACAATAAAATGAGGGCCATGTATCAACGATCTGAAATTTAGTTGCAAATTTTCTGTACAAAACAGGATAATACCTTTTGGTTTCATTCCCTAGAAAGCTTCAGAACACGACATCTTCCAGTTTCTTTGTTAGGGTTAGCAGGGAACAGTTTGGCTACCGACATTGTGGGTTCCTGTAAATAAATAATTATACCCTCTCATTCTAGAAAGTCTCAAGTTTATCCAGAAATAAATCTACAATGGCTTCTAAATGCTAGGAATACCTGCTTGGACATTTCTAGCCGAATGGCAGATGCTGATGAAGTGTCATCTTCTGGACCTGATAATTTGGCAATTCATGAAGACTCAGTCCTGGATGCCTATCTTCTTTCTTTGTGTCCATATAGGGATCCTAGATAATTCGACGTATCATGCAACTCTAAAATGCTAGTAATTGATCTATGCTCTATACTTCTAGCATGTGAAGGTTTTTTGGTTCGGGATCATATTCAATGACTCTGTTATACCCCCTTCTTGTATATATAACTGGAGCTAAATTCAGATCTAGTTGTCCTCTAATAATTTAATCCGAGTGAGATACTATCTGGGGCTTGATTTAGTGTTTGTATGAACAAGGTAGTTCATTTCTCTTTTTATCTTCTTTATCATTTTGACTTTATTGGCCATTGCAGCAAAATTTTCTTGACTTTTGTTAGTTGACATGGTGATTTCTCCTGTACTGGATTCTGTTCCTTCTTTCTTCTATTTGCAACTAGGCAGCTCTTTTCCTACAGCTGGGGTGTATATTTGGGTATGTGATACTTAAGTCTAGTCTATGTGTAGTCGTTAAATTTTATTTTTAGAATTTACATTTCTTGTCTGGTTGAATGTATTTGTGGCAACTCCAATTGACACTAATTGTTGCTTTTACCTATATTGAGTTTTTCCTTTTTTATTTTTCTTACATTAGTCTGTAAGATTTTCAGGTCTTGGGTTGGTTTATTTTGATAGGGGAGGGTGGGAATCGTAGGGATTTGGCCTGCTGAGAGAGGGGAGAACAAATCGCACATATTTTTTCAGTTAGTGCTAGGTGTTTGTAGCCTGGGAAGTTATTAGGCATTCAGAATCCTGTAGCAAAGTGTGTGGTGTTCTATTACTTTGTGAAAGGGTATTACCTTATGTTTGTTTTGAGAATGAAAGGAACACTTTTTAACTGGAGTTGAGCTGAGACTTTTGCCTTTGGTAGTGCATCATGGGAAGGACCACAATGCCATGCCTGCTGATAAGATAGTACAATTAAAGGTTGCAGTCTTATCCAACTCATAGATTGTAAATTATTTTACTTTAGGCTGCCCTTTCATTTTTGTGTTGTTTGTTACTGAGTGAGCAGTTTGTGGCTCTGTTAAGATATGGTGTGATGATTTGCTTACACCACAAAAAATAAAGGAATTATGGGCCTAAGGTTCTGCATCATAATTTCCTGCTTATACTTGTATTTTATGTTACATAAATGTTCATCATCTAGGACATTGTTGCTCACGATATATATATTCAACTTTTGTTTATCAACACTAGAAAAATATATCAACCAGCAACCATATTGGTGGAGTATCACTTTCGGTATTTGATGTATGGGGACAATTTTATCTTACATAAATGAACTTCATCTAGGACATTTTTTCTCAAGATATATATATATATATGTTCAACATTTGTGTAGTAATACTAGAAAAATATATCAACTAGCAACCATATTTGTGGACGATCACTCTTGGTATTTGATGTATGGGGACAACCGTATTGAAGATTTATCAAGCAAGGTTATCATATTTATCGGGACTCCTTGAGGATGAATAGGAATAGTTTCATAGACTATTGAAGCATTGTTGGATAAACATAGCAGCCATAGCTATCGAGCTGACGTGTAGATGCCATATTCTAATAGACATGATTACAGAGACGTCAATTTCTTGAATATCGTCAGTACTGGTATTGCTATGTTAGTGCTGCGTTTATGTTTATCAAAGCTGTCCAATTCTATTTGCAGATTGTCAGTCTATTATAATTATGAGTGTCATTACCTTGACATGGTTTCAGTCCCTTTGTTATTGTGTAACAAACACAGCATAGTAACCAATATATATGAAGAATTTATAAGCTATCTACTGGTAGTTCTTTTAGAAGTATTCCATGAATATGATTTTATAGTTTCTGACATAAGTTAAGTCTGTCAGTATGTATTTAGCCAGAAGCACTTTTTTGTATAGCCTGAGATGGCCTTTATTGTATATATGCGCGAAGGTCGATCTTTCAGTTAGTGTTGGTCTTCATTTTTTAAATTCATGCACATAGTTTGCAAGGCAGAAGGTCAATTCTACATTATCTTTTTCTTCCTTGTTCCCCCTCTATTGGGGGACTCTTTGAAGATGCCTTGTGCTTGATTAATGCCTGTATTATCATGAACCTGGTGTGTACCATAATTATGGATTTGGCCTTATGTTGCATGCACCTATAGATAAACCAATCAAATATTGGATGTTAAACAACGTATACGAAGCATGCCTCATCTAGTAAATCTTGCATAACCATACTTGGATCTGGCCTCTTGTTGATATCAAGAGGACAGAATAGAGTCATCCACTGACTCGAGTGTCTGGCTCATTCAAGTCACAATGTGGCACTTGACAATGACAAACTAGGAATCTTATTTGTCGCCTTTGGAAGGTCTTCAAAGCACCTTTGGTGAAGAGATACTTCTACCATCTTCTCAATTATAGAATTGGTTATTGCATCAAATTGAACTCTATTTAGAAATGTGGTGGGCTGCAGTTGGGACCCCTGCCTGAATGGTGCATCTTAAAGGGGGCTGTTAATGGAGACTTTGTCACTCCTGTGAACATGGATATCAAAAGTGGGTAACCAATCAATGAAGAGAGAGCCATGGTGTCAAATGTTATATTATGAATTAGAGAAGTGGTCCTACGATGGGGTTATGTCTAAAAATATTCCCCCGATCAGCCTTCCTATTCAATTAGGTTTTTGTCATTCCAGTGAGAAGGTGATATTTTCTGTTCTTTTGTTCTCCTTGTTTGAGACTTTTTCTTTTCTTTTCTCTCTCTCTCTCTCTTTTTTTTTTTTTTGACCCCCAATGGGCAAAATCTGCTTAGGTATGTGTGTTTGTGTAACGGAAGGGCCTATTAATAGTTATTTTGGTGATCACTGATCATTTTTGCATCATTCCTTTATTGGTCATAAAGTAAAGTGGTCGATTAACTAGTCTTATGTATTAGGAGTTCTGGGATGCACTTAAATATTGCATTTGAATAAACTTTTTTTTTTTTTTTTTCCCAGCATGGTAAACTTTGCTATGAGGAATGACATTGGCCTGCTCAGCTAACTTGATTGTCATACTTCTGTGCATGAGATAGTTTTCTGGTAATTATTACTTTAAACAGTAGTTATTCTCAATCAAGTCGAGGAAAATTTGAAGTGGAATTTTCGAGCACGTCCATAAAGTGACTTGGTCAAATTGATGATGGCTCATGCCGTAATTATCAAGGGTTATTCTTCACCTCCAGGTGTAATTAATGCGCATTTATATGGTTTGATTATTCCACTCTATATGGTGTCATTTTGCATCATTATGAATGCATCGTGTTGATTGCATGAACTTGTCATAGTCTGTTCAATTTCTGGTGTCAATATGATAGAGATATTGGAACTATTTTAGCTTATTCTTATTATTATTATTTGTGGTGCGTAGGAGATGGGGTGGGCGGGGGGGTTGTTACTGGTGCTGGTTTCTTGAATTTCACCTACAGTGTAGTAGGTGGAATCACTTTATGTGCCAAAAGAGCCAAAGGGAAGCAATGGAGAACCGTGAGTGCTTATATTCACTAGCAGGTTGTAACTGGGAAGGTGCCAAACCAAGTCCTGCCACGAAGACCTTCCCAAAGCAAAGCTGGATAACTAGACCACTTTATTCACTGAAGGAAATAGACAAGGTAGAGTTGACAGCACTGAAATCCCTGGAGCTAACCAGTTTAATTCTGGAGTAAGAATCTTTTGTCTTATAATTCTAAGATCACCTCCCCCCCCCCCCCTTGCCCCATGGGGATGTGTATATGCAGGAGGGCTTCCTCTGAATACATCAGACTAAATGATGGGTAATAATCTAACTGAGTTATTGCACCAGAGAGCATCCACGTTACTTAGTGCCTATGCCACACCACAAGATGATCTGGGTTTTAACGAGCGGCTGACGTTTTAATTGGGGTTTGCATGACAGCTACCTGACGTGAAACCCAGGAGGGGTGGTGTTTGTGGGGGTGGGGGCGGGGGAGGAGTATTTAAGGGTCAAAATTGAAATGAAACGCCTCCTTGATTCTAAACATGAATCTTGCTTATTATTCTTGAGAGGACTCAACAGGAATCTCCGGCAGTGAAGGTGACTGGTCGTGGGCTGCAATTATGATAGCAATGGTATCTGTCTCTTCAGTTGAGTGACATGGTGAAGAAGAAGAAGAAGCAGTTGTACGTGGGAAACATGAGATTCCTCCTGTCTTCTTTCTCAGCAGCACGCTGTTGTTTGTTAGTTTTTATTGTTTCATTTCAAGTTTCTGGTGTTTTTAATGACAATAATAATAATACTTTAATTTTTTAAAATTGTATTGAATTGATCGAATTGCATGGTCAGACATTCAATCATTCTCCCGTAGTAGAATTACTACTACGCGTGAAAGACTTTAGGCATGGTGGGGGGAACTGGGAATGTTTACTGAAAACCAAATGTTTCCAACACGATCAAACAATTTCCAGTGTATTGGCTTTTGGCCACTAGTCTTTTCATTCTGTTATTGACCCTTTGGATCTTTTTTATTCGTTTAGTTATATACTTCGAATAACTCTCTCAATATGCTTCCCTATTTCATTATTTGAAATTGAATATGTTTTCCCTTTAAATAAATCAAATTTTAATGTATAATCTCATTTACAGTCTTTTTAATATTAGGATTTATATTCACTAATAAAAGGTTTTACCACTAATTACATTAATAAAAAAGATAAATTAATATTTTTATTTTTATGAAAATCAACTATATTTCATAATTTTAGTCAATCTAAGATGGGAATGAACAAATCTGATAGAGTATTAGAATAAGATTTTAATTTGAATTTAACTTTTTATTATGTTAATAAAAATTAAAAAACTTCCAAGTTTAAAAAATAAAATACCACTAGAGTTTGATTTAATTTTTTAAAATTCTAAAAAATATCACACAACAAAAAGTGTAATGGAAAATAAATAGAGTTTGACCTGAAAGGAGATAAATGATGGCATGTCATGTGCATTGACATGAATAGATATGGATGCCCAATATTCCGATGTGTATGTACAGAAACATGTATATATAATAAAAGTATTTACATATGGAATTAGAAAAAGGAAAAAAAAAAGGAAAAAGAAAAAGGGGAAAGGGGAAAGGGTTTCCAGAATATCGGGACAAGTTGATGGGGGAAAAGTGGGAGAAAAAAAAAAAAGGAAAGAAAAAGGTATAAATTGCTTTATAAGGAATAATCCCGTAAGGCTTGAGTATTATCATCGTCCATTGGGTTGGGATATACCTTTCCGTTTTCTTTATCTGTGATTTCTTTCAAAGCGTACAAATTAGAAATTTAGGACAACTTTTCCTTCAACATAGAAAAAGAGAAACTTTAAAAGATGGTTCTTTTTCGTCATTCCACTATCTTCCATTCATATTTTTTTGTTTCCCATGTGATGTGCTATGGTCATATATATGTACTATATATTTTTTTTGATTTAGGATCAGACTTACGCGGTTATTTGATTATTTCACTTATAATTTGATCCATCTTATAAGGATTTAGATCCATGTAAAAAACTTGCCAAAGCCAAGACCAAATTTATGTAAGTCTCATATTCTAACAATTAAGACACACCCTCAGGTGCTATATATATTTATAAAAAATATTATAAAGTATTACAGAACTCAAATTATAGAGTGATACTATTAAGTCTCTAACTATCCACTAACATCAACCAACTTTTTTTAAAATAAAAATAAAATCTTTTATACAAAAAATTATTATTTGTTATAAACTAAATCCTAAAAAGATAAATTAAGGGTGGTTAATTAGAAATTTATTATTAGGTCAAATTTTAATTTAATTTTTCTTGAAAAAGGGTGGTTATCTAGAAATTTAAATAGAACATTCCATAATTTAAGCTTTGTAGCACTTTATAACATTTTCGTGTATATATATATTCTTCTTTTTCTCTTTCTCAAAATTTTTTTCCCCTCATTTGCATCAAGTTTTATAGGGATTATTCTTATTACAGTGGCTTATCTAACAACCACATATTAGCACCCAAGTGTGTGCAACCTACACTCTGAAGGTCATTGATTCGGTTCGATCTTGCTGTAGATTCTATAATATAAATTCCTTGTCGAATTAGAGAAAAGAAAAAGATAATGATAATATAATAAAAAAACAAAATCAATCAAATACCTAATAAACTAAGTTCAATGACTCATATTTAGTGTCACTTGTAAAGTAAGTTCAAATTTTAGCAAGAGGAGTCAAGGTGAAGATATTCTCTTCAACTATTTACCTTCAAATAGAATCAAATTACTCAGCAATGACTTTCGAATCCGACCAAAATTTCTTGAAATAGAAGCAATGCTTTAACGAATCAAAATACTAAAACATTTAATTTTTGTCAAAAACAACTATAATTGCAATTACTTTTTGAATTTTTTTTACAAAGAGACATATATATTATAATGATAAATCAAACCAAGTAAAGGTCTTGAATTTTATAAAAGTTATAAAAAAGGGAGGGGCAAAAAAAAGGACTGTCATGCCTTCTCTAATCTTTATCCTGTGTGTTTTAATTAATGTCTCCATAGTTATCAGCAGCAAACACTCTCAATTGCAACCCCGTTATGGTGTTGGGTCCAATCGAGTGAATTTGAGTCAGACTCAGACTCCACCCCTCCTCCTCGCACACCATCCCCACCCCCACCCCAAACACCCCCCCGGGAGGCAAGCCCCAGGGATCAAGATTCTCCCGTGCGAACCAAATCTCAAATTTTAGCTGTCAACCATGTACTACTCGACCAAAAAGATGATCAAGTTTTTTTTGCAGAGAGCGAGCCATCAACCTCCAACCTGGCTTGGTCATGGTGGTGTCCGACCGGTCCAGTCCGGCCGGGTCATGCCAACCTTTCTCTTTTCCAAAATTTGTTTCTTTGGATATAATTTTGAATTTATTATGTATGTCGGGAAATGCTATTATGGGTTACGGAGCTCAAAATAATTAGACTTAACCGTCAAAGTTAACGGTCAATTGTTTTTTTTTTAAGAAAAAATAAATGATTCTATAAAATTTTTTTAAAAAAATATTTTATAAACTAAATCATAAGGGTACTTGATTAATTTTTATTATTATTTAAAAAAAAGATAATTGACCTTTTACTTTGACCGTTAGAGACTTAATTGAAACTCAAAAATAATTTGAGTTCCGTTACCCATAATAGCATTTCTATATATATGGCACTTCTTTAAATCATAATAATATATCATTTAGTAAGAAAAATATACGAGTTTTATCCTAACAGAATTCAAATCTATTTCAATCCATATGTTTTTTATAACAAGTGATTCAAAAAAAATGATTTAGTTTTTTTTTTTTTTTAAACTTTCAAAAATGAATAAATGTTGTTGATGATGTCAAATTTGGTGTTCAGATTACCATTGTTGGATTAAGACCATGTAAGAAGAGAATGGCCTTGTACATAAAAAGTAGAAGAGAATTCCCAAGGTGTGAATCTCAGGAAGAATGTCAAGATTTAGTTTTCGAATCACCATTCTTGAATCAAGAAAAGTAGAAGAAAATTTGGCCTTCAGATCACCTATTGGAGGCCACGATAGGCATAGGAGGATTCTCTCATGGGTTCGCACCCGTGAATTCTCTTATATTTTTTATAGATTGGAGTGTAAATGGTACTAAATGGATTCGAAATTATAAGTCTCGTATACGTATCTAAATAATAAATATATGATTTGGATCCTATCCAATTACTCATTAGGTTTAAACGATTTAGATCCTATCCAACCAAATGGGTACCAGGTCTCCAATCGGATATACCCAACAATGGGTATCAAGTACTAGACCAACTATAAATGAGTCTATACAGATTCTGGTCTAGGTATAGTCAATTATTACCAGTCCTATTTGTCTTAGGATAGTGATCTACTCTTCCATCAGGAATTGAATGTCTACTTTTTTAAGATGGTTAGAGTTTTAATATAAAGTTTCAATAGCAGCCTCTTTAATTCTAGATTTTACATCCACTTGCATAATAGTCCAACAACTAATTAGATCAAAGATAAGAATAATTTGATAACTTTTTTATAAAAGTAAAGAGAATTTCATAATTTTTTATTAAATGAAAATAGAATCTTCATTTCCAAAACCAGAATACTCTTACATTTCTTCTTAAAAATGGAAAAAAAAAAATAAGATTTTTTGTGGGACGAAATTATACTAGTGGTCTTCATTCACAACATGGATGTCAGGTAGAAGGCACTTTTGGAGATCAAAAGGCTCTCTCTACAGTCAGTCATTCTATTCTATTCCGTATATTCTTCTCGGACAGTATTCATCCACCTTTTCTGAAAATTTATATTTCGAAATTTTATAATGTCTGAATTGAGAGGGGACAAAATGTCTGGAAAAGCAGAGAAGTAAATATTAGATCCCAATCCCCAACCCAACCAGGAGTTGAGATATGAGTAGCCTTTAAGGAGTGGAGATGCTTAGTGGAAACACCTTATTAATTAGGATCATAAAATTAAAGGACCCCCAAAATATACTTGATTAACACATTCACTATTACTGATGAAAGGACTTTAATACCCTTCTTCTTCTCTTTTTTGAAAATTTTGTTCATGCCATGTGGGGATGATGCACCTGGACTAATTCAGCACTTGGTACAATTCCAAGGACCCAAAAGTTAATTTTAAAAATAATAGTAGGGAGTGAATTTAGCTACTTCCTTCATTGGGATTGAGTGGTCTGAAATTGAAATTGAAATTGAAATTTAAATTGAATTAAATGTTTTTTTTAAAAAAAATTGATATTATTATTATTATATGAAAGATGAATTAAATCAAAAACTAATTCTAATAAAATTTCTCAGCTTAATGTTAGAGGTTTGTTAATTCCTTATTTAGGAAGTAACAATAGAATAATTAAGTTTTTTTTTTACCTTTTAAATTATTTTTATTCTATTCGTTGTAACCATTTTTGTCCTTAATGACAATCCTAAAGAGTCCCTTGGCAGCAAGCAACAATGATATAGTCGAATCCAGTGACTTCAATTGTCTGGTTTTTTTTTTTAAAAAAACTTTCTTTTTAAAATTGGTGTCCGGACAAGCTCATGCAATCATCTTTATATCAATAATAGTTACAAATTTACGAAGGGTAAAATATGTTATAAGATCGAATCTGATCCATGATATACTTTATACAAGTTGTACCATCAAATCACTCAATCACACCGCACCCTTTTTCTGATTAATTAATTAAATAAATTGTCCCAAAATGGACCTTGAAAAGGAGGATTCCTTCTTGTCAATGCCTAGTCAATTTTTTTTTACCAAGGTTTCCTATCAAAAATCAAAAGTGTATCCAAAATTGAATGTGCTTGATTAATAACAACAAGCAAACAAAAATGGTTTGGTTAAACCATCTTCTTTAAGAAAATAAAAAAATAATATGATATGATTCAAGTAAATAGAAACCCATATCTCATCACGAGCAATCGTTTGGTGAATGTAATCACAAACTGCATGCTCTTCGTTTTGCTTTGTTTAATATTATTTTTTGCCTTAAAGAAAGAAAACCAATGTGAATGTGATCTTTAATTAATTGACCTTTTTTCTAAGTAAAATTATTTTCCTTCCCCACTGGGCCAAAAAATGGATGATCGATCAAATGGCTAAAGGCTGGCAAACAGACAAGAACTTGTGGTATAGTCGTCCGGTCAAAGGAAGCTATATATATGGGAATTAAAATCATGGAGTTTCAAGTAGAGTAGTACTATTGTATTACTATTATTGAGATTATATATGTGAATCCGAAAGACAATGCACAAACTAATAACCATACAGTACATGAATGAAATAATAAATATTGTAATACGTATATATTATTATTATTGTTCTAAAGCTGATGAGCTAGTAGGGTTAAATTTGGTGTGAAGGTGGTGCATGGTGGGGTTTCAGTACCCACCACCTTCACCCCTCGTGCGCGCTAACTATTGATGGAGGGCGGCTCACCACCACCACCTCCCTCCATCCGCCCCTGGCTTCCATTATCATCATCATTAATCGCATGCCTCCAATCAGAACGTCCGGTTATTAGGTTGATAAAAAAAAAAAATCTTTCTCATTAGTTAAAAACGATTTAACCGTTGATGAGATATTATATATAAATATATATATATATATATATATATATAAGTGGTGAAATTAATTTTCATTGTATTGAGTAGAGTAAGAGTCACGATCTCTAAATCTTGAGCGATCCCTTGTCCGATATCGTTAGGAAGAGCATTATCTTCCTAACACATTAATGCATAAGTTTACACACATAATTTAAAGTATTATTTTTAATTAAGAGTCAATATACTTACCTAATATCTAATCTTAATTTTACCCAAGTGTAGAGATAATTGGTACTCAAAATTAAAGCTTATACGACCCACTGAGTTATTTATAAACTAAAATTATTTATATTAATTCATGTTATTTTTATTGGCAATTAAATATCTCATTTTTCATTTTAAATTGAATGTCCTTTCTCCTAATTTAACAAAATTTTTAAAAAAAAAATGACATCATAACGTTAAAATTAATTAAGTTAAACTTTTTTTGCAAATCAAATTCATACATTCAATTATAAATGAAAAGGTGAGAATATTCCTGCAACTTTAAGTTCCTTTTTCTCCTGTGGGATTGTAATGAAAAACAGAAAAAGATTAAGGATGTTTAATGGGTACAGGCCTCAATAAAGTTTAGAGTGATCGTGGAGTCGAATCTTGTCCAGCGTAATATTCGTATACGGACTTAGAATCCGGTTCTGACTTAAAAAAAAAAAAAAAAAAAAACTAGAGAAAAAGAATGAAAGGAACGGCTTCAATTTTGAACTGAATGAGCAGGATATATTAACTTTATACAAAATAATCAGTTAGAATGAAACAAGAGACCTTCTCCTCCTCCTCCGCATCCGTCCAAAACATAACCAGTTAATAACATACACTATTACTGCACGCACATCATACCTCACCCATCCCTCTCACTCTTTTCTGCTTTTTCTTTCACTGCTAGTGCGATGGGGCTGTCTTGTCAGCCAAGATCGATAGAGAGAGACTCTGAGAGAGAGAGGGGAAATGGAAATAGAAGAAGAAGAACTGAAGAAGAAGAGGGAAGAATGTGGGAGACAACCAAAAACTTTGAAGGCTACCAAAAGTTGACATATCGTCTTTTGAGGCCCCTCCTTCCCATTGGGTGGGGTCAATCAATGGTCTCTCCCCAAGATTTTTAATCTTTTTCATCTTTAGCTCCCTTTTCCAACTATATTTATATCTGCCTAATTCCCTACCTCTAAACCCATCCTCCCCACAGCTCTCTAACCCTTTTCGTTTCTTTCTTTCACTTTCGCTCTGCTTCTTCATGGCAGATACAGCTGCTGGTTCGGTCTCATTAACCAAAAGGATGTGTTCAATCCCAGAGAAGTTTCAGCTTCACTTGGCCATGTTGGCCTTACAATTTGGATATGCAGGTTTTCATGTCGTCTCCAGGGCTGCTCTTAACATGGGAATTAGCAAGATCGTTTTTCCAGTTTACAGAAACATCCTGGCTTTGCTCCTTCTCTTGCCCTTTGCTTATTTCCTCGAGAAGTACTAATTCTCCCTTACTATTACTACTGCTGCATGCTTTTTACATTATAATTATTTTACATGAATATTAATTACTAACATGCTTTCTTCTTTTCATTGATTTGATCAGGAAAGAACGGCCTCCTCTAAGTTGGTCCTTCATGATTCAGTTCTTCCTCCTTGCCATCGTTGGGTATGCATGAGCATATATGACCTCACAGTATTAAATCTGATAAAGAAAAGAAATATATTAAAGTGAATTCTCAAATTTCTCTTCTTTTTTTTTTCAACAGAATAACTGCAAACCAAGGATTTTACTTGTTGGGTTTGGAAAATACATCTCCCACTTTTGCCTCTGCCATTCAAAATTCCGTTCCAGCGATTACGTTTCTGATGGCTGCAGTACTCAGGCATGCAATTATAAGATCTTCAATTTGATTTAAAACAATAAAAAATTGTTATAAAATCCATCCGTGCACGAATATGTATTCGTATAGTCAACATACGAATATCTCGCACTTTATATCATTTTTCAATATATATTAGTTTACTAATATGTTTGTCGGATCAATTATTTATAATCTTCAGGATAGAGCAAGTGAGGCTAAACAGAAAAGATGGGATAGCAAAGATGATAGGAACACTGCTCTGCGTTGCCGGAGCTTCTGTTATCACTTTGTACAAAGGTCCAATCATATACAGCCCTGCTCCGCCGCTACAGAGAACCTCACCGACGCTGCTTGCTCTCGGTGATGCTAAAGGCAAGAGCTGGAGTCTGGGCTGCATCTACTTGATCGGCCACTGTCTCTCGTGGTCCGGTTGGCTCGTCTTACAGAAACCCATCCTTAAGAACTACCCAGCCAGGCTCTCCTTCACTTCCTATCAGTGCTTCTTTGGAGTCATCCAGTTTCTCATCATAGCCCTCTTTCTCGAACGAGATGCTCAGGCATGGCTTATTCACTCCGGCGGCGAGCTTTTCAGTGTTTTCTATGCGGTAAGTACTGTAAACCATTAAAAATGTGGTGATGAAGAATTTAAATTAATGCTAAACAAGAATGATGTACTGAGCAATAGAACTCAAATTATGTTGGATTTTTATTTATAGTTCTCGTGGTATTATTTTTACTATAATTTGAGCTCAGTTGTTTATTACAGTTTTTCCTATAATGTTAGATATAAACCACCAAAAATGTACTTTCATTTTTGTTGTTATTCCTTCGGAGTAACGTTGTTACATCAGAACAACGATTGTTTCCAAAAGGTCAAGATTTTCTCTCACATCTGATGTATAGTTGCATGAAAAATTCATGCGTGGTTAGTTAGCTGCGAAAATGGATGTGGAACACTAAAAAAAAAAATCATGAAGAATTGACTGATTTGTGTGCATGCAGGGAGTGGTGGCCTCAGGGATTGCCTTCGCTGTACAGATATGGTGCATTGACAGGGGTGGTCCCGTTTTCGTGGCCGTGTATCAGCCTGTTCAGACCCTCGTTGTCGCTATTATGGCCTCCATTGCGTTAGGAGAGGAATTCTACTTGGGAGGGTACGTACCATTCCAACACACTCACACACGCGCACTCTATTCAATTATGCATGTATATTTAGACCCACTAGCACGATCAAGGCTAGGTCCTATTTTTTGAGTTCTTTTTTGAGTCCAAGGCACCATGAATATAGGCGATTGTGAGATATAGGAAGGGTGCGTGCAAAAAAAAAAAAAAAAATTCTCGGGGGATAAAAATTGGGTTACTGATGATCCAAGTGTAAATTTGTACAGGGTTATTGGGGCAGTATTGATCATAGCAGGGTTATATCTGGTCCTCTGGGGAAAGAACGAAGAACAGAAGTTCGCAATGCTACTAAGGCCAGCGGTTCAGGCTCCGGCACTGCCGGACCATGGCAACAACAGCAGATCCGGCAGCCATATCAAGTCATCTCTGGCTCAGCCACTGCTCAATCCATCGACGGAAAGTGTTTGATCACCTGCCAAAACCAAACTTATAACCATCAGCATTTTCCCGGAAGGACGAGGAAGTGGTCCAATAGAAGATTGGGGAAAATTTATATTAAAAAAAAAAATGCTATGCTATGCTATATTAACGAGGCTTGCAGTGTGTATGATTTTTTATTTTTATAGATAGTATTTTATTTTATTTGAGAAAGCTTTTCTTGATCACTAGGGGCTATATATGGAAAATGGCTTAAAAAGGAAGAAAGAGAGAGGAAACCAAGGAGACAAGAACCGGAAAAAGGAAGAAGAGGAGGTTTAAAGGTAGAGAGTGCGATGATTGTATCATCTCTGGTATGGGGGGGGGGGGGGGGGGAGTGGGATGAGAATCCGAAATGGTGTTCTTCTATGTTCTTAAATTAAAATTGTTAATTTTGTGGTTTGATTTTGAGAAAATTACATCCATATCCCTATATTCTTATATGCTTAATATTATTCTAAAATTTTCTGATAATATCCATGGTTTTGAATCCAAGTGATTATTACTAAAGATATGGTCAGATAGGTCCATTTTCAAGATAACATCACTTGTTGGCTATATTGGCTGCATCTGGTTGGCTTGGACTGAACCTATGACAGTTATATATATTAATTCAAAGGTATTCAAAGGGGTTTCTTTGAATGATCATGTCTTCAATATAATATATAAGATGTACTCCAACCAGGATGTATGATTAAAGGCATTATTATTATTAGGTAGGAAAAAGAACAGAAACACCTTTGAGAACTTTCCCTTTTAATTATATTGTAAAGAATTATAGACAAACAACTCGTGTCCGATATAATATATTAGGTCTACCTCTCACCCCTAGTGACCGTAATGATTTACTTCTTTAAAGCAAATTGAATCTCGTATACACTCCTATGCATATTCATATGAACAACTCTGCTGTTTATATAAAGATGAGTTTTGTTGTTTACCGTAAGGAAATTTACAAATGAAACTATAAATTTTGTATTAAAATTTTCATGAGAGAGTTATTGTTTTGATGTCTTGATTATCGATCGATGATCTCTATAACTCTTTTTCTGGTGGGATTTATATCTTTAATAAAATACAACGGAGGAAGATGTCATTGTGTCTTACCGGAGGAGAACCGGAGTTCATTGAGCGAGAACCCGGAAAGGTGGCAGTCAGGGCTGTCCCGTCGGGGACGAGGGACTGAAGTATTATTAGGTTAACTCACATTTTCTTATAGCGAGGGTGACATGATTAGAGATAGAATTAATCATTCTTAGCATTGCATATCGGAAGAAAGTAGTCAGCATTTTCAAAAGCAACTGTCTTATACAAGCTTTTTCTTAAGCTTAATGATTCGATGGAATCAATTTTTTTTATTTATTATAATTTTTGAGCTATAAATAAATCAGTCCTCAATTAAGTTTGATCTAAATAAATGTAAATGAACTTATCAAGGTTAGAGTTCATTGAAAGACTCAATTGATGAAGAGCAGAATCAAATTCATAATGATTTATATAATATTTTATGTCAACTTCGAATGACTGATCTACATGTTAAGTCGTTTCTAATGAATGATTAACATATTTTGTAAGTAATAATTTTATTTTTATTAAGCATATATATTAAGTATTAATTAAATATAACGTCTATTTCAATTTTTAACAAAAATAAAAAAATCTATAAAATTTTTAAAAGTTTCTTTTTATCCATAAAATAAATATTTTAAAAAAGAACTTATATAAAAATCTTGTTATTGGGAATTGAGAAATGTGTTAAAATTCTAAATAATAACTTTAAAGATTTTGATTAATTATATATATAAAAAAGAATAACTTTATAATAATTTTAGCATTCTTCTTGATTCGATAGAATGATAGATTAAATAAATTTTATTTTATTTTTATGTTGCATTGCACAAATATTTCAATAAGTGGATATTAAGTCTAAATTTAAATGATTGTTATCAAAAATTATGAAAGTAGATAAATTTAGTGAATTCGTTAATTTAGTTGAATTTAACTATTCTACAAATTTCAGTTGTTAGTTTACCGATTTCACAACAATTTTTTAATTTATTCGATTATATGTGATAAACTTTTAAAATCTGACGAGTTAACTCGCGAGTTTAACAACCATATATTTGTGACAACTAGCGACCTCTTTAATATTTTTTTTATTTTTACATTTTTTGTACTTTATATTAAGAAAGAAATAACATATTTAAAAAATATTGATTTATTCAGTGACTTGAGTTAGTTATTTCAATCTTTTTGTTTTTTCCATATTTTCTTTCTTCCTTTTCTTTTTCCGTTCCTTTTACTTTCTTTCTCTATATATTAATTTCTTTTTCTTAAGATATTTTCGATCTTTTGTCTTCCTTTTTTCTCCTATCATTTATTTCTCTTATTTCTTATTTTAAAAACTTTTTTTCCCTTTTCCTTGTTTAGTTTTTTTTTTTTTTTCAAACTCTGTCCTTTTTCTTTCATTTCCTTTATATTTCCTTTTACCATTTTTTTATCTTTGAAATCATACACATCTTTATAAATCGTGGAAATTAAAATTTTTAAAAAACTCCAATGTTTCTTGCATTGCACAAATAAGTCATTTAAATGATTTTCATTGAAATAAGTGAAAGAAGACAAATTTAGTGGATTCGATAAACTTAATCGACTTTAACTATTCTACAAATTCTACTTGCCTAGTTCACGAATTTCATAACTTTTGAGTTTACTCAATTACACTTGGCAACCTTTTAAAATCTTACTAGTTTAGTCGCGAGTTAAACAATCATTCCCATGACAACCAACAACCTTCTTAAATATATATATATTTATTTATTTATTTTCACATGTTTCGTACTCTAGATTAAGAAAGAAATAATGTGTTCAATAACTTCTTAAAGTTATAGAAAGCAATGTGAAATTTGAAAAATATTAACAAAATTATAGACTAAAAGATATCAATGGTCAAAAATTCCATAACGAAAAAATATGTCGGTCAAAATAATTTTAGAAAAAATAAATTAATTATTTAATTTTATATTTTTTATGAAGTATTCTATTCCGTCTAAAATTATTGTTGGATATTAACTTTTATATATATAATTATTGACCGAACTTTGTTTATGTCAACCATTTTTTATAGTTTGTACGTATCTCTCAACAAATTCCATCAAATAACCAAATTCTAATGCATGAACAGAGGGTGATATGATTGGAGATAGAATTAATCATTCTTAGCATTGCATATCGTAAGAAAGTAGTCACCATTTTCAAAAGCAACTGTCTTATACAAACTTTTTCTTGAAGCTGAATGATTTGATGGAATTCCCCTTTTTTTTTTTTAATAATTTCCAAGCTATAAATAAATGGGATCTCAATTAAGTTTGATCCAAGTTAATATAATGAACTTATCAAGGTTAAAGTATGTAAAAATACTCAATTGATAAAGAACATTATCAAACGTATAATGACTTACATGTTACTCCCTCCGTCCCACAATATAAGGCGTTAATCGCCGTTTCACATTTATTAAGAAACAATAAATATATGTTTGTTATGTCGAAAATACCTCTTATCTTTCATATTCATAGATATAATTATATTTCTTCATAATAAATGGAATGGATATTAAATGAAGGGTAAGAGTGGAAAAAACATAATAAATATGCATTGTAAATTGTAAAATGGCTTATATTATGGGACAAAGACAAAAGGTTAAAAAGATTTATATTTTGGGACGGAGGGAGTACTTTATATCAACTCTAATTAATGACTGATCTACATGTTAAGTGGTCCAAGTGAAAATTTTCAAATTAATGCAGATAATGAGTATTTTTCTGTATTAACCACAAAATTTTAAAACTTATCTTTAGATTCAACATAATTATACTTTTGTCTCCTTAAAATATTTCTCCTGCCTCCATCACTGTCAACTCCTTACTATTGAGTCACAATCTAGGGTGCAAACCCATCTTAATCTCTTGTGCAAACCTGCTAACCTCAAAAATCTAGTCAAATTTGATAACGCAAGACTTATTCAATGCTCAAGTGATAAAAGGGTCTTTTGCATAGGATTTGATATTTCAAATATGAAAGATTATATTTAACATATCTATAATTTTAAGGATTTTTTATATACATGAACTTTATATATTAATTATTTAATTAAACTAAAAGTTTTAGTTATAATAATATAGAAAATTAGTAGAGGCATACAATATGGTTAGAAAGAAAATAAAATATATCATGAACTAAAAAATAAATAACTGAAAATTATTATAATATAAAAATTAAAAAAGATGGAGGACAAAAGATATCAATCTTTCAAATTATTATAATTGAAAATTTTAGTTTAATTAAATAAAATAATTAGGATATATAATTTATGTACACAAAAAATTTAAAAATTATAGATATGTCATATATATATATATATATATATATGTGTGTGTGTGTGTATATGGAAATGCCATATAATGAGCAGAATTGCTTAAATTGTAGGCAACTGTTAAAAATTGGATGGAAAACTTAACTCCTTCTTTAAAACAAAAGGTTAAAAAAATTATTTTCAAGTTTTAAAATTTGATTAGGTACCACTAGAGTTTACTTTATCCTTTTAGAGTTTTAATTTATAAAATATATCTAAAAAATAATTTTTTAAAAAGGAGTGAAGTCTTTCATCCAAATTTTAACAGTTACTTACTATAATATTTTCTTATATATATATATATATATAGATAAGTTGTTTTTGAAATACGAATATATAAAATTGATATGTGAATGATTTATCGTAAAATTATATTTAATATTTGATAGAAATTTTGTTGAAAACAATATATATTATTAGATATGAAAGTTAAAAAAAAGTTTTATTGATGACTGATTAGTCAGGGTCTTTTGGCTCATAAGTGAGGGGGAACGTTCAAATCTTAAAAAAATTGGAGAAGGATAAAAAAATGATTTTGGACCAAACTTGTCAAAAAAAAAAAAAAGCAAGGGACCAAATGTTCCATCTTCCTATCAAATATTAAAAAAAATAAAGTCAAATTTTCATACAAGTTTTTAAAA
Organism: Echites panduratus; assembly: GCA_035221335.1. Taxonomy (NCBI): domain Eukaryota; kingdom Viridiplantae; phylum Streptophyta; class Magnoliopsida; order Gentianales; family Apocynaceae; genus Echites; species Echites panduratus. The sequence goes on from JAWZTD010000004.1 coordinate 9,404,808, forward strand.
AATTATCTTAATCTAAAAATAATAATAATAGTAACATCTGGCTTATTATTTGTTCAAATTTATTGCCTTCAATTATGTTAACTATTTGAGAAATTCTTTCTATCTAAATGTAAAATATTGAAGGAATGAAGAAAATAATTAATTCAAAAAGATTAATTAAATCAAAGAAAACTCGACCTTAATTATTATTATTTATTTACAAGCATTATTCGAGTCTAAGTTAATCATAAACGCATATAAATTAAAATATATAATAAACCCAAAATTAAAAAATATAATAAAATGAAGTTGATAAATTGATGAATATATAAACAAGCTCATCAAATCTAAAATATATAATAAAATCAAGTTGGCAAATTGGTGAAGCTAGAGCGAACCCTCAAGCCTTAATTATTTACTTTAGTTGCCATCTCATCAAGAAGGAATTCATCTCTTACGCTAGCCATACCCCCATCCTTACCCTTATATCCCATAGCTATCACTAAATAAACAAAGAAATTCACAAAATTAATCACCGCCAATATCCAGTAAAAATAATCCAGATGACTTTTGTTCAGATCATTCTGAAGCCATCCCTGCCCTTCGCCGCCAGTCGTGGCCTCAATCGTTTTCACAATGGCACCGCTCAGCCAGCTTCCAATCGCCACCTCCCCCAGAAACATTGAGCTGCTAATGCTCCGAGTCCCGTCCGTTGCCTCGTCGTAGAAAAATTGTAGTTGCCCGACGTAAGTGAACACTTCCGCGCTTCCTACCAGGACGTACTGTGGGACCAACCAAAAAACGCTGACGCCAGAGGGATCGGGGCTGCTTTGGCGTTTCTCTTCTACCATTGCTGCCGAAGCCAAGCCGAATATGGATAAGAAAAGGCCCAGACCCATGCGTTGAAGTGACGTCATACAATGTGATCGACCTGTTTTCTTGCGGACTAATGGGACGATAAGGTTTTCATAAAGGGGGATGAGAATGAGGGCGTTGATGGGTGCAAAGAGGACGACGGAGCCGGGTGGAATGTCGAAATGGGCGGTGAGTTTTCTGTTCATGACCTTGGCTTGGGCGACAAAGAAGGTTGCTACTTGGGCGAAGGAGATGGATAATGCGATGGTTGATGCCCAAATTGGTAGCACTCTTATACAGGATTTGAATTCTTCAACTTGAGTCACGGTGCATAATATCCACCTGTTCGTTTTGTCGCACTCAGGGTCTGTTATCACTGCTGCTTTATCCAAGAATCTGTGGAAAAACGAATGAGAAATTAATTACTACTTCTCATAGCAGATTTATGTATCTTATTCGATACTCTATCATATCAAAATATAACTTGCTTTAACATTTTTAAGGAATAAAAGCATTGATTTAATCAAAAAAATTCTAAGTAAAATTATTCAGAAAATTGAAGTAAGAAAAAATCATAAGTGTAAAAGTGAAAAAAGAACCATAAATATTCATAAAATTTTGTAAAATAACTTATATTATAAAATAAATTTAGAAGTATGGGAGGAGTAGTGAAAGACTAAAATTTTGACCCCTAAAACTTAAATTCTACACATAATTATGTATAGACTATACTAGGGCTAATTTCTTGTATGCCCCAACTATTTACCAAATGTTGAGAAGGTAAGTGCCCTAAATCTAAACAGCACCTTCAAGACTCTAAATCATTAACTAGAAGTTTATGATACAGTAAAAATTTACAAAATGAGAATTGAGAATTAGTCTAAGAAATGATTGTAGGAATGAGAATTTGTCACATGAACTTTGACATTTTACTTTTCTTCTAACCTTCTTTATATCCTCATTCTAAAGGATCAACAAACTTTGAAACATGACGAGACATGCTTCTCATTTGTAATTTTCTAAAATTGTATCAAACACATGTCTTCGTGGAGTGGAATAATTTCCAAGATAGTTTAATAGATTTTTACTTATATTTTTCCTAATATTATCCATTCTCTTGATATAATAGTTTCCTCTCTCTTTCTTTCTTTTTTTTTTAAAAAAAACTTTCTTCTCTATATGGACATTTGGAAGAAAAAAAAAATTTACATTGCTATCGAAAAAATCACTAGAAATTAAATAAAACTTTCTTCTCTATATGGACATTTGGAAGAAAAAAAAAAATTTACATTTGTATCGAAAAAATCACTAGAAATGACTTATAAATCGAGACATTGTAATTTGCCTACCTGTATTGTTCAGTATGAATTAGCTTCCGGGCACCAGAAATATCGGATTCTTTGGTCTGAACCTCATAAAGCTCAGCTCCGCTGCTAAAACGAGCCCCTTTAAAATGGTTCCGCAGGGAAGCCACAATAACCTGTAGAAATCTAGTAAAGGCACTTCCCAATGGCTTCTGGTAACGAAATTTTCGGTATCCGACAACAAAGATGACGATGGAGAGCAGCATTGCCACCGTAGGAAATGAATATCCCAATGCGAAACCCTTGGTTTCTTGCAGGTAAACTACAAGAGTGATTGCAAAGATTGCACCAAATTGAATGGCAAAGAAAAACCAATTAAAGAACGATGCTTTCTTTGAAGATTCATTTTCATCTGCTTCATCAAATTGATCTGCACCGAATGATGATACGCATGGCTTGATCCCACCCGTTCCTAGTGCTATCAAATATAATGCCACTTTGAGAAACCCTTTTTGCCCCTCCGTGGCTGGTATGCATGGCTTCTCTATACATTTTGGAGGTCTTAATGTCTCTATTGAGGCTGAAAATGTTAACAATACCATTCCCTGAAATTTGAATCAAATTAAAGTTTAAAAAAAAAGTATTTACAATGTTTTTAAAATCGGATTGAATCAGATTGCTAATTACCACTTCATAAATGCAGGAGAAAACGACGATGGTTAAGAATCGTCCTAAGTAAGCATCAGCCAAGAATGCTCCCAATAGAGCAAAACTGTAACCGGCTCCGATCCAATCGGTGACAAAAGTGGCGGCTTCCGGAAGAGATTGATGCATTTCGGTCAGAAGAAAATTTACAATGTTGACGGCTATTGAAACAAATGCTAGCCTCTCAGCTATCTCATTCACTGCAATATAACAAGTTTCTTTAATAAATTAATTAATTGTTTTACGTTAATTAATTAATCTAGAATTAAAAAAAAACAATTAATGATAAAGAATTAACCTATTATATAAGGTGAAGCATTCCATCCTCCAGTTACTCGTTTATCTGCAATCTTGCCTCTATAGTCAACCAATCCATTGGTCACCAAATAAGAGGTATCTTCATCTGCATCCTATTATATATTTTCCAGAAAAGAAAAATCAATTACTAAAACATCACCAAAAAATTCAATCAAAAAACGAACAGGTAGGTTATGGGGTTGAATCTGTAAATGGGTGGTTCTATGTAAATTCAAGTTATAATTTTGAAATTATTGGTACCTCTTCTAGGTGCTGCTTTTGATCCTTCATTTCCATGTTATAGGGTTGTATTTCTCTGCCTGCCCTATATTGATTAGTTTCTAAAGGCCTTTAAAACTTCATATCCAGCTTTGTATACATGATCATCTTCAAGAATATCCTTAATCAGGCATTTGAGTAATATATATATGTAATTTTCACTGTGTTTGATCTATTTTTCTCTCATTGGAGGGATTAATTAATTCTCAACTAAGTGTCTAAAATTTTACTATCGGATATGTAATTAGAAAGATGGGAAAGTGCAGAACAATTTTCACTAGTGAATTAATGGTCGTCTGGTCATGGTTGGCTTCGGTGGCTATTACTGCACAGGCACAAATTACTGGTGAAAAGGAGGAGTGATTTGCCGCGTCAGTAGGAAGAGGAGTTTCTCTGGAGTAAACATTGCGTTGACTGGTATATGGACCAAAATATATTCTAATTTTACAAAAAAAAAAAAAAAAATCCTGAATTTTCATTTGTCAACTTAAGTAATATATTTTACAGCTTCCCCATTATTATTTATTTTTTAAATATAAATAAGTATTTCAGGATAAAAGAATTACAAATTAGAGACTTGTTAATAAGGGGGCGAGAATATATTCTACTTGTATTTAAGTTATTGGTTGGGTATTATAAAGAGTCATTCGATGTTTTAAAATCTGATCTTTAGTTAGTTTAGTACTTTGGTCTTTAATTTTTTGTTTTTTATGTTGATTTTCAAACAAATTATTATTGGATAAATTGGTCTTTTCAACCTTATTCTTAATATATAAAAAAAAGATAAGTATATACAAATCAAGTCAATAATCACTTGATCAAATTAACAGTGGCAAATTTGATACTATAATATTTAAATGAGAAAAAACAGATTTTAATTGAAATATTAATGAGCTAAATTCAGGTTTTCGACCAAGTTAAATTCCATTTTTTACTCAAATTTCACTATTTGTTGAGTCAAAAATTGAAATTTAGCTCAACAAAATTTTAAATAATATTGGTTTCTAGCTATCTGAATACGACGAATTTATCCTTCTCAATTTTATTAAGTGATCGTTGACTGAATTTTTCATGAATATGATTAATCGAATTATTCATTCATAATTTATTTAATAACTAATAAAAAATAAAATCAAATGAAACCTTAAAATTGACTAAATGTTATTTTTTAAAATATCCAATTATACATATATCATGAATATCTAATTAAAAAAAAGTATTTTAAATATCTGATTGTTTTGACAAGCCAAGTTATTTATTTGGGTCATCTCACCTCAAATAGGGGTCCAATAATGAAGAGGATGGACTTGGGCCTATCTGTGTCCTCTTTATTGTCACCTTCAACGCGAGTGATGAGGAAATTTTTGCTTAGGTAGAGTTCACAAGTTTAAATTTGGGAAGGCCAAAAAATCCCTCATATGGCGGGAAGATCACGAGAGCGAGGTCACGTGCCTAAAAATTATCTCATCAATGAGGATACTAAAAAAAAAATTTAATACTAAGGACAAATATACATTACAAATATAAACAATAAATACTTATATAGCTACATTTAAAAAATTCACATTGTGAAACAAATTTTAAAAAAAAACTTATAAAAAAAATCATTCCTAAGTTTCATTTTATCTTAAACAATTTAAAAAAAAGACTGTTTAACTTAATTTATTTTTAAAATTATAATATCAATTTTTTAAACTAATTTTAAAAATCACATTTAATTTTAAAATAAATATAATCAACCCCGAACAAAGAAATAAATTTCAGGAAATCAGAGTATATATATATATATATATATTTATGCTAATGTTACCATCTGCTTTATTACATATATTTAGATTAATGTAAAAATTAGTAACCACTCTCCAAAAATAGTTACGATAAAATAAACCAACCCAAACAAGTTCTTGTCTAGATAATTTACTCCTTTCGTATTCTCGTATACATGTCTCTTCCTTGCCAACGGCTTAGTAGAATCTACTCTTTTTTCCTACTGTATTACCAGTCCGGATGTAACGTTTTGACCTGTTGCAAAGTTTTGCAATTTTCTAGTTCGACTTAATTGCCACTTGGCCAGCTATATTTAATTATTTATTTCTTAGCTGTTAATACTCCAAATTGTTCTCCTCTTTCCCACACCCCCATTCTTTATATATTTGGTTCACCACCCTTTGCTGTAATCAATGCAACAAACTTATATATTCCGGCCGTGCAAACTGCAAAACTCCATGGCAAGCCAAAAATCTCAAGCTGATTCGGAGATTGCGATCGACGGATCAGCCACCTCATCAACAACGATGTCGTCTAGGCAACGCAAGTTCTCAATCATGCAAGCGCAACGCTCGGCCAAGTCAATACTGGCCCGATTTCATGCAGGTTATTTCAGGATAAGCTTCTCCTTAGGTGCTCAGGCTCTGTTATGGAAGATCCTTTTCGAGAAAAATAAACATCAGGCTTCTATTCTACACTTACCTCGAGCAATTTACACCAGGATTCTGTTTATAGTTTGGGGTTTTGCCCTATTGATACTGGTTATTCTCTCTTTTGTCTACATTCTAAGGTGTTTCTTTCAATTCAGGATGGTGAAAGCAGAGTTTTTGCACCATGTTGGTGTGAATTACCTATTTGCCCCTTGGATATCTTGGCTACTCATACTTCAATCTGCCCCATGTGTCTCCCCGGAAGATTTCCATTTCCTTGTTCTTTGGTGGGTTTTTACAGTTCCGGTTGTGGTGCTTGATGTGAAAATCTATGGTCAATGGTTTACCAAAGGAAAGAGGTTTCTAACGGCGGTAGCGAACCCCACTAGCCAGTTATCGGTCATTGGGAATTTGGTTGGGGCGAGAGCTGCTGCTCAAATGGGTTGGCAGGAACTCTCTGTTTTCTTGTTTTCTTTAGGCATGATTCATTACTTGGTGCTGTTTGTGACCCTTTATCAGCGGTTATCCGGTGGCGATCGTCTTCCTGCTGTGTTGCGCCCGGTTTTCTTCTTGTTCATTGCTGTCCCCAGCACGGCCAGCTTGACATGGGACTCGATTGCTGGAAACTTCGATATGGGGTCAAAGATGCTGTTCTTTCTCTCGCTATTCATCTTCACATCACTGGTATGTTGCATTCCTTTGAATTTTTAATTACGAATGTTGTTAATATATATCTAGGAAAATTCCTATATGATCAGGTTTAATTATTATCATGAAGACATGGACTCTTGATCTATTGTTATTTTCATTTTTACATCCACCCTCTCTAATCTTTCCTGTATTCATGTTTGTGAATCAACGATGTCCCTTACCTCCTTAGTCTTGAATATTATATATTACTTTACTAGATATTTTATACTTTATATAATAATTTACTGATATAAATTAATATGAATCATATCTATAAATTAAGTAGGGTCTTGAGAGATCTGCTTAGATGTACATTTTTACTTTAATATTACTCTAAACTTCAGCACGAATTCTTTAATTAACAATTTAGCAGCCACCTCGTAAGGATCAAACAAAAGTACTGCTTTGAATATGAAAACAGATTAAACGTACTAGTTTTTCGCAGATCTAACGTTGCATGTACATGATATGACCTGAACTAGGTAAGTGTATATATATTATATTAAATATATATAAATATATTTATATATATATAGTTTCCCATTTTCCTTCTAGAGATTGATGATCCACTGCTGATGTATGTACGTGTATGTGCTATAAAAAAACATTGTATATGATCCCTTCTAAATTCTCATTAATTCACAAATGGTATAAATATATGTAAATATTCAAGGTGTGCCGACCAGCCCTGTTCAGGAAATCCATGAGAAGGTTCAACGTTGCATGGTGGGCATACTCGTTTCCCGTAACTTCTTTGGCTCTTGCTTCTGCAAAATATGCTGAAGTGGTTAAAGGTGGCGTGGCTCATCTCATAATGCTCGGTCTATCTGTACTATCCATCCTGGTGATACTTGGCCTCTTGCTCATCACTGCACTCAACTCCAGGATGCTATTACCCGATGATGATCCCATTCTCATTGCAAGTCTTCCCAGTTATTCTCTGTCAGCTCGTTTCAAGAGACGTAATTCACTCAATGTACATCCCTGAATAGCTATTAATACTGTCTTCTACGTAATCTTATCGAAGACAAGACTAAAAGAAATATTAATTATCGAAGACAAGACTAAAATTAAACAGATATATTTTTGTAGGATATATTTTGTATTAATAAAATCCTAAAAAATATACTGAATCATATTTAATTTTTGTTAAATAATATATATAATTTTATGATGTTGTATAAGATGTAATAGAATATCTAAAATAATAAATATTTTTCATCCCAAATCATTCTATATAATATTAATCGAGCCAATATTATTTATATTTATTTTGAGTCATTAAAAAATTAATTGAATATCTAATTTTTTAAAAAATTTTAATGAAAAGAAATACTAATGTTTTAGAAAGGAACGGATTAATTAAATATATGGATATGATCCAAGATTTCAACTTTTTCTTGAAATACAGATATAAACACGTAGATATATAAAGTCAAATGCCATGCATGATTAATATGAAATTTATTCTTTGTCGTCTCCTGTCAACTAAAGCTTTACAGGGACACCTACGTACTAACAAAGCAAGTGTTCTCTCTATCTGTCAATGACTTTCCAGGTTTTTTTCAATCATATATATTATAAACCATCGACACACTAATATATTATAATTGGTAAAATATATATATATATATATATATATGCACATATTTATATAGCTCATGAGAAACCTAACCAGATGAAAGATATTTCAAAGACAAAAACGAAAATATTAAAATAAAACTTGAAAAGCATGCAAAAGGGTAGAAATGTCAACTTGTTGTCAAGAATATAACATAAACTATGAGGGCTGAAAAGAACAAGAACAGAAGTAGCGTTTTCGATTTCAAATATTTTAAGGATTGTGAAGATGACAAGCGAGTCAATGTAGATCGTCTAATGAATATATACATATACATATATACAGAAATGCTATTATGGGCAACGGAGCTCAAATTATTTTTTAGCTTCAGTTAAGTTTCTAACGGTCAAAGTTAACGG
>JAWZTD010000005.1:31510-45646 GCA_035221335.1 Echites panduratus
TTTTATACAAAGTTAGTGATAATTAATGTCTTTTTTAATTATTTTTTATTTCCATTTTTATCTATCTTTTCTTCATGTATACTTAAAAAAAAAAAATTAAGAATTATTCAAAACAATACTTGTCTTTCTTTCTTTCTTTTCTTTTTTGGTAGCAAATGATGTTGTGGTCAAATTAGGTAGACTATACTTCCGAACTACTTGATCATATATTTCAGTGCAACAACCATATCTACTTGTCTCTCTATATTTCTTCTTTCTATAAAATAGAAAAAAAATTTAAAATTTATCTAATTTGTATTTTGAATATACAATTATAAATCTATAAGTCATAAAAAACTTATAACCTTTATTTTTAAGAATAAATAATTTGAAACCCATTTTTTATAACAAAGAAATTAAAATAAATCATGCTTAGCAATTTAATTAGCAAGCAAATTATATTTAAAATTAAAATCATAGAATGATTATTTTCTTAAAAATTTAGAAACTAAGGGTATGCTTGGATACACCACCATCCATTTCAATGGTATCATTTTATTCAACAAAATACACGTTTAAATTAGAGTCCGTTTTTTATTAAAAACGAAAGTCTGATTCAAATATGAATTAAAACATTTATTTAAACATGAGATAAATTAAATTTTTTTATTTTTAAGTAAAAAATAAATTCTATGCATTTTACATATTAAATGATATACACACCCTAAAAATATTCAAACAAATATTAAAGATGAAATCAATCTTTCAAAACTTTTGTTAAAGAAAATGAAAACGGTCCCATATCGTCCATCCCATGGGGAAGGGCTCATGACATGAATCATGATGGATGAATGAATGGGATGGACGCAATATGGATCATATGATTTGTTCATATTTTTGTTTTTATCCCTCTGTCTCTCTCTCTCATCATCGTCGGAACTTCACAGGGAGAGCGGCTCTGCTCTGGTCTCGTCTCTTCCTTAAACTAAGAAACAAATCATTTTCGTTTCATTTCTTTTTCTAAAAAATTTTCTGCGGTCCAATTTGTTTCAATTTCAGTTCTATTTCTGTTCTATTCAAAGCAAGTCCGAGTCCAAATAGAATATCCGATCTCTCTTTACCAGTAAGTAATTTTCTTATTTTTTTTTTTCATCGCTTTCTCTTTCCCTTCTTTTTCTTTCTCTAAATTTCCAATTTTTTTTCTCTCTCCTCTGTGCTTTATTTTCTTTCCTGTACACCGAGGCAGAGGGAAAGATAGAAGGGTCTTGGAATCTCCGTAGCTCGCCGGAGGCTCCATAGATTCCGATCGGGAGAGGAGAGGAGAGGAGTAGAGCTGAGGGAGAGTCTGCGATTTCTTGTGTGCCTTTCTATTCTACGTGTGTGTGTGAGAGAGAAAAATTTCAATTTCGACACATACACATTTAATATACCCAGAAATACAGATAAAAATATTCATAGAATACATGTGGTTAACGTGCAATGTAGGAAAGGAGAAGGGCGCAGACACAGAGCGAGAGTAAAAGGCATCGAAGGTTTGGAGGTTCTTGCACGGCACAGATACCTAGATCTCTTCTTCAATTTGCTTTCCTTCGCTTAACCCCCTTTCCTTATGCCGTAATTCATTCCTTTTTTTCCCCCCCTCCCCTTTCAAATTTGGTGTTTTTATGAATTTCTCTCTTTGTACTCTTCGTCTGTCTTTCTCTTCCTCTTCGGGGTTAAATCGTCTCTTTTGCGTTACCCCTTTTTGGATGTTCCTCCCTTTCTCTGTAGTTTGAGAATCTTCTCGCTCTTTCTCTTCCTCCCTCCCCTCGGCTTCTTTCTTATTATTTTACGGCTTTTGTTACTTATCTTAATTCTCGGAGAATTCGCCTTTTCTTCTGGTTCTTCTGGTCTTGGAAATGGAGTGCCTGCTCCGAGAGGTTAGTTTTTCTTATTATTGTGCAGGAATTTTGTAACATTTTAACTTTCTAGGTCTTGATCCTTCCAATTTATGTACGAAATTTCAAGATTGCTTCTTCCCGTGTTGCCTATATGAGCGTCGTGGGGGTGATCGGGGCTCAAAATTGGCGGTTTTCTACGTACAGATACTGATTTTAGTTCAAAGATTGGGCCTGTATTTTTTCCCCCCGATCTGCTCAAATTCAACTTTCCATCTTCTTTTCTACCTCAAGCCTTAATTTTTTTTTTCTCTCATCTTGAGAATGGTGGCCCTTTTAATGTATCTAAGTTAATGTTTGTATAGTTAATTGCTGTATTTACTTCATCGCTCTTAAATGAATATCTTTTGGCATTCCATTTTGATGACCCAACAATGTAACTGAATACTCCAAAATTTATTGCTCTTTTATCTCTTAGCTGAAATTCGGTTGATCATGCTTTGCTAACCTATATCTATAAATGTCTAACCTTTCGCTACTTTATTTTTGCTTTGGTTAGATATAATTACATTCTCTTCTGCTGGTAGCCTAAATTTTTAAATTTGTTGCTGAAATGAACAATCTCGGGCTTGTTTCTTGCAGATTTTCTTTCAAAGAAGATCTTCAACTTTCCTTTAGAATTGATGTATTTGTTCCCTGGTGGTTGCCAAAGACGGAAACTTAAATTTTTGTTCTGTATTAATTTGAGATCATAACATGCCTTCTGAAAGGACAGATTCATTGGGTTTATCGCCCTCGTCATTCTTCTCGGAGGAATTGCATTTTCCTGATGAGGTACTGTCCAGTGAAATCTTCTTATTTTGGTTTGTAGATCAAAACTTCTGAATTTAACCCGTAATTGGTAGATAATATTATGTTCTGACTTATTTGAACTAGTAAAAGATATTTCCTTTTCTGAAAGTTGCATGGTAAGTCTTGCTATATCATTCTCTAAATTGATCTCCTCTGATTCAATATTTGGCAGAGACAGGTAGGGCTTTGGAAGACAGATACGATGCCCAGTTATTATGGTGAGTAGCTGTAACGTGCTCAGCCATTACATTGTGCATTTACTTCTGAAATGGATATAGTATGCAAATGCATCAAGAACTTAGCTTTGATTTCATCCTCTCTCTCTCTTAGGATCTGGAAGGAATCCAGGGTTCTCTGTATCATAATTTAAAGTCTTGAATAAACATATTAATTATTGATACTTAATTCAGAATGAATTATGACATTGCATGGTCTATCTTTGGTGTCGTCAAATTGCAACTTGTTCTGCTATATTATGCATGTATGTTGTGCTTGCATTTAAGGTAGTTAATCTATTCATCCATATTTAAGCCCTAGATTTTATAGTCAAATATTTTTTACCCATTCTAGTGTAGGTTTGTAGTTCCTCAATTTATTAATCTGTCATATCTTTGAAACATTCAGGGTTTCCCTTTCTCTGATCTTTGGTTTTAATCAATGGTTAGATCAGTGGGCTTCTGTGGATCATACATTAATTACATGCATCAATTGTGCAGGCAGATGCGTGACTGTGCTTATGATTGTAGAAAATCATTCTAGATAAAGAAGGAAATTGAGAAATGAATGAAGGATGTAATTATTAAATGTTTAGCTAAATATTTTGCTTTTTGGTCAGTGAAATATTCCATTTTGATAGGACCTGCATGAGCTGTCAAAATCTTATGCTTCTCCTGAAGCTCTTGCCTTTTTTTTTTTTTTGTTGTTGTTTGAAATTTTATACACATTGTCATATACCGGGTGCATTATGGTTAACCTTTAATTTCTTGTTTTTCGTTCACATTAGTGGTTTGAATGCTTGGGTTTTGTATTTGAATTTCTTAGATTACAAACTTTAATGCTTCTAATTTCAGTGACTTGCCTTTGCATAGGTTCAAAAGTAGATGGAACATTGCAACCAGCAGGTATTGCTTCATCACCTCTTGACAAACGGATGGCATTAGATTCTCAAATGTCCAAAGCTTCTGAACTAGCTGATCCTTATCACAAGCGAGACCTTAGAGCTAGTCTTATCATGGAAAAGCATGTAGCTGGAGTTGTAGGTCCAGCTAGTCGCTCCTTACCAAGAGCTCTTGACCTTGATTTAGGTGCAAGATCAAATTTCAGCTTGGAGCCATCTTATTTCATAGAAGGAAACAAGTTGAATTTAATTGGAGCACAAGGCGAGAATGGTCTCTTTTCAAGCTCACTGTCAGAGTTGTTCAGTAGGAAACGTATGTCTATCTTTGCATGCAACTATTTGTTAACGTGTTGCGGTTTTGTATTTATTGGAAAATCTGAATCGTTTTATCCTTAGCTATTTTCTTTTAGGCCTTAGTTGCTATTATAAAAGGATTTACTCTTTAGCGCATTACTATGTGTTCATTATACTGATTTTGTTGATGTTGATTTCTTTATGCAGTGAGATTATCATCGTCAAATAATCTTCCTTATGGTCATTCTGTTGGTGCTGCAGCCTCTCAGTTTGAGGAAGAGGAACCTTTTGAATCCCTTGAAGAACTTGAAGCTCAAACTATTGGGAATCTTCTCCCTGATGACGACGACTTACTTTCAGGGGTTACTGATGGTCTAGAGTATATTAATCCACCCAATAATATGGATGATATGGAAGACCTGGATGTGTTTAGCAGTATTGGGGGAATGGACTTGGGAGATGATGGTTTAGCATCAGGACAAAGTAGTTCTGACTTCTCTGGTGCAAATTCTAATGGTCACCTGGGGGCCTCAGTTGGAGGTGAACACCCTTTTGGAGAACATCCTTCTAGAACACTCTTTGTAAGAAATATAAATAGCAATGTTGAGGATTCTGAATTACGAACTCTTTTTGAGGTGAGCAGTTGTCAATGCTGTGTTTCAGGTTCTAGAATTTGATATTTTTACTTTTATACTGCTTTTGGATTTTGGACAAAATCCTTACATACAATTCCTTGATGCAGCAATATGGAGATATCCGCACATTATATACAGCTTGCAAGCATAGGGGTTTTGTTATGATATCGTACTATGATATAAGAGCTGCCAGAAATGCCATGAAAGCCCTCCAGAACAAACCTTTAAGACGCAGGAAGCTGGACATACATTATTCAATACCAAAGGTATGTTATCATTTTTCTTTGTCCTTTGCACTGTCTGCATGTTATTTTAACTTCTCCATAATTAGTTTCTGTTTCTGTTTTTTTTTTTTTCCTCCTCTCTTGTGATTGTGTGCTAAACCCCTGCCATTCACTTTTCTAGGACAATCCATCAGAGAAAGATATTAATCAGGGAACTCTTGTGGTTTTCAACCTTGACTCATCTGTTTCAAATGAAGAACTCCGTCAAACTTTTGGTGTCTATGGAGAGATTAAGGAGGTAAAGTAGTGTCCCTTACTAGTGTATTTGGTTTACATTTTTCATTTTTGGTTTGGCATAAATTTAGCTTTCTTGCTTTTGGAAAGCAGGTTCGCGAGACTCCACATAGAAGTCATCATAAATTTATTGAATTTTATGATGTTAGAGCGGCAGATGCCGCTCTACGTGCACTGAATAGAAGCGAACTTGCAGGGAAGCGGATTAAGCTGGAGCCAAGTCGACCTGGTGGTGCTCGACGGTAAATTATCATAGAGCATGCAGTAACACACACATCTCTCTCTCTCTTTCTGACTTTTTAAGTCAAAACTTGTTTTATGTTGGTATGTTATGCTTGTTTTTCGCTGTTGGCCGGAGGAGGGTTTGTTATCCATTGTTTATATGCAAGAACTAAAATTGGAAAGTGGAACAGATTGAGAAAAATATCAACATAGATATTGTTTTCTTATGAACGTCTGAAAGTTGACCTCTGGTAACATTTGGCATTACAGAGTAGTGCAGCCATTTTCTTCAGAATCAGATCAAGATGAATGTGGCCTTTTCCTGCAACAGACTAGTCCTACAAGTAGTGTCACAACTGGATTTTCTGGTATCTAGAGCTTCCATTAGATGTATTCCTTATCTGTTTCAGATTTTGAAGGGAGCTGTATGCTTACCTGACCTCTTAATTATCACAGCAGGAACATTTACTCACAGTGGGGTTACCTCTAGTATAGACAATGGGACCATCTATGGATCACACTCAGCCAGTGGAACCACTGTAACTCCACTCTTGGACATTGGTTTCCGTAATGCAATATCTTCTAGCATTCCTAACAGTGTAACTTCACTGACAAGGGTGGGATCTGCCGGGAATCAGTCTAATGTCAGTGAGTCTCCATCACAGGGTGAAATGAAGTTTGACTTCCATGCCTTGCCAAGTTTGCATCCTCATTCACTTCCAGATTATCATGATAGACTCAGTAATGGGGTTTCTGCCAATTCTCCTGGTCCCATGTCTTCTAGCATAAGTGCAAGAGCATCAGAAATAATTGAGAACCATAAACTCAATGAAGGTGGTAAGTATAATGTCTTGTACTTTGGTATTTTTTTAAGCTATTTTCATCCTAGGATCATGAAACTACTAGACAAACACTGCGAGAGCTGGTATTGTGAATGCCGTAAGTCTTTTGATTAAACTTTGCTAGTTGATTTATCTGGATGATTTAGGGTGCCAATAGGTTCTGTATCCATACATAGATAAGTGGCTTTTCTCATTCACTTTATTTCATGCATTTCATTTTTTAACTTATTTTCCTTCACTCATTTTAGTCTTTGGCCCTGGCAATGGGAGCTGTCCACCTCCTGGCCGTCATTATATGTGGAGTAATACACACCATCCTCAACCTCAAGGGATGTTATTCCCAAATTCACCTTCCTTTGTTAATGGGGTTTGCAATGCTCACCCTCAACAATTGCATATGGTACCTAGAGCACCAAATCAGTTACTGAATGCACTTCTGCCAATAAGCAACCACCATGTAGGATCAGCGCCATCAGTGAATCCTTCTCTTTGGGACAGACGACAAACTTATACTGGGGAATCTCCTGATGCTACCGTTTTTCACCCAGGTTCTCTTGGAAATATCAGGATTTCTGGTAGTTCACCACATCCTTTGGAATTTGTTCCACGCAATGTTTTTCCTGGTGCTGGGGGAAACTGCATGGACCTGCCAGTTCCTTCAAAAAGTGTTGGGTTCAACTCGCATCCTCAACGGTGCATGATGTTTCCTGCAAGAGGCCAAATGATTCCTATGATGAATACATTTGATTCTCCAACCGAAAGGAGTCGAAACCGTAGAAATGAAAGTAGTTCGAGTCAGGCTGACAACAAAAAACAGTTTGAACTTGACATAGACCGAATTATGCGAGGAGAAGATAAACGGACAACACTTATGATAAAGAACATTCCTAACAAGTATGTTTCTACCCTCAACCTCTTTAGATTGCATTTGCTTTGTGAGTAAATTAATGAATGCCCGAATATTGACATCTCCCCTTGTGGTCCTCCTGATATTTTTTACTATCTTCTTCTTTTGGTGCAAAAATATCCGATGGTGTGGTATTTTCTTTCATATGATTAGATTGACAAAGGCATTGGTAAAAATGGAAAATTTTAAAGGATGTTTTTTTCAATTGAAAACTGGTATGCAAGTTTGCAACAGCTGAAATTTCATATTTCATTGAATGGGGAAAAATTGTTGAAAAGCAATATCACAATATGATCTATTCACATGCCACTGTATAGATAGAGTAGGCAATAGGATAGGATATTCTGAAGTTCATTCAAGATTTTCATTATGATTTGGAAATTTGAATCTAGCTTTCTTTGAGACCCTGTAATCAGAGTTCATGATATTTAAGCATTTGAAATTTCTCAACAGCCTGGCTATTAAACTGGTTTCATTTGGTATTCCGTTCTTTAAATTCATCAAAAAGTGGGTTTTTCACTCTCTTTAAGGTGTGATATGCGATATAATTTTTTTAAAAAAAATTTATTTTATGTGGTGCCAACTGCAGGTACACATCAAAGATGCTTCTGGCTGCCATTGATGAACGTCATCGTGGGACATATGATTTTATCTACTTACCTATTGACTTTAAGGCAAGTGCAGTAATTCAAGAATGCTGATGGATATTCATTTTCTTTTCTTTTTCTTTTTGCCCTTTAAACATCTTTGGATCCATTTTCTTGCAGAACAAATGCAATGTGGGTTATGCTTTCATCAACATGACTGATCCATCCTTAATCATCCCATTTTATCAGGTATCTTATATCATATTATTAATAGGAAACAATTTCTTCCCATGTATTGCTGTTTTGAAGTTGGGACTAGAACTAATGGCAAATGACACCTCTATGGCAGGCATTCAATGGGAAGAAATGGGAGAAATTTAATAGTGAAAAGGTGGCTTCTCTGGCATATGGTCGTATACAGGGAAAAGCTGCTCTCATTGCCCACTTCCAGAATTCAAGCCTGATGAATGAAGACAAACGGTGCCGTCCCATACTTTTTCACACTGATGGTCCAAATGCTGGTGATCAGGTATAACTAGTGGCATCTCTTTTTATATACTATTGCTATGTAGATCCCAGAACACATGGTTTGATTGGTCTTTGATAGATAGGTTTCTTTTTGGCTTCAGAAACTACAAACTTTTAATGTAAAGCTTGAACCAGACGTGGATTGCTCTTGTAGATGGCCCTAACCTAAGAAAATTATGGCTGGTTAAGTTCCCTTGGGCTATACTTTATAGGAATTGGTTGGTAACACTCAAGAGTTCCTCTGGTTGGAGTGATGAGCCTGTTAAACACTTAACTTGGTCGTCACCTTCAGTATTTGGCATGAATAGAATGCTTGCTGTACCATATAAAGCTATGCAATATTTTTTAACAGTTAAACCATCTTAGGAAAAAAGTATATGACCAGTAAGGGTCTTATGTGTACATCCTTTTCTGCAGGTGCCTTTTCCCATGGGTGTTAATGTTCGTTCAAGACCTGGAAAAAACCGAACAAGCAACATAGAGGAAAACAGCCAAGAAAGCTCACAGAATTTACCAAATGTGGAGATATCCTCGAATGGAGATGAGACAGGTGCTGAGAAGGAGTTTGATTGAGCAAGCTACCACTTGCTTTTTATGTCCCCATTAACTTCGTAGGATTTTAGTAACTTCGAGTAGAGCCACCCAAATTTTACTAATGTATATTGGGGGTGGTTAATGAGGAAGGATAGAAACAGAAACACTTGGATTTTTGTGATTTCCAAATACTCCTCAAGTAGAAGTAATGCTTTGTGGAAGCATTGCATTACAAATGTGCAATTGGTTTGCTTTAGTACCGAGGCTATCAGAAAGGAGCAGTGGATGGAGCTTCAAAATTTTGGCTAGTGATGGATTAAGATCCTAATTCTATAGTCATGTATAGGAGTTCTGGAATGCGACAGCAAAGATGTTTGCTGGACAGAGGTGGCTTCTCTTGGTATTTGGTTTTCTTTTTCTGCGTTTTCACTCTCTAGTTTGCTGGAGAAATCTGAGATCATTTTCACGACATTTTTGACATGACAAATGGCCGAGGTCTTTGTATAGGGAGAATCTGTGGGTTTACCATGGTTATCTCCTTGTCCATATTTTGTGCTCACTATGTGTTGATTCTAATGTCCTCTTTGACAAAAACATTTGTTCAAGACGGTACCGTTTCTTCAACTTGTATTGAAGAAATGTGGGTTCTCTTAACATTCCATCTTTTACAATATTTTCTGATTGTTCTTTTTGTCTCTTAGGCTTCACTTCTATTGCACTGTGCGGTTTCTTTGTTCATTGGTTCTTGCATATATTAAATTCTTCAAGAATGTTGTTCATGTTGGAAGGAAAGATGTCCCAACAGAATTTTCTGAAAACTACCACATGGGACGATAGATCAACTGTTCTGAAAGGAATCCATCCTTCGCATTTTGCGTTCATGCATTTAAAATTGAAAAATGGGAACCAAAAGTTGAAATCTTATCTGGGTGAGCTGTCAAGTTTACGACCACCCAAACGCACACACTACTATAAGAGCAAACATTATCATCCTTCAAACATATCTATAACAGGAAATACAGAGTAGGCTGTAAGCAACAATCTATGGTCACAACATCAGAGTTTCAAAGTGTTCTGGAGCTTCATTTGCGTTTCAAATATTTCAGTTGGCATTTTACAGCATGTATATCCGGGTTTGCACTAGAAACCAAGCAGAGCACCAACAGAAAGAGGCCCTGGGCACCACTTTATAAGTCAAAGAATCATGCCTGGGAAATAAACAAACAAAGAAAGAAAAGGAACATTTGTTCCAATAACAAACCACTTAATCATGCAGGTGAAAGCTACGTCACTTGGGGTACAGAATGTCATAATGCCCTGGTCGGTATAGCAAGGTAATGAATGGATTTACTGCCTCAGTGCCACCAGTAATGCCGCTGCTATTACCGGCCACTGGAATAAAATCATGATGATTTACACTGACACTGCCATTATCACAGGAACTTCGATCAAGATATACAACTCGGATTGGGACCCCTAGAGCATCTGATAGTGCAGTGATATGGACATGGTCACTCTCTTCACCCATTGGTTCCACAGCTGACTTGCAAAACTAGAATCAAATGCAGAAAATCAGAAGAAAGACATATATCTTGAAATTTTGAGAAAAACAAATCCGAATCTCTAGCTAAAAGGCAATATAGAGATTAGATGCCAGAGGAAACAAAGCACATAGATATCATTGACAGATATGAATGTCTCTCAAACCACCACATCTTCATAGTAGAATTAGGCAACCAGAAGATCCCTAAAATAGAAAAGGTAACAAACATTCAAATAAGTTTGCATACAAACCTGCTCCACAGAGGCATTTGTTAAACCTAAGATAAAAGGATCAAAAAACTCTGACCGCTTCCGTATTTCACCAGAGGTAACAAATCTGAAGAACATCACAACTGACGGAGCAGCAGCATTTAGACACACACACAAGAAAAAAAGAGGAAATGAATTAGATATCTTCTGCTTTAAATATATTTTGCCAATGACACCCACCATAGTCAGATACTGACTGATCTCGACTTCTCTGTACTAGTTCTTCCTGACTGCAAAACAAAATCAAATGAGTTGAACTTCCACATTCATTTGAACCAAAAAGATCAAACTAAACAAGAAAAGGGTGCCTCAAATATCAAGCTTCAGTTACCAATAAATATGTCCAGCTCAAAGAAATTAAAAAAAAAAAGGAGGCAATAACCTTATTGAAGCTTCACTCCCCTGAATAACACTTTCAAGTTGCTCAAGAAATAACTGCCAAGTTGCAGAAATATTTTAGAAACTCAAACATTATGTAACTTAACAATCATGTGACAAAAACTGGGTCAAGATGGCAATAATAGGAAGAATCCCCTTTCATCTTTCGATATAGGATAAACACACCCATGTAAACAGCCGTATTGGCAAGAGGCACAAAACAAATTACCACCTGCAACTTGCAATTTTCTATTCAAAATGTACCCTATGGCAACCAGCAAGCTATCAACACACATCCACTTAACAATCAAAGAAAATGTTCCAACACAAATCACCACTTTTAGCTAAACTCCTGGTTCCACTCATTATACAAACCATGTTCTCAAACACCATGTAAATCTTACCCATGAAACTTGGAATGAAAATTTTGCCATGTAAATTTATCCAGAGTAAAAAAGAAGATGATTTTAATTTCAACACTCCAGAATTTCTACATATTCTTGATTTCCTGTGCTGGATGTTTTTATAGACCAATCTTCAGTTTCAGAAAAGTTTCTTTCTAGAAGGTCACTGAAAGGGTCCATTCATTCATTCATAATAGGATAATGGAGATAACCCATAAATTAGAGCTACTGACTCCAGAAAAAATATATGCTCTCCCTTACTTAGGACCCCACCATGTTTCCGCTAGATAATTGTTCGATATATTATGCCACAGTGCTTGTATTTCTTCATTAGAAGTGATGCACATATTTCCTTATAAGAGACTAAATATGAAGACAAAAAGTATCATACCGCAAAAAAATCTTCAAAAGTAAATTCTGCATAGCCCAAGTTCAGAAGTGTCCTTCTGCATTCTGCCACATTGGCTGTGATACGGTCAACTTCAGCTTGGTCTTGTGATATCAAAATATGTTCCTAATTTGGAAAATAGAGAATTTTTTAAAGCGTAGGGAATTTTATGAAGTAGATGTATGTACTCCAAAGCTATGCACAGGTATAAATTCTACACAATATGACCTACAAGGTAAGCAAACATGAAACTTCGGAAAAAACAATTCCCATCACCCCGTGTTCGCCGTATTGCAGCATATTGTTCACTTAGTATCTGGACAAAATAACATATATCAGTGGCAGCAAAGAATCATCAAGACGAAAGATAAAATTCAGGACAGAAGAACCTTTATTTTTTCAAGCAAAATTGGACTTCCTCCAGACTTATATTCATCAGCTAATGAAGAAAGAGGCTCCTGCAGTAGCCAAAAAAATACAACATCTTAGCCAAGAAGCATACAATAAGCAGGGTATGATGACAAGTTTGAAGAACGGGCAAAGAATACAAGCACCAGTAGACAGTGCAACCGGAGTTCTGATGCAAATGGTTTTTAAGGATGCATCTTATTCCTTAACCAGTAATCAAAATGTGAAGGCCGTGCTTCAAAATGACAACTATAAAACTTGCCTTCTCACCAACAAAGGGAATTTTCTCAGCTTCAGCTGGGATTCCTGACTGCTGTTGCATAATATCATTGTCCATATAACTTGCAAAATGATTATCTTCTGAAACTTGATTTTCGGACAATTTCTCAGCATCCTTGACATGCTCCTCCATATTTTGCATTTCCTCTTCAACCATAAAGGAATGCCAAGCTATTAACAGATTGATAGGAAAGGGATCTCTTTATATTCTTCAATATCTCAATAACAAGGACTGCAGAAAACAGAGGCAGTTGCATCAGTTTTTCCCATCTGTAGCTAGTAACTAGAACAATCAATGGGGTAACACAAATGCATAAAGGTCAGATGCGACATTTTATGTTTCTGTCTCGTGCTTAGAGTTCACCCTTTAGCCTGGGACGGCAAAATAGGAAAGGAAAAACAAAACAGTGGAAGCCGAAGTCTCAAGACATTCCAGGCACCTTGGGTGTCTCAAATAACCAACTATTACCTAGCATACATTGTGCCTTTATGTTCAACTATACCTGTCTCCTAAAATTTTTGGACATTCGAAGACTTCAGTTTAAACAGGTGATATTTACATAGGGCCGACCTCTTAAGCATCCCTCCAATGTGTTGCAGGTATTTCCTCCAAACAAACTCAAATTATAATAACAATGACTTCATTTGCCTCTTCACTGATGCTCATGGGACATCTCTAATTTTAGACAGTCGCATCATTTTCAAAGCATAAAAGTAAGGACACAAACTGCAAATGTAGGAGTAAAAGCAGTAGTTTGACGGTAGAGTTACCAGTAGTTTGATTTATATTGAGCAATTAAGATTCAACTTTCACAGTATAATCCAAGTACCTGACTGTAACAAAGAAGAAGAAACTACAAAGTAAAAGAATTTGATCACAATCGTGTAACATGAGAGTTTCCTTGATGTGCTTTGGTAACTTTTATGACAGAAGTGAACCTGAAGTACAAGAAGACTGAAAATATTCCAAGTGAGTTGAAAAAGTTGGGTTGAAAGAAGTCATTACTCCCACATAAATTCGACCAGACTTGAATCTAAAAGATACATTATCACTAATAAGTGAGTTGTGCACCAAGTTGAAATATTGGATATTTCAGAAGTCCCTGTTCAAGAACAGATATAAAGAGTCTACTCACATATGTAAATTAGCAAAAAGAATTGATAATTATAGAAGGGGGAAAGAAAGAAAAAAGCACAATAAAATTGATACTCAAAAAGATTGTAAAAGCAAACGATCGACAGCCTATAAATCACATACAGAAGAGCAATTCTGTATGGGCTTGGATCTTCAATAGACAACAGCTATGGTGGGAGTTGGGTTAAAAGAATGAAGGAAGAAATCAGAGAATTCAGATTAACCAATAGAATATGACTACCACATCCAAATTAATTTATTATACACTTAAACAAGAGGGGAAGTAAAAAAAAGCAAGCGAAGAAGAGAGAGAATACTGACCAACAAGGAGAAGCAAAGGTCAGAATTATGATCTGTGACGGCGACGGACTTGTGGCAGTCTTCCCCGAACAACCACTCGCTCGCTTCACAATCTCATCTCAAGGCAGCAGGAAGGAAGG
>JAWZTD010000008.1:21312-49843 GCA_035221335.1 Echites panduratus
TAATTGGATCATGTAGTTATCATTAAATATTCTTTGTACAAGATATATTTTTAAAAAAGCTCGTGACACCATGTGCACAAAATTTTGTGTAGATCCAAATTTAGTTACCAATACTTGCATTACCATATTCTATTTTCTTTTTGGAAAATAGCAAGTAAACTATTTATGATTAATTCTTTGTTTTCATTTATTTATATACATAATATATTTATTTATATTTATTTCTATTCTGTCACCTCGTCCACAACCGAATCAAGCCATTTTTCTCACTTGAGAGATATGTACTTATTGTTTAATGGAAAAATAGTCATTTTAAGTTTATTCCAACCAGAAAATAACAGTAAAATTTTGAAAATTTTCTTTTGTGAATTCTAATGGGTCCGGTTAATTTAATATAGGTATAGACTTAAAAAGACTATTTTACCCTTGAATAATAAGTACATGTTTCTCATATGAGAAAAAATCACTTGATTCTACCTTAAGGTGTGGTGTAGGGTAGAAATAGATATAATTAAATTCATTATGTATATAAACAGATAAAAATAAAGTTTATAGGTATTGTGATTAAATCATAAATAGTTTCATGTGTATAAATCAGTATTTTTTCTTTTCTTCTTTTCTTGTGTATATAATTATAAAATATATACAATACTAAACACTACTCTTATTCAAATAGAATTGACTATACGTTAGATCCCTTCTTATATATTCTTATATAGAATGCTAAACAAGTAGGCATTAAAGTTGTCAAGTCTTAGCTAATTTAGATCCCTTCTTATATAGAATGCTAAACAAGTAGGCATTAAATTTGTCAAGTCTTTGCTAATTTAGTTGTAACTCATAACGAGATTTCGAAACATTGCAATAGTAATTAGGAAACTCCATCCTCCCTCCTTTTCCGGACAAAAGGAATGTGTATAACAAGAGTACTTTGTTAATGACGACAGTTTCTAACGATGAAATACAGAAAGGGATATATACTTTTCATGCAGGAAGACCACAGGGTATACCTCACGTAGACAAGTGAACTTTCCATTCTTAATTTCTTCTCTACGAAACTTCATCATCACTCAATAGTACGTACAAGAAAAAATTATCACAAATAAAATTTCTTTAGAAATCCTCTATATATCATCTGCTGATTTATATACTACAAAATCATCTGGAAAAACAAGATCAATTAAGAATTATTCATTACGAACCAAAAAAGTTTTAAAAAAGAAAGAAAAGAGAGAGAGAGAGAGATCTGAGTAATCTTATTCTTTTCTTTACGATGGGAACAAAGTTGCCCCATTCCTCTTATTTCCTTTCTGCATCTGCAACTCTTCTCGTAGAATAAAGCTATATATATAATCAAACAACTCGAAAAGAGTTCTGTTCATCAATCTTTTCCTTTACTTTTTCTAAGCTGATAACCGGAAAAAATCACTAGAAAAGAAAAGGGGAGAGAGGAAGAGAGAAGATTAGAATAATGGATCGCAATTCATATGAATTACCAATTGAAGTCAACTCTGAAAGAGACCCGAGACGGCCGCAGCCCAAAGGTGCCCGTGACTACGCCCGCCGGGTGCGAGAGAGCCTACCCACCAGGGTTTCAAAGATGGTGTGCACTGTTTTTTTAGGCCTTCTTTTCTTCGTCGGCATGATCACATTCATCTTGTGGCTAAGCTTGCGTCCACACCGACCTCGATTTCACATGCATGATTTTTCAATTCCAGCTTTGGCTCAACCCAATGGATATGTGAATGCCCAGATAGATTTCAACGTCACGGCCCGTAACTCTAACCAAGCCATCGGAATCTATTACGATTCCATGCAGGTAACTCTGTTTTACAACGAACAAAGTGTAGGGAGCACTTCACTGCTGAATCCATTTTACCAGGAGCCTAAAAACACGACGGTACTCGCCGGAGAACTAAGTGGAGCTACATTAACTGTTACCGATCAGCGGTGGCAAGAGTTTTTGGCTGATCGTGCACAAGGGAGGGTGGTTTTCCGGCTGGAAGTATCGTCAACTATCCGATTCAAGATATCATCATGGGATAGCAGGCATCACAGAATGCATGCAAATTGCCCAGTTGGAGTAGGCCCTGATGGGTTGATCATGGCAGAGTACAAGGATAAAAGATGTCCGGTTTACTTTAGTTAATTAATTATTCTTTTTTTTTTTTTTTCAATTTACATTTGATCATTGATGTAAAAGCCATCTTGATTTTTTTTTTCCGATGTTGAATAAACGATTAGGAATACTTTCAATTTTTATCTCAGAAGATATCTTCTGCATGCAAATTTCGATCGGTTCATGTGTCCTCGTTACGGACTAAACATGACTATATATATTTTTAAATTAATTTGAGTAAAATATTGCTTTAATCAGTTTATTTCATTAAAAGCATGATATGACAAAGAGATAGAGAATTATTTTGGTAAATTTTCGGCTAGTAGCTAGTAATTTAGCAAATGAATTCCAAAATAGATAATGAAATTTAATTTTTTCGGGAGAGAATATTAATACACATTTTCAATCCCGAAATCACTTTCTATGATATCCATGAATGGATTTCAAAGGCAACTTAATTGTGTATTATGTCATGCAAAATGTTTCTCTAAAGACACAATAGTTAATTTGAGTTTCATTTTATGAAAACCGAATAGAATTCTAAAAAGATTCAAAAGAAAAAATAATAATAATAATCATACATGGTACTTTAGTTTATACTATATGCCTTGTGTACATAATTAAACTTTCCATTGGCATCTAGTTGTGCCATTGATCCCGATCCCACAAACTCATTGAGGTTAAATTTAACTGGGAATTATGAAACTTCGATGAAATTCATCAGCCAATTGTGCTAGTTGGGACTAATGGAATGGTATATAATAAATATCCCAATTTTTCTTTTTCCGCAATAAGATTGAGAAGATGAGTTAGAACAAGAAAAGCATCGCTTTGGCCTCGCCTTTGCCTTCTCGAACATTTATTCTGTAGGAACATCCAAGGTTACTTCCGTTCGCTGCATGTTCCTCTTGTGTATTTGAACTTAATCAATTGGTTTTCTGTTAGCATTTTGTTTTTATTGCGGACAGACAGATCTTCCCTGCGTTGCCTCCAAAACCTCCCTCTACAGTGCCCATAAAAATAATAAACAAAAATGGCCGAAGAAGACACAAGCGACATCGGCTGCAGACTCTGGCTCCTCCAGTTTTTCATCCTTTTGGGGCTTCTCGTATTCTTCATATGGTTAGGCATACGTCCGAAAGACCCTAGTTACACCGTTACTTATCTCTCTGTTCAGAACGGCAGCATCTCTTTCTCCATAGATGTTGAAAATCCTAACAAGGAATCGGAGATTTACTATGGCAACATCACCTTCACTTGTTATAACAATCAGCAGATGCTGGGCAATTACTCTTTCGAAAAGTTCTCTCAAGACAATGGAGATACAACTCCGCTAAGTGCAACAATAATAATTTTGGAAGACAAACCGGCAAAAGCATTGCAAGCTGATATAGCGGCAAAGAAAGCTAAAGTGGAGGTTACTCTGGTGACTAAGATCAGATTCAAAACATGGGGTATTAAGAGTCCACGTTCAAAAGTGAACCGGAAAGGCCAATTATCAATCGGGCCAGATGGTAAAATCCCAGGTAAAACA
Organism: Echites panduratus; assembly: GCA_035221335.1. Classification (NCBI taxonomy): domain Eukaryota; kingdom Viridiplantae; phylum Streptophyta; class Magnoliopsida; order Gentianales; family Apocynaceae; genus Echites; species Echites panduratus. The sequence goes on from JAWZTD010000008.1 coordinate 24,966, forward strand.
AAACTTGGTTCCAAGAAATGGAGAATCAAGATGACGTGAAATTTTGTGTACATTTGTCTAGATAGAAAAGTCACCTATTTGCAAAATGGTTTAAAACAGAGAAATTTCCTGTAGATTTCTGCAATCATATGCCTTGTTAGTTGTTACGAACTATAAGTGTGATATATTTGTATCAGACTGTACACCCCATCAGAAACAACATGTATCTTGTTTAAATTCTTCTGCAATTCAATGTTTTCTACTCTGTGAAGGATATAAAGTTCTTAAAGCTAAGATATCGTTGTACATTCTTAATCAAAGAAATTCGTATATGAAACTCAAATAAAGATGAATTTAACAACCATAATTTCATTGATTTTCACTAATCAAATGCAAATTGTTGCTCTGTTAAACTCACACAATTCAAGAGTGTAGGGAATTTTCCGTGTTCAAGGCCCGGTTTTGTATAGCCACCTGTCTTCGCCATCTAGCAATTGGCATCTGGAACAGTCAAGATAAGAAATTTCCACATTCAGCATCAGGTAAACTGAAAGTTCTTAGGACCAACATCTAGAAATAGTTGATCAATAACGATTCAACAAAAGACGTTATTCTGAACAAAATCTCATGAAACTTACAGCAGGGAAGCCTCCATAATCCCCTGGCTGATTAATGTCTTTGGTAACACAGCTATTAGCAGCTAACCTCACCTAAGGAACATTTGCAGGGGTAATTTGGGTAAACAACAGATTGATATTAATTGGCAACAAAAGAAGTGAAGAAAAAATCAGTAGCATGACATATTCACAGAGATTGTATAGATTAAAACAGTTATAAAATCACAAATTAGTTGCCAAAAAAGAGAACACAGAATACCCATTTTGAAACACAGACAAGACCATAACACAGTTCAAATACAGCGCCCCCTCACCATCTTGAACATGGCAAAAACTTGAGTGTAACAAATCTCAACTAGACTCAGTATTTATGCCATGAAGCCTATACAATAACAATTACAACTCCAGAAAAAGTCAAGTTAAACTAACATAACTGGGCCTTCTCTTCCTATAAAGTTCATGTGAATGGCATGACTCATCCAGGGCAGTTGTAACAATAAAATATCTAACACCTGGTGTGCCAATTTGACCACTCTTCAGAAGTTAAAATCTCAGTAGGCTCAGGTTCAAGCAATGAAGCATCTGCAGGAATGAACATTGGACATGACAAAAGCAGGCCTTCTGAAGGGTGTGAACATTTAGAGCCAGCAATAAGAAACAAGACAAGGTTTTGGTTACCGCTGTAAATTAATCCTCAACCTTTTCCGCAATAAAGTTATATTGTTTAATCCGAGAAACAAATTTACAAGTTCTTGCTTTTATAAGATTGATAGCTTGGTAATATTTCAAACTTTCATGGAACTTGTACTGCTAAAGAAAGTTCAGAGAATGGAAGTTTTGTAATTTTCATAAGCATACCTTTGATACAACACAAACATGATCTCGAATTGCAACCCTTCCGCCCAGAGTTACATAGTCGCCTATCCTAAAAAGATTCCAAAAAGACAGTTAAGTTCCAATGTGGAGTATGTTGAAAACTTCCAAAATCTTAATCCTAAAGAATGAAAAACTTCAAGAAAAAAGAAGGTCATTTACGTCACTGAACCCGCAATTCCAACTTGACCACAGATTATGCAGCTGTTCCCGATTGTTACATTGTGTCCTATCTGAATCTTAAGAACAGTTAGAATCATAAAAGAAATAGGAGTCGGTAACTAGAAAGTGGAGAATACCTGAACCAGATTATCTATCTTTGAGTGATCTCCTACCATAGTATCTCTCCAACTGCAATACTCAATTGACCATGATTAATCTTTAACCACTAGAAAACACGAATCTAATCTGAGCCCAAAAGTCTCTCAAAGAAAATAAGATAAGTAACACACCTGCCCCGATCAATGCATGTGTTTGCACCAATTTCCACATGGTTACCTATCTTTGCTTTAAGATTCTGGAGCCAAGAAAGAAGGGAAGAAAGATCACTTAATCGAAGTGCTGCAAAATAAAAAGAGCTTTGCCTGATATTATTAAATATCAAACACAAGAAATGCACTAGTGCCTATATTTCCTATGGTAGCAGATTCCTGGAATTTTATGAATGTAATAATCCGGAATTCAATGAAAATAAATAAACAAATGCACTAACCTGAGGCTTCTTCACCATAATTCCCTGTCCATCCACGAAAAACCCGAATCCTGATAATAAGCAGTATGAATTTCAACTCATCAGGCAACAAATGAATGGTAATGAGATTTTAGTTGGAGGATCCAGCTTACCATCTTGGCCAATGCAGGCTCCATTATGGATGACACAAGAATTGCCAATGCTGCAATTAGAAAGTGAAACGTTATACCTATCAAATGAGAGAAGAAAATAGGAAAAGGTTATAATTAGATAATGCCGAAGTCCTTCCAAAGCAGAATTCTGAAGGTATGCATGATGATACGAATGAAGTGCCAAGAATTAGACACTTGTTTCAAGCATGTGCATCATTTTTGCATACCCAAGTCAAGCCAAATTAGATTTTCAAATAGATTAAGAGGCTGTAAATCCCACTTAAAGCTTGCCTCAGCCCTTGGTAAAGTTTCCTCAACTTTTTCCTATCCGTTTAACACATGATAAACAGAAAAAAAAAACAACTTTCTCAAACAATCAAGAAAAGTACAACACTAAGTTCCATGATTCTTCACAACTATGCAGTAGAGAAAAGGAAAGAGTACAAAAATAGGCATTAAAAAGATCATTGTGATTTTCATGTACTTGAAAATGATGAAGACTTGAAAAAACTTTGAAATACTTAGATTTCATTAGAAACCACTTGGTAGACTGAGAAGCCATCCCCAAAATACTATTTCGTGATTGAATATTTCATGATCTAGAACAAGTTCCCAAATTCGCATGATTACCTACAGAACAGCCTAAAGTATTATACACGTACATGAAAAGTAGACAAGAAACAATACCCAATTCTCGTTGATTCACCAATTGCGACAGAGTGACCAACAATAGCTCCAGACCCAACAAAAACATTTTCACCCAAGAGAGATTGCGAATGAACAATGGCACCCTCTTCTATAACTGCAGTTGGATGAATACGGGCTGATCTGTGAAAAGTCCCACCACCCTTGTCCCACTTGAAAAAATCCTGATTCTTCTTAGCGTTATCCTCTAACCTTGATTTAAAGCATATTCAAATTTAAATCAGTAACCGAACTCCACGGAACCATATTTCGGCAAACATGAGAAAATTTTATCTAAGCGGCCATTTAACAAACAGAAAAGTTGTATATTCGGCGACAAAATTCTCCATCCAGAAGAAACGAACTAGAATAGCACTGAACTCACCGAACTTGAGACTCTCAACCTCTTGACGAGGAATGGCTTGATCAGTACAAAACCGGCGGTGAATCCAAGTTTCGATAATTGGGCTGTTCTTACGGTTATAAGCAATACTTGAAGAAATTGAACAGAAAGACGAACCAATGTCAGTTAATTTTCTAATGAGGAACGCCATTGCCTATAAACAAAAGAAAAGTTCATTTCACGGAATGAAAGATGGCCTGAATCTGAATTCCACGAAACAAGAACGGGGAAGAGAATTAGAACTTTTGAATTCTACTGATTTTTTTTTAATGGGCAATTAACCATTTTTTGTCCTCTAAAGAGATCTAGTTTCAAAACATTTTGGGGTTTTAGCTGACTTGGTCCCTAGTCTTTGAACCAAACTATACTTTGATCTTCATTTTTATTCTTGCAACTAGTGTTTTGATCTAAATCATCAATTTCATAAAATCCTGGCTAAACTAATCATGTGACTGGCACTTGATAAGTTTAATCTGATAAATAAGTCAAATTTAGTTTAAACTATGATTTGACTAAAAATGAGGGATTTTGATCTAAAATTCCAAAAAAATTTTACATCATTTTGTTAAGGAAAGAGGTATCACTTTTATTTTTATACATTATTATTTTTTGACAAATTATCATATTTTATCAGTTCAATTTTCGACTTTTAAAGAAAATTGATAATTGACATGTGCTTGACTCTCTCTTCGGAGGTATTATGTAGAAAATTTTGAAAATGAATTTACATATAATAAAAGCCAAACTTTATTGATTATAATTTAATTAGAGTGTTCCTATTAATCTCACGAGTACAAGATACTAAATGTTCTAGATGTAATTTATCTCTATTATTTATAAGTCATTAAACATTATTTTATCAAAATTATGATAATATTATTTTCCCTTAAAATATCTATATTTATAATTATAATCAAAATAACTATAATTATTAGAAAAGAAAGAAAATGATAGAATAATATTATAAAAAATTAATAAAATACTTAATAAATTAACAATAAAGATTTATATTTATGAATCAAGTAACTTGTAAAGAGTACTTACTTTTTCAAATTATGTACTCATTACTATAATTATGACCTTTTTTTCCAAAAGATTTTATATAAGCATTAATTGGGGCTTGGTCCAAGAAACTAAGACCCAGAAGAATAAATTTATCCCACGGTTGAGGCTTAAAGACCCACAGGCTGTGCCGGTCTTTGGCGGACGGACTTAATCTTACCCCTTTAGAACGAAAAGAAATAGCAATGTCTAAAAGAAAACTAAGGGAAAATATATAGTGGATTAGAGAAATTTCAGCGGCTGGTAAGGCAGTCCAGGTTTTTTCCCTTTCTTTTTTTTTTAAGAGTTGTCAGACTCAATCTAAGCTTATGATTAATTACACTCTCATTTCTTTTTGATTCACTTAGGAAAAAAGAATTGATCCGAAATGTTTCTTAATTTTAACTTTCAATAAACATTTAATAACTTTTAGAAAAGAAAGAAACAATTACTTAATAGACAAAATTATTAGAACGGTATTTTGAGTAAATTGATTTAAGATTATATCCATTAATTATCATTCTTATTATTTATCCCAATGAAAAGATAATAATTTTTTTAATATTGCATCCTAGAAATTTCCGAAAAGGTCTAACAAACGTGTCCTGGAAAGTTTTCACTACAGTCTTATCAGTAGTCCTGCTCAACTATTCGGACAGCTTTGACCAATATTCCACATCACGGCAAGACTGGGATGACTAGGAAGCCGGTCTTCTTGCAATCGGCAGACTGATCCTCTCCACTCGTCTTTTGAACAAATTTAAATTTGATTGTGCATAGTGAAGGATCACGATCCGGAAGTATCTTGCAATTCGCCCGATATGTTATCTTGTAATCCGTTCGATATGTTATGTCGCAACCCGCTTTACTTTCACGTAATAAAACGATCAGCTTATCGCCTCTTTAAAACCCGCTCCAGCCTTCCTCCTTTTGGCGGATTACCTGGCAAGAAGAGAATTGATAAGATCAATTCTCTCAGATATTAAGGAAGCAATCTAGGTTGACTTGCGAGTTTAGGTTCTCAAGTATTATATCTCAAACGAGCTCGAGTACATTTTGAATTGACTGATGTGACAATAATTAAATACATGCCAAATTGGAGGCTAAGGACATAAAGATCCATCACTGGCGCTTCCCATATCCAATAAATCAGGGATCTTAAACATATAAAATAAGATTTAAATACTATAAACGACATGATTATCACTCCGTACTAACCAGACATCCTTATCTATTAACAGAAATGCCCTCATCCCTCTATGTATAAATAGAAGATCATCATACTCAAAATAGGTAACTAATCTTTCTCTTATTATACTATGTACAACTCATCTAGCTATTTACTAACTTTAGCATTATAGTGATTACAAGAGGGAATATCTATCCTTAAGCAGATTATCACGTTCGTCCCAGCTGGTGTGCTCCGCCGGGGAAGGACATTCAAGAATACTGCACAATCACATAGGCATCAATATTTTACTATTATCCTGTGGAAAACCAGCTCTACTCCATCAGACCAATTTAATATTAGTTAATTAAGAATATTTTGATAATGAAGATTTCCTGAATTTTATTTTCCTCATGTTGCATGCTAGCTACCTCGCTTAGTGTCTGCCCTGCAGAAGCACAATCTCACTGTTACCTTAGATACTACTGCGGGAATACTCCTTACGATAACAACGTTAACTGTACCTACAAATCCAACATCAACTTCCTCCTCTCCACCTTATCTAATGCATCTCTCACCAATGACTTCTATCAATCCACAACCAGACTCAACAGCTCGGCGGCCACATATGGACTCTATATGTGCCGTGGTGACGTTTCCGGTAGTTTATGTCAGTCGTGACTGGAAACTGCTGCAAGTGAAATTATGAACATTTGCCAAGATGCAATTATTTGGTACAACAATTGCTTGTTACACTACTCAAATAGATCCATCGTCTTTGTTCCGGATCAGGAAGTTATATTTTCCATGCATAACGTAGAGAATGTTATGGCCTCACAGCTGACCATAGAGAATGCATAACGTGGTTCAGGCGGGCCTTTTTTTTTTTAGGTGTAATTTTTTAGCTCTAAATATAAATTATAACAATGGTATAAACTGAAAATTATAACACTATAAAATGTAATTTCATTCTATAAAGTTGTTGATTATCACAAATTAACAGTATAATAAAAATTACATTTAGTTGTTACCAATATGTGATATAGATGATTCTACATAAAAGTCCCAATTTTAATACAAAATTGGTTGAGCCATGTCTTGAATTAATTTTTTTGCTTTTATCCAATCAGAAGTACACATCAGAGCTTCCAAAGTATCGGGTGCTATTAGACTCTTTGATTCATTTAGTCTTCTCTCATTTTCACTATAGGCACTTTCGGAAGCCACGGTTGAAACATGTGCCGTTAGAACATCTCGTGTCATTCTAGACAAAGCTGGATATGTTGTTTAATTGTGTTTCCACCATCCCAAGATGTCGAATTCCTGTTCTTCATTACTCACTTGCACTTGAGCAGTTATTGTAGATAGCCAACTCATTCAATCCATCTGATGAAGATGAAGATGAAGCCATCGACGAACATCCAGTTCTTGATTTCTTATTGCTGATTACGTTGAAGATAGTGGAAGTAGCGTCGAAGGCTTGGGACGGTCTGCATTTCGGTGAGGCCGGCATTGGCTTGGTAGGTGTAGTAAACCGTTCATGATAAGATGCATAGATAATCCCCAAGTTCCCCTCACATAACTCTTCAGTTGTTCTGCATTAGTCATCCATATAAGTCCTTCTGAACTTTCTGGATACAACCCGTAAAAGTAGTCGACGTATGTCTTGAAACCTAAAACCTTAAAACGAGGATCCATGCAAATAGTAATACAGTACAATAGTGGAATATTGGAAAAATATTTGAAATATTTCTGTTCCATAGCTAAAACCATTTGGGTATGTTCACTATATTCATTAAAATCATTAAATGAATGAAACACTTGAATTAAAGTAGGGATTATGTGATGTGTAGTGGGATAATATTGTCCTGAAAGTGAATGAGTTGCTTGTTTAAAAGTTTTAAAAAATGATGAAATTATAGCACCGATATAAAAAACAGAACTAGTTGTTTAGGGTTGAAATTCAGTACTATTACAAAATTGAATAAGTTGATGTTTATAAGACAGAACACTATCTATCATGTCATATGTTGAGTTCCATCTAGTGTTAACGCCAACTCTAAATTTCTTATAACTCAAATTTTGTTCCTAACAAAGATATTTAAATTGTTGAGCCCTAAGTGAAGAAGATTTAATAAACCATACAATGTTATGAATTATTTCAAGAACTTCATCAATAAATTTAAATCCATTTTTAATAATTAAATTTAAAATATGGCATCCACAAATATTATGAAAAAGTTTGCTACCTAAAATTGGTTTAATTTCACTCACAAGAATAGGAATACTATTGTAAATATTCTATCAGAAATATGGAATTCACCAACAGTTGATAAGATAAATTGCGCAATGGAAATACCAATGTGAGGATACTCAAAAGGTCTAAAGCAAATTATTCTTTTTTGAATAATACAATCTTTATTTTTCTAGCTACAAGTTATGCACAAATAGTGCCAACCAATAACAGATAGTCAAGAATCACAAGTAAGAACAAAATTAATATCATGTAGTGATTTTAGATGAGATATAAGATCTATTTCATAGTTTTATAACACTTCATAATATCACTTTTTAACGTCGACTTAGGTATTCTATTAAATGCTGCTTGTAAGGATTATTTTACAGCCTCATTAAAACTTTCAATTTCCATTATTCCGAAAGATAGATTTTCTGCTATGGCTTATCTAGCAAGTTTTTCTCTGGCAATATTTTGATCAAATCTAAAATTACCTATTACTTTACCAGCCGTTACAGCTATTTGTTGTTATTTTTGTAAATTTTTTCATTACACTAGGGATGCTCATTTTTTATGTGTTTACTTAAGGTTCCTGTTCCATTCCCAGTTTTATGCACATATGTCTTACCACAAATGATGCAAATAGCTTTTTCATAATCTTTTTTAAATATTTTCCGAATAATAGATTTTTTTCTTTACCCTTATTTGTGCTACAAGAAGCACTACTCGGTCGTATTAAATGGTTGGTAGGTGTCGGTGTGCTATCAATATCATCAAGATTAACATCATCACTTAAGGCCTCTACTTCTTCGGTTCTTGAAAATTTGTAAATTGATCATATTCAAATCTATCCATTTTTTAACTAAATGATTTTCAATGAGTGACAAATAAAATGAAGTGACAAAAATTAAATAACAAATAAGGGAAAGAACAACAATTTAAATACAACAAATAATAAGATAGGTAGAAAGAAACCAACTTGAAAATCGAAAATCAGGCGATTTGACTAGAAATTATGGAAGCTTGATCACCAAATTTCTTCACAAGCTCTTTCCAAATCGAGAATCTTCTTGTAAAAAAAAATTTTCCAAACCAATATAGCCTTTCAATTAGACAATAGAATGAGGAAGATAGAAGAATAGAGAGTTTGGAGGATTTTTGTGGGAAAAATGAAGTTTGTGGGGGGATTTTATAGAAAAAAAAAGTTAGGAGCCATTGGTGAAAATTTTTTTTTTTTAAAATGATTTGAAACGGTCACGTGACCATTGGGGTTTGAATTGGGGGCAGGGTTGGTTGGGGCGGGCCAATAACAGTGATAGAGCGGGGCGGGCCGAGGAAAAATTGAACCGTATAGGTTCGAGATGGTTCGACGAGCCGGGTAGGACCTTAGTACTATTCACATGATTCAGTGACGGGGCGGGTTCTGGAAGGGTGGGCTGGCTGGCCGACCCGACCCACTTGCGATTGCTAATGACGAGGATAATTCGTGCATGACTTTATAAAAGTCGAATTCATAAAATTAAAAAAAAAAAACTTGGGAAGAGCCTAGTTAGTTTACGAGTCATATCCAAATATATAAGTACTCTATTGGTAAATCTGATAGATGTGTCTAATTTGGTCCCTGAATCACTCCGGTCAATCACAAGTCTGTGAGTCAATGAATAAAGGAGGATTAATAAAATGGATAGAACATAGTGGGTTATTGCCCTAGAATAGCTCCGAAGTCAAAGTTAAAAAAGATTCTTAAGAGAGAAAATAATAAACTGTAGTATAACTTATGTTGTGTAAAAAAAAAAACTGATTATCGTTTGTTGTTTGCCATCTTGCTTTTGTGTACCTGTCCTTTCCCAATAGAATTAGGTTATATAAGTACTCTATTGGTAAATCTGATAGATATGTCTAATTTGGTCCCTGAATCACTCCGGTCAATCACAAGTCTGTGAGTCAATGAATAAAGGAGGATTAATAAAATGGATAGAACATAGTGGGTTATTGCCCTAGAATAGCTCCGAAGTCAAAGTTAAAAAAGATTCTTAAGAGAGAAAATAATAAACTGTAGTATAACTTATGTTGTGTAAAAAAAAAATTGATTATCGTTTGTTGTTTGCCATCTTGCTTTTGTGTACCTGTCCTTTCCCAATGGAATTAGGTTCCCTTCTTCCTATCCAATCTTATTTAGTGGCATGGATTGTGAGATTTTATCTAACCAATCTCTTCTTGATTCTTTGGGAGTTCTCTTGCTTAAAAGAGTTATTCCTATACACGTGACTTACGTGGGTTACATCTCTTGAATATTTAGTGTTCTCCAGGTATCAAGTTCTTTGGAAGAGAGACCTTAAGCTCTCATGTTTTACTATGCCTCTAGCTCTTTAGGAGATCGAACTTGAGGTCTTTGGCCAACTCATTCTGAATTTCTACATGGATTGTGTCTTCTGTAACATCTCTTCTCCTCCTCCTGTTGAACACAGTCTTATGGATCTCCTTATTTGGGCTCAAACATCTTAGGTACACTTATATATTCTGTGGGATAGATCTCAAGTCAAGACATGTTTATCCACCATAAACCTAAATAATCTTTTTTTATTTATAATTATATAAAAATTACATAGTACATATGAACTTATAAAAATTTAATAATTATATTTTGTTATTTATTATTATTATTATTATTTTCAACCTAGCAAATCTGAATTCGGGTTTGAGTTGAAGTATCATATCTTAAAAACGATTTGATAATATAGTTGCAATGACTTTTTATTATTGTAAAAGAAAATTATGTCACGTAACCTTATGTTCCAATTATTAAGTGACGACTTAGGCGCTCTCTTCACTCCCGTGAAACCCCCCACCCCCCCCCCCCCAAATAATTGTGTCACGCAAGTAATGTAATTGAAAAGTGAAACCACAAAGAAATTTTGTATGGTATGGACCCATATTTTTCACGCTCTTCTTTTCCAAGACGCTTAACCCTTTTAAAATTCGTTGAACCTGTCAGCATCGCCGCATCACCGTCCAAAGAAAAAGAATGGAGAAAAACCCAAAGGATGCAAAGATCACTATTTCTGCATGGATTTTTCCATCCACATTGACCGTCTCCCTCAACTTAATTATATTCATAGCCTTTTTAATTATAATCAATATTAATTTATCAATCTCTCAAATCTTATTTGTCAGTTAAAATGTACAAAATTAAATTTCCTCATTTCTTTTCCGGAAGTATGGATATTATAGCCACTACTTCGTAATGCATGTTAACGTTATTTAAGGTATTTTTACACAAGAATTTAAAAAATTAAATCAAATTGTCTAAGAAATTAAGGTAAATATATATTAAATTAAAGGGTAATAATACGAAATTATTACTTTCTTTATTCAAAGTTAAATTTCTTTATTTCTATTTTATATATATTACAATAATATCTATCACTCTATCAGCACCCAAAAATTTGATACTCTCTGAAACAATAATTTATTTCAAGATGTTGGTGAGGACGAGGATCTTCCGAGGTTTACTTTACTCATGTTGCATCCTTGTCTTTTTGTTTAGCAACTGTCCCAGAGCAAGATCTCAGTCTCTGTTCCCACGGATTTCCTGCCTAAATACCACTGATTTCAAACCTAATGATAACGGTACTTATGAAGCCAACCTCAATTTCCTCATCACCGCCTTATCCAATGCTTCTCGGACCCGAAATTTCTATAATTACACCGCTGGCCTCAACGATCCCCACGTCAGCTACGGACTCTTCATGTGCCGAGGTGATGTTGCCGGCAATGTTTGTGAATCTTGTGTGACGAACGCGGCCGGTGTAATTCTGCGGAATTGCTCCGGTCGAAATTCTGCTATTATTTTGGATGACAATTGCTTGTTACGCTATTCAAATCAGTCCATCTTCTCTCTGCTTGATCAGAGAGATCCCTATGTCTTGCTTAACACAATGAATGTCTCAACCACAGAGCTCATTAGTTTCAATAAGGTGCTGCAAGGCACATTGCAAGGGATAGCAATCGAAGCTGCCGATGACCGTTCTTCGGACAAGAAGTTTGCTGTTCAAGAACGCCCATATTCCTTATCTGGCACCGGAAGATTGCGGTTGTATGCCCTCGCTCAATGCACACCGGATCTTCTTGTAAATGATTGTAGTGATTGTCTTGAACATGCTATTAATCTAATTGATTCTTGCTGCGTAGCAAAACGGGGAGGAAGAGTTCTGTACCCAAGCTGTATCATTAGGTTTGAGACGTACAGATTTTACAACGTTCCTGATGCCCCTCTTCCAGCGGCGGCTCCACCTTCTCTTACTCCGAAAGCTTCCAGCAGTCAAGGTTAGATCTCTGCAAGTCTCAAGATATAACATGACCTTTATTGTTTTCTACCGACTGATGAAACGGACTTACTATTTTGAAACGTTGTCTTTTTTTTCTCTCAAAAAATTCACACTTATTTTCGGAATGTATGGAGTATAGTATTCAGTTAAAAATGAATTTAAGCTAAAAAAGACTTGTTTGTTTCAGGGCGAATCTCGAGGGAAGGGATTATTGCCATTATTTGGTCTGTAGTTGCTTGCACGGTGCTGCTAGTCGTGGCCTTGTTTTGGTTGAGGAGGAGATCAAGGAAGCAATACGAAGATATACTTCCAGCAAATGGTAAATTAGTAAGAATAATAATAAACCAGAAATTACTTCTTCTTCTGTTCTCATGTAAAAAATATATATTTTCTACGGGTCTTTTTTGTACAGTATTACAAATATTTCTAAGCTGAAAGTGATATTAATGGAATCCTATCTGTTGATATTTGTGGTGTAGATATGACAGATATCTTCTTATCAGATGAAACCTTGCAGTATAATCTAAGCCTAATCCAGGAGGCTACAAACAAATTTTCCCATGAGCAGAAACTTGGGCAAGGTGGATTTGGTTATGTCTATAAGGTACTACGGTCTTGTGACCTGTACCAATGAGGAGCTAACAATTTAACAACTAATCTTTGATCATTAATTCTAGCTAATTGATTTCTGTACTCAGGGCGTGCTTCCCAATGGACAAGAGATAGCTGTTAAGAGACTATCTAGAAGCTCAGGACAAGGTGCTGAAGAGTTTAAAAATGAGATTGAACTTGTGGCCAAGCTTCAGCACAGGAATCTAGTCCGACTGCTCGGATTTTGCTTCCAAGGAGAAGAGAAGATACTTGTATACGAATATGTTCCTAACAGAAGCCTCGATTATTTCCTCTTCGGTTCGTTTCTCTTTATTTCCCTGTCTTCATGATCTTATTATTATTATTATTATTATTATTTTTTTTTTTGAGAAAACATCATTTTTTATGACAGGGCTGGTAGACCTAACTGTTTATTAAAATAGAATTAAATAAATTATAATAGAGAGCATATAATGAACCTTACTGTCTACTTAGATGAAAACAAATCTAATTTTTCCAAAAGAATGCGAAAATGATGAATGAATGCAGCTAACTAATTCTAATATATTGTAAAAGCAAACTATCAAAATTGCAAAGTTCCTTTAAAAGATTAGGTAAATAATTAAAATCATTAAAAATACAATGAGTTCTATTAAATCATGCTAAATTGGCAAAGTAATCAGCCACCTTATTAGCTTCTTTAAAGATGTGTTGAATCTGAAAATTGTCCAAGCCTTAACAGCATCCGAATCCGCAGCACTGTTATGTGAAACTTCCATGCAGTAGGTGAATTGGAAATCATGTCAACGACAACCCTTGATTCCAATTGAATAAGCACCTCTGTCCAGCTATGCTCCAAACAAAACACCAGGCCCTTGCCGTCGAGCAAGTCATGTAACTTCGCTTCAGAATTAGTGGCATGTCCAATAAAGAAGGAAAAGCCCCCAAGAAATCGCCACCATTATCCCTAACAATGCTCCCAATAGACGCCTCTCCAGGATCCCCTTTCATAGCACCATCAATATTCATAAATAGGCAATTGGCGAAGCAGTGTTGCCACCATAGAACTTCTATGATCTTTTCCTTTTCACCTTCCTTCTGTTTCCCAGCAAGTCTTCCTACTTCTGGAATTAGGAAAGTTTGATACAACTCCAGCAATCTATGCATAACCCTTGCTTTGATCCCATCCGTCGAGCTTCTCACATTATCATAGAGAAATTTGCACCTAGAAACCCATATTTCATAGCAAACCACAGTTGGAATAATTATATGCAATGTCAATCACCATAATGTCATCATCAGCAATGTTAGAAACCTTCTCAGACAAAATTCCATACAACAGCCAATTTTCATTCAAAAATGAAACCTGCCCCTTATCTAACAAAACCTTACTGAACTGTTCTGCTTCTGAAGAAACCAAATTCAACCTTCTCCAAGTTCTAGAACCCCCTTCTCCAAATTCAACTGCAATGGCTTCCCCAGTTTAAACAAATATTTCGATCTCATGTGTTTGGACAATAGCGATTCTGAAGTTCTGAACCTCCATCGAAAAGCATGAAACCATAAGTAAAGGGTTGAGGCCCAATAATGGGCCCTGAGTATGCCTAGCCTCATGTGGGTGTCAAGGCAAGCACTGAAGGAAGGTCAGGCGAGGAGCCTTCGATAGGGGACACGTGTCAAGAATGGATTGTCCTACATCTATTAAATGAATACTGTATAAAATACATGAAGGGTGACCAATATAAAAACGGTCACGCTATTATTCTGAAAGGACAGGGGAATTCTCTTATCAAGTACAGAAAAGACGTACTTGATAATAAATCATCCTAATTTCATATAAAAAATAACAAAATTGCCATTGGAGGATTAGACCTATAAAAGGGGGAGTCGAACACCCTAAAGAGGTAACAATGAAATTCCTCTATTTTAGTTCTTCAAGAGATATTCTAAATTAGAATACGTCTAACTTATTCATTGGAGTATCTTTGGAAGATATTCTCCACTTTTGCTTTGCAGGGCAGTAGGAAGATATGTACACATCATCCCCGAAGTCTTATCAACATTCCTGTGCACAATCACAAAACACCTCTAAAATTCTCGAATTACCTTTCAGGGCGGTTTTGCAAAGCCAGGATATATGTGACCATAGAAGGTAATACATGCTTTATAAGAATTAACCTCTCACCAATTGTAAGAAATTTTTTCTGCCACCCAGCTACTTTGGCCTTCACTTCATTAATCAAAGGTTGATAATAAATAATTTTAGCTCTTCCCACAAACAAAGGGCAACCCAAATACAAAATAGGCAACTGCTTCCAAACACAACCAGTAATCTTTTGTATCATTGTTACTCCTTCCGAACCCCTCCATTTGGGTAAATAAAAGGAACTTTTATGGAACCCTATTTTTTTTTTTTTGACCCACACAATCTTGACAGAATCCCAGAAACCTCGTTAAACAATTCAGACCCTTCTTTATTCCCCCTAGTAAAAATAATCACATCATTAGTAAAACTAAGATGCGAAATAAGATATCACAATCTATCCATGTCGTGGCTTTTCCAAATCCCACATATAAAAAGTTGTAGGAATTAAGCATCTATAAAAGGGTCATCCATGTTATACTTTAACCTAAGTTGTTGTTTAGCGTTTTAAATTTTAAGAGGGGTAAGAGTTGAAACTTTTGAGAGGGCTTGTAATTTTTCCTTTAAAAATTGTTAGTGGTTTTTTCCATTCTTTGTTGATGGATCGTGGAGTAAGTCTAGTTGAGAAATTGAACCATGTAAAATATTGTGTTCTTTATTTCTTTGTTTTGCTTTCCCTATTATTCTTGTTAGTTTGGTAATAGGTCTTGTACCTAACAAATGGTATCAGAGCCAGGGCCCCCTAACAAGTGGTATCTGAGCAAGGTTTTGAGTTTGGGAAGAGCTTGAGTTTTGATATAAAGAGTACTAGTGCTCCACCATTTGATGGAAAGACAAATTTATAATACGGCAATGTTCAATTTTTGATTACTTAGTACAATTGGATTTGGATAGTGCACTATATGGTGAAAAGCCTCCCGAGATTAAAGATTTGGAATGGGAGAAAATTCAGAAGAAAGCTATTAGCAAGATTAGAATGTCTTTGCCTCCCCAAATAAAGGTAATAATGATAAAGGAGACATTATCGAAGAAGATGTGGGATACTCTAGAGAAGAATCATGCTTCGAAGACATTGACTAACTACTTGAATACGAAGATGGATCTTTTTTCACTCAAGATAGAGGAGGGAAGTAATGTCGTTAAGCATATTAACAAATTGGAAGAGAAGACATTACTCTTACTGACTTCATTACCCAAGTCCTTCAAATCAAAGGTGCAATCAATGCTTGCAAGGAAAAGCACATTGCAACTGAATGAGGTAAAAAATGTTTTGAAGGAGAACCATCACATGATAGGGAATGAAGATTAATTCAGAAAAGGTCAAGCATTAATTGTAGAAAGCTCTAATAGATTAAGGTAGAAGAAAATTGACCATCAAGGGGAAGATCAAAATCTCAACAAAGAGATCTTAGCAATGTCAAGTGCCACTATTGTGGAGAGTTGGGTCATCTTCAATATTGATATTCAGAATTCAATGAAGATCTAAAAAGATTGAAGGAGTTAAAGTGTAAGTTGAAAGCCTCTGTCAATTCAGATGAACATGACAGGGAATGAAGATCATTCTGAAAAAGGTCGAGCACTAGCTGTAGAAAGCTCTGATAGAGGAAGGTAGAAGAAAATTGACCATCAAAGGGGAAGATCAAAATCTCAACAAAGAGATCTTAGCAATGTCAAGTGCCACTATTGTGGAGAGTTGGGTCATCTTCAATATTGATGTTTAGAATTCAAGGAAGATCTGAAAAGATTGAAGGAGTTAAAGTGTAAGTCGAAAGCCTCTGTCAATTCAGATGATGATGTTCTTTATTTGAATGTCATTGTTGTTGAGGATAATTTGGGTTGGATTATGGACTCTACTGCTAATGCTTATACCTACACTAACTAAGAATAATTTGAGACTTTGCACACTGAAGGAGATTTTGGATTCATCAACGTGGGGAACTGTTTGAAGCAAAAGGTTGAAGGTATCAAAAGACTTTACTTGAAACTCCACAATGATGAAATCAAAGAAATTATCAATGTAAAATATGTACCAACAGGTAAAGCCAATATTCTTTCGTTGAGTGAGTTGGATTCACATGGATATAAGTATGTCTTCATTGGAAAACAGTTTAAAATTGACAAGAATGGAAGTTTGGTTATGCAAGGGAGGAAGAAGGGAAAACACATCTACTTCTTGGATGGATGTGCCTTGCCAGGAAGAATGGGAAGAAACAACAAGGTAGATAACATCCCGGTGAAGAAAGTCGGATTTCTTGATGAAGTAGAGATATGTGAGACTTTGGAAAACAAGAGGAATTGTTGTGGCTTTTTCAAATCCCACATAGAAAGAAGAAAAAAAATTAGTAGGAGTTAGGCATCTATGAAAGGTCCATCCATGTTGTACTTTAACATAGATTGACTTGTTTAGCATCCTAAGTTTTGAGAGGTGTAAGTTTAGAGAGCTAGACTATAGTTGAAACTTAGAGTTTGTAATTTTTCCATTCAAAAATTATTAGTGGGTTTTTTCCACCTTTATTGAGGAGTCGTGGAGTAGGTCTAGTTTAGAAACTAAGCCACATAAAATATTATGTGTTCTTTATTTCCTTTCCTTTTTTTTGTTTCCTCTATATTATTCTTGTGAGTTTGATAATGGGTCTTGTGCTAACAAGTGGCATTAGAGTCTTGGCCCAACAATCCACCACATAATCACCAATTTTTCCTTCAATTGAAAAACTATTAAAACCACTAGACAACACCTCAGCAACCAAAATAAACAAAAGTTGGAGAAAGAGGATCTCCCTGTCTAACTCCTCAACTAGAAGAAAAGCAACCACAAGCTTGCTCATTAGTGGTGATGGAGAACTTATTAAAGCACAAGCAATTACGAACCAGATTAATAAATTGAAAGCTAACACCATATTTTCTTAGAACATCAAGCAGAAAGCTCCAAGAAACCTTATCAAAATGCCTTAAGCATATCCCAGTTTAGGACCAAATTACCTCCTCTACACTTCTTCTCAAAAGAATGCAATAATTCAGATGCTAGTAAAACATTATCGCAAATATTCCTACCCTTGACAAAATACACTTGATTAACACATACTCCCTCCGTCCCAAAATATAAGTCGTTTTAGGGTGTTTTCTTTGTCCCACAATGTAAGTCTTTTTGCAATTATCAATACATTATTATGATATTTTCTTCATTTTTGCCCTCTATTGATATACTCATTCATTTATTACAAAGAAAGAGAAATGTAATTAAGAAGGAGTGAGAAAAGGGGTATTTTTGACATAACATAACTACATTTAATACTACTTAATCTATATGAAATGACTGTAAACGTCTTATATTGTGGGATGGAGGGAGTGTTAATTTCAGGAAAAGAAAAGATAACCTGAGAAATATGACTTTGCTAATGATTTTAGAGCTGAAGTCGCACAAGCTGATAGGTCTAAAATCCCCACATGATGCTGGATTAGAACAATTTGTGTAGCTGTGAATTGATTTGGCATTTTAACCCCAGCCTAAAAAATCTTTAACAGCTTGAACAACATCTCCTTTAATCAGCTCCCAAAATTCTCTATTAAAAAACCACAGGAAATCCATCTGTGCCAGAAGCACTATTAGCATCAAGAGAGAATACAGCCTGACGAAAGCCAAAGAAACATTATGATTAGAAGTTACCAAATTTGGGATGTCTCTGGTAAATTCCTTCGGATTCATGGAACAAGACTACTCAGCAGTCAGTAAATAGGAGTAAAACTCAACTGCTTCACCCTCTATGGTCTTCATATGATCTTATAATTATATTCAAATAGCTGTCCAAAATTTAATGCCTGATAATTTATATATTCTTTGATCATTGCGGAGCCAAGGCAAAGAGGAGGGGATCACTTTGGACTGGTCACGGAGATACAAGATAATTGGAGGAATAGCGAGAGGACTTCTTTATCTTCATGAGGATTCACGTCTCAAAATCATACACCGTGATCTCACAGCTAGCAATGTACTCCTGGATGCAGATATGAACCCAAAGATAGCAGATTTCCGCATGGCAAGGATTTTTGGAGTTGATCAATCTGATGGTACTACAAATAGAATTGCAGGCACTTCGTAAGTTTCTATTTCGTGGTTGTAGTTAAATACTAAATATATAAACTTTTTTGGTAGAATTATCTATATTTCTCTGTGGCCTTCTATATATAGTGGTTATATGGCACCTGAATATGCAATGCACGGACAGTTCTCCATAAAATCAGACGTGTTCAGTTTCGGTGTTCTAATTCTTGAAATTGTGACTGGGAAAAAGAGCAATGGCTTCTACCAATTAGAATATTGTACTCAGGGCCTTCTAAGTTATGTGAGTACCAGTAAATTAATGCGTATTCCTTCCAAACATTTATATATGCTTTGGCAAATCAAGTGAAGTGTATTTTGTTCTTCAGGCATGGAAACTTTGGAATGAAGGAGCAGCATTTGAGTTGGTAGATCCGGCTTTACGGACTTCCTGTGCAAAAGACGAAGTGCTTCAGTGTATCGATGTGGGCTTGCTCTGTGTTCAGGAAGACTTCGAGCAGAGGCCTAGTATGACTTCTGTGGTTTCTATGCTAAAAAATAGTTCAGTTACCCTGGCAACGCCCAATCAGCCGCCATATTTTGTTCGTGCGAGAGGAAATGTAGAGTATGGGAGATATACTAATACCAGAGAGTCTACAACAGGGTCTGTAAACGCAGACACAATAACGGAAGCATATCCAAGATAGGAGAACATCAGAAATCCAGTTCAAAAGTGGAACTGGGGCTTTTTCTGGAGATTTGGCACACAAATATCTGGTCAGACGACCGCTTGGATTTTCTGCTTTGGACCACTGTCTCATTGCAATATTTACGAGGATGATTTGAACAGAAGTCTCCACAACATTTTCTTTATCAGGTTTCAATTAACGTCGCAATTCTTTTTCTTTCCCTGGCTTAGAAATTTTTGAATAATTTGCATTTCATTTTTCTCAAACTATGGTAAAAAAAAAAAAGAAGAAATTTTTTTATGACATGATAATATTAATAAACATCTATCAAATATGGTAAAAAAAACCTTAGATTTTGAAATATATTTCAAAATTACTTTATATAATTTATGAATAATAGCTCTCAATTAGACTTGTAATATGATGAGGTAATGCGCACAGGACTTTATAAAAGTTGAATTCATATTAAAAGGAGAAAAAAAAACTTCAGATGACCCTACTTAGTTTAGCGAAACAAATCCAAATATATAAATATTCTATTTGTAAATTGATATACGAGTATAATTTGATTTTTGAATCATTTGATCAATAAAGATACAATAATACGAAGTGGGCTATTGTCCTAGAGAGAGCCCCTAAGCCAAAATAAAAAATAGATTCTTTAGAGAGAAAATAATAAATTATAGAATAACTTATTTTGTATAAATAAAATTGATTGTCCTTTTCCCCCTTAGAATAAGGTGCTCTTCTTCTTCTCCAATCATATTTAGTAGCAAGGATCGTGAGATTTCGTCAATCTAATCTGCCGTTGATTCTTTTGAAGTTCCCTTATGTAAAAGAGTTATTCTCGTGCACGTTAGTTACATGAATTACATCTCTTGAATATCTATTGTTCCCAAGGCCTCAAGTTCTTTGGGAGATAGACCTTAAACTCTTGTGTGAGATTGGATGTCAAGTTTTTTAGGAGATAAAACTTGAGTTCTTTAGTTTCAAAACTTCTACATGGTTCTACATGGATAGTGTATTCTCTTCTTTTGTTGAACATAATCTTTTTGGATTTATTTAATTTGGGCTCAAACATCTAGATATACTTATATATTTTATGGGTCAGATTGAGTTTAGATGTGTTTACTCTATCATGAAACTAAACAATCTTTAATGTTTATAATTATATAAAAATCAGAGAAAATCGCCAGTTTAGTCCTTGTTATTTTATCATTTCGTCATGTAATCCTCTTTGTTTTTTTTTAAATTATAAGTCCTTTATCTTTTTTATTTTAATAATATATCCCTAATCTTTAATGTTGACATTTAAAATCCTTCATCATTATTTTCTTAAAATATAGGTTAATTATTTTTTTACATGTGTTTAAAAAATTCCTTTTTTGTTTGAAAAATAAATTTCAAGGCGAAAGAATTCACCGGACACTATTCAAACAAAACATCTGAGGGCAGTGAAATAATTTCACTATTCCCAAACAATTTTTTTTTTAATATTAGAGTAGAAAAAGAAAATTAAAAGATGGAACTAGCTTCCACAGTCCCCAAATCACCATGGATCTCTTGAAATCCTTTTAAGGATCCTCACTCTTCTTCACTATAGCAAAGGTGTCCTTTCCCTTTCCATCCACAGTACAGGGTATGAGTTTCTAAAACACCGATAATCTTACAGGAGAATCACCCTCCGATACGGACGATACCCTGTAAATGATGTTCTTCTTAAGGCTCCTCTGATTTGAGGGCTGTCTAGATTTTTTCTTGGTCCTTGGTGACTCCGAGAAAAGGATGTCTCTCGAATGGTTTTCAACAGAGGGTAATTGAATTCTGAAGATGAGTCTGTGGAGAAACTTCTGGAAGACGAGACAAGAGTTCAGTCTCTTCTCCTTCTAATTCCTCATGATCCCTTTCATCCCCTGCATTTTCACTGCTGAACAGCCCACGCTCAGCTAAGGAAGTGCTCATCTGGAAGTACCTTGTTGGAAATTTCTTCTTCTTCTTTGCCCTCCAATTTGATCTTCTTTTCTTTCTCTCCGAGAGAGGCGGCGGTGGTAGTTTGTCATCATTGTGAAGAGGTTTTTGATTTTCCTCACCACAGATCTTACCAACATTTTGTCATTTTTCTTCTTTCCTCCACTTGAAGTTGTGTTGTGATCGGCTATGCACCGGGCCAGACTTTGAAGCAGAGAAGGTGCCACAGCTAGTGGAAATGAAAGTCGGAATAGTGAAATTATTTCAGTGCCCTCATATGTTTTGCCTAAATAGTATCCGGTGAATCCTTTTACCTGGAAATTTATTTTTTAAATAAAAAAGGATTTTTTTAGATACATGTAAAAAAATAAGAAACCTATATTTTAAGAAAATAATAATGAAGGGTTTTAAATGTATTAGATATTAATGATTTATATTATTTAAATAAAAAAGATAAAGAACTTATAATTAAAAAAACAAAAAAACTTACATGATCAAATGATACAATAATAGGGATTAAATTGGTGATTTTCTTATAAAAATTATATTATATATATATGAACTCATTTATTAATTATGTATTGTTATCTTTTATTTTTATTATTATTTTCAACATAAATAAGTTCGAAATCGAGTTTGAGTTGAAGCACCAGACTTTAAAAAATATTTGACAATCAAACTTAGAATCGGAGTAACAGTCCGTTATTCAAGAGGAAAATCAAACTTATGATGGTCCTCACTGTTTTGTACCCTACCATTGCCTTATCATGTCTGTAATGTATATGAAAAAAATAAAAAAGAATTTTCTATGACATGAAATTTTGTGTGGTATGGACCCATATTTTCCACGCTCTACTTTTCCAATACGCTTAAGCCCTTTAAAATTCGTCGTGCTTGTGCCCGTCACCATCACCGCATTGCCGTCCAGAAGAAATAAGAATTGTGAAAAGACCAAAGGATGCCAAGATCACTATACACACACACACATATATATATATATATATATATATACACTTCAACATAGATTTTTCTATCCACATTGTTAGGTATATATTTTAGTTTACACTCTCCCTCAATTTATATTCATAACCTTTTTAATTATAATAAATATTAATTTATCAATCTCTCAAATCTTAGTTGTCAATTAAAATGTACGAAATTAATTCCATCCGCATTCCTTTTCCGGAAGTATGGATACGTCACCCACTACTTCGTAATTCATGTTAACATCGCTTAAGGTCTGTTTACACAAGTATTTAAAAAATTAAATCGAATTATCTAAGAAATTAAGGTAAATATATACATTAAATTAAAGGATAATAATAGAAAATTAGCATTTCCTTTATCCAAAATTAAAATTTTTTTTATTTCTATTTTATGTTATTAGAAATAAATTTCTAAATAAATTAAAATTTTAGAAAGAAATAAAATGACTAGTATGGTTTGCCGAAGGAAGTAAGAGTTAAAACGAACAACAACCTTTCCATCGACTTAAAAATAAAGTGAACATAAACTAAGGGAAATTTCAGTCCCGTCCTCGTCAGTCTTGTTCAGAACAGGTCCAGCTTTCACAAAGGAAATTAATTAGTTATTTCCATGGTTGACTCTTGACCCATTAGTTTCTTGAACAAATTTTATTGTTTATCATAATATCCATAACAATAATATCTGTCAGTACCCCAAAAATTTGATACTCTCTGAAACAATAATTTAGTTCAAGATGTTGGTGAGGACGAGGATCTTCCGAGGTTTACTTTACTCATGTTGCATCCTTGTCTTCTTGTTTAGCAACTGTCCCAGAGCAAGATCTCAGTCTGTATTCCCACGGGTTTCCTGCCCAAATACCACTGATTTCAATCCTAATGATAACGGTACTTATGAAGCCAACCTCAATTTCCTCATTACCGCCTTATCCAATGCTTCTCGGACCCGAAATTTCTATAATTACACCGCTGGCCTCAACGCCCCCGACGTCAGCTACGGACTCTTCATGTGCCGAGGTGATGTTGCCGGCAATGTTTGTGAATCTTGTGTGACGAACGCGGCCGGTGTAATTCTGCGGAATTGCTCCGGTCGAAAGGCTGCAATTATTTGGGATGACAATTGCTTGTTACGCTATTCAAATCAATCCATCTTCTCTCTACTTGATCTGAGAGATCCCTATATCTTGCTTAACACAATGAATGTCTCAACCACAGAGCAGGCTGGATTCGGTGAGGTACGGGGAAACATGTTGAGCGACATAGCAAGCCAAGCAGCCAGTGACCGTTCTTCCGACAAGAAGTTTGCAGTCCGAGAACGCCAGTATTCCTCATCTGGGGGGAGGTTGTACGGCCTCGCCCAGTGCACGCCGGATCTTATAGAAAATGATTGCGATACATGTCTGAGAGGCGCTATTTCGATACTAGATTATTGTTGCAGCACAAGACCGGGAGCAAGAGTTCTCTACCCCAGCTGTAATATGAGGTACGAAACCTACAAATTTTACAACAGTATTGCTGATGCCCCTCCTCCTGCGGCACCTCGAAACGTTACTCCTCCTCCTCCCCCTGCCACTACGAGTGAAGGTTAGATCCTTAGTTTTATCGTACTAATTTTTTCTCTCTCTATTCACATGAGTATCTGAAAATTCATATTCATATGAATAAATCACCGGAAAAATGTTCGCCACTGTCCGTCCAGGAAAGGGAATCTCAGCTTCGGTAGTCGTTGCTATAGTTGTCCCGATCGTTGTTTCTATTGTGCTGTTTGTCCTGGGTTTCCTTTTCTTGAGAAGGAGGTCAAAGAAGAAGTACGATGTCGTAGCCCAGGCAACTGGTAAACAATAATACAGCAGAAAAATATTTATAATTAATTTCTATAGAAGAAAATTTAACAATTTTTATGGCCGCGGAATGTATAAGTCCAATCTGCCTTATGTTTATTGTGGCAGATGGAGACTACATGTCAACAGTTGAGTCCTTACAGTATAGTCTTAGTGAGGTTCAAGCAGCAACGAACAACTTTTCGGTCGATAATAAGATTGGTGAGGGTGGCTTCGGTGATGTCTACAAGGTAAGGGAAATTAATAGATAAATACTTTGTCTAAATATTCTAATTTCAAGATAATAATATGTTTCTCTGTTTAAATTGTGACAGGGTACACTTTCTAATGGACAAGAGGTAGCCGTGAAGAGGCTGTCGATAACCTCAGTTCAAGGACTACAAGAATTCAAAACTGAAATTTTACTAGTTGCCAAGCTTCAACACAGGAATCTGGTTCGGTTGCTGGGATTTTCT